>CAXKWD010000003.1:61282912-61882912 GCA_964059195.1 Ectobius pallidus
TAATATTAATTCTGAAACCGTCTACCATATCGTCTGAGGATTTTCACGATTTTTCTTCTGCTAGCCGTAGCACGCACTGAACCTTCTGTTGTGGTGTTCACTTACTTTTACATTAGCGTGAATTGCCGTTTTACTGAATGTCGTCAGGCTTGTTTTCGCATTGCACATTATTGCCCATTGTTTCCCACGCGCATCAACATGATCCTTATTGCTGCGTAAAGTGGACAGTTTATGCATCTTGTCAGATGAAAACACAGCAAAATCTTCCTCTGGTTTTAAAAAGTGAGCATTTACTTCTTGATCTCTCTAAGCTGACAATCATATTTGCACTCCTAATGAATGTAAAAGTACACGTATCGTATGTGAAGTAGTATATTTTAGTGTAGAAGTTATACGAAGCTTTTGTATATAAAAAACAGTTATCTTACGATTTAAAAAAGAAAGTGAAAAGTGGAGGTAAGATGTCACTGCAAATCTTTTTTTTCGGAGAATATAATTTTCCCGACTCTTCTAACAGTAACATTCCCAAGATATTACAAGTACCTGAATTCAAACCACCGGGATGCAAAAACCGCCAAAATCCAATGAAATACTGCATATAAAGTCTATCTTCCCTTGGAGCGCTAATCTGTAGCGAACAAATTTTCCCATTGTGGACATGGACCAAGGTTCTCTCTCTTACAAGCATTGAAAATAGCAAATCCAAAAAATAAATTGACGATTGCAAAGAACAATGTGGATGTGGATATAATACGCCTACATTTCATGACTACGGTAATATGCAGAAACTTTAAAAAGGGACTAGACTATCTTGAAATTCGGTATGTAGACTCTGAAATAAGGTAAAGGTTTTCATCATGGGGATGTAGTTTCTATATTTTATTTAATAAACGACTTATATTAATGTAAATAACATAAATAGCGTTTATAATACTAGTAAAAATAAATACAATAGGCCTATTATTTTGAAATAAAAATGTCAGAATTATAACGTTAATGCTTAAAATCACGAAATAGGGAAAGTTTACCCTATATTCACAATAATATTCAAATTTTAAAAAATACAAGTTTATAGCTGCTGTAATTCTAGATATTTAAGATAATTATAAGGCGAAAAGTGGTGCATAGTAGAAAAGAAGGTAGGAAACGAAGTTATATGTTCTTTAGCCTATTTAGACAAGCAATACACTACTGTATATGCAATATAAAAAAATTATTTGTGATTGGTTTTAGGGATAGATATTATAGAGGTATAGGCCTACGCATAGTCTTCTAATACAAAAAGGCATGCCTAAGACATGATTCTATGTGAAGAACGAATGTATGGTAAGTTTGGAATATGATAATTATTGTGGATTTAAAAAGCATTGGGCGATCTTATTCAGGCTTGTTTATAGAAATAGGCTATACCCATGGTCGTCCGCAGAAATTTTGTGTAAGGGGGGGCAAATGAACAAATTACCGCCACCATCACCATCACAATGCTACTATTACAACCACTTTATTATTATTATTGTTATAATTATTACTATTATTATAATCCACATAACTGATGTAGCCGTACTTATGACTATGAATACAATGAAGAAAATATGATGTAGAACACTCACATCAAATTTTCCACCCCTTATAATTTCACAAGTAGGCCTACTATTCACATAAAATGCGATGCTTCCATTGTCTTACCTTCATTACAATCAGGGGCGGATCCACGGGGGGGGGGGGAATGTGGGAAATTCCCCCCCCCAAAAAAAATTTGTAACATTAATCACAAATTATTCAAAATTTATTAGAACATAACCCAAATACTTAAATTAAAGCAACGACATTCATGATTTTGAAATACCTTTGTAAGAAAATGCTGAAATGTTCATTTTATTTTCAATTGTGTACTGGGAATAATTAATTTTTATGAGTAAAAACTTCCCTCTCTACTTTGGTCCCCCCCCCCAAATGTCTCTCTGGATCCGCCCCTGATTACAATAAAATGTTTGGCTAGAAATGATTTCAAGTTTAGTGGAAGTTATTATTCCTACATGGTCAAATCTAAGTTACCGAGTAGTTATAGGGCAAGACCTGGTGACGCGCCGCACCGGGATAGATGCCGCACCCCCTCTAACTCGAACATTTGACGCTAGGTACAGCTAATTGTCGTGATACCATCTCCAGTTCCCTCCCTAGAGTAACTGGATCACATGTCTTTATTGTTTGCGGTGTTTATGTCATTGTTATAGCGGTATTTATCAGGTAAGTGCACTAGTTTCACTGCGAAACTTTTTTTGACTAATTACTTTATTCTTTCCTGATCTGTATTTGTTCCATTTTTTCTGCTTGTGCTACTTTTAATAGACTATTTAGAGGTTGTAAGGATATTGTGAGTGAAGTTCGCCATAACAACAATAACAATAAGCCCATCAGATGAGTGCGGCGCGTGTCCCTGAGTTTTGGGTCACATGCCGCATAGCTTTCAAGGGTGACACGCCGCACAATGTCTTGCAGTATAATTACCCCCCAAAATTATTTTTTCTGCTCTTTTCAACAATAAACATGCCAACTCGGTATAGGGGAAGGGAAGGAGCTAAACATCGTGGCCTATGGAGTGACAGTGACCTACAAGAAGCCGTTCGCGAATTAAGGCGGGGGAAATTTCCATTCGGGAAGCCGAACGTTGCTATAATATGCCAGAGAGGACTATTCGTAGGCGCACGGACACAGGAAATTGGGAAAACCCTCACTTGGGCCAGAAGGAATATTTGGTACAGAAAATGAAACAAGGCTAGTCGCCAATATTCAGAGATTGTGTAGATAGGTTCTCTTTTGTTCTGTACGTGCCTTTGAAGTAAATTTAAACTAATATTGTGAATGCGGTATGTCTCCCATGCGTGCGGCATAGCACCCTGTAACGCGGCATCTCTCCCGCTTTGACTTTCATTTTAGTAATTGTATTTACACGTTTAATTATTATTTTATAAATATTTCCTTTGCTGAAATATAGGCAGGGAAGATCATAGCTTGGAATCTCAAAAAGAGTTTTCAAAATATTCAATCCTGTTTTGAGGTAGACGAATTTCAAGAAAAGTGCGTCGCGTCATCCTATCTTGCCCTAACTCATTTTTGTCCATAATCTCCAACTACAACTTGTGGAAGCTTAAGCCTCATTTCACTTTAGATGCTGATAGTAATTTAGTTTAGAGATTTATGCGTAAACAAAATTTCCAAGGGGGGGGGGGGCATGGCTATACCTACAAGATGTATAGGCTAATGATTGTATTTTTAAAACATATGCGACTTGACTTAGATTCTTAGATATCTGGACATTAATGTGTATGATGTGCACAGACAAAATGTCATCCTTCAGGAAACTTACCTTGGCATTCAATTCATCTTTCGTTTTCACTTAATTTCTCTTAGTAAGCTAAATAACATTTCTTTAAGTAATTTGCTAGCTCAAACAGCAGCACTTATAACACGATTCTGTAATCGTTTAACATCGTTATGTGGTTCCTTCTAGGTTTTAATCATTACAAGAAAGAGTAGCTGTAATTTGCTTTCGCTTTAATTGCTGTAAATCTTATTTTAAACACCGCCGTTCGAATTTGTTGCTCGTTTTATTTCAGACGAGTTTGAAAACTTCCGGCTGCCGGCTTTGCCATGAGCTTAATTAAGTTCTGCATCGTTTCAAAATTCATATATGTATTTTATTAAACCTTAGAGAGAGAGAGAGAGAGAGAGAGAGAGAGAGAGAGAGAGAGTATGTGTCCGCGAGCGAAGATAGATCGGGAGAAAGCAGAGGAGGGGTAAGGACAGAATTAATGACAAAATAACTGCGAATAATTTCTGATTCAGTATTCTGAATTATTTGATATAAATATTAATTATAGGTAAGTTATCATCTTTTAAAGTAAAATGTGTTCACGTTTCATTTAGAAAGAATATTTGTAAATAACAGTAACTCTTTTTATTTTGTTTAAAATGGAAATATAAATGTGTAGCTTTCATTTGATATTTTTTTCATTGTATATTCTCCCTGAAGACAGAGTTTTCTCGTTTAATGGTGGTTCGAGTTTATTTTTGTTTGTAATTGTTAATTTATGTATTTATGTATGACAGAAAATAAATAAATAAAATAATAAATAAGACTCACTTAAAAAACTGAAATTTCAAAAATGAAAATAAAATAATTTTATGATTTTCTTATATATGTCTTCTTAACAATAGCATCGTGGGAATGGAGAATATTAGACCTAGAATATAACCTTAGCAAAGATGGAAGAATCAGGGCCAGTACGTTATGCACATTTTAGCTACTGTTATTGTTTGTCTGCACCGATCTCATACACTGCTTGAGATGTATTAAGACTAGGAGATGCCCGTGGCTTCGCCCACGATAATTCATTTAAAAATTAAAAATTAAGAGTATAATATTATTAAAGCATTATATTTATTAACACTTGCACGCGAATCATTCATAAACTAAGCCATTAATAATATTAATGAAACAGCTAAAATTCCGGTTTCAGAGTATATTCTAAAATTAGAAAGCGCCCCCTGGGAAAACTATATCAGAATCACTGCCTTCTAAACTGTATTACTGTAATTCTCGAGACGGCGGTGATCAGAATCGATTATGCCGTTCCAAAGAAACCTGTGAACACATAATACGTATTGTTTCTCGACTGTTTATTGACATGAATATGATGTGAATTTTATTTGATCAATTCAGTGTAATTTTCAGAAATTATATAATGTTTCAAGGGAAGGAATGGTTTGTTTGGATTATTATTATCAGCGATATTTCAAGAGTTAAACCATCAATATTTTACAGCTGGTGACCCGCCATTATTCATTGACTCCAGGATTTTTAAGAAATTTACACTGGTAGATTATTAAAAATGTTTGTGGTTCAGAGCTATGAAAATTGTAAGTAAAAATAAAAGTAGAATATTTGTTCATTGTGTTCATTTCACTTAGGCCTTATATAATAAAGAAACGGTTTTCCTTCCTAATTTTGTAGTCTTCATGAAAGTTTAGACTGCGAGAGACGATTATCGCCGAGTATACCCGATGTCTCACGAAGCGGGCGAGCGAGCATGCACGCTATTTAGGGCCGTTGAATTGTATAAGAGTAGATAGATAATTTCTTATTCACCCGGCTCAAGTAATCTTACCTCTCGTACATCGATCGGTATAAAAATGTGTGCTCAGCTTAAAATTTCCTAGGAAGCATTCAGTATGTAGCCTATGTACATCACCAGTGTGATACCTTTCACGCATACGCCAACTATTCTCTATCCAACTTAAGAACGATCCTGTTAAAAAAAAGAGGCGTGGCTGTCGTAGCCCGCACGTGAGAAAGCATGTGTTCACCGTGTTAATGGAAGTTTGTTTATTCTCAATACAACTCACCCGCAGGGTCGTCGTGAACAATGAATCCTTTGTTTTTTTTGCTAATTGATATACTATAATGATGACGATGCCAGTGAGAGTTTGTTATTTCACGTGTACATGTTGATATTATTGTTGCATGAACTTCCGAACACTGGCAAGCCACACCCTGGTAATGGCGCATGCTAATGACATTAACCAATCACGTTTTGTCACATGATGAGAATTTTCCGCGAACTCTCTGTGAGTTCTCCTCCACTTTGTTTTGACTAGGATCAAACTTGAATGGGATCAATTATAGTTAAGATCTTCGAACCTGCACATCCTGTACAACTAGTCAAATATTAAGACTGTGAAGAATCGCAGACTTCAAGGAAGACCATAATACACTTTAATTACTGTAAGTTAATAATCTTTTTATTTTACTAGTAGTATTTGGTTTACACTCACTTATATTAAACCATTTTTTCCAATGACGATGACCTTTCATGAAAGTGAGACTAATTTCTACATACATGCTGTGTTTGGAAATAAAAGCTTTCTCGGCCTGTAGATAAACATTTATATATTAAGCACACTTATCTCTACACGACTTTTATGTGCAATTTGTAAGTACTATTCACGTTAAAAACAATTAGTTTCACATAATTGATATAAAATAGTTTACAAAGATGCTTATTCACTCATGAAGACATTTTAAATGAGGAAAGCATCGTGCTGAAATTAATTCATAAATCTTTAGATTGCCATTATTGTTGCTTTAGTAATTATTTAATGATCTCTAAATTGCATTTCTTATTCAGTAAATTATTTTCATTCAGAATGGATTGTCGTTATGGTAATTTCAACCATTAAATTGAAGAAGACACCAGGATTATTAATGACCACGCAATTTACTTTCACTTCATGAGACGTGTTGCAACAGGCAAAGACAACATTCTGCATAAAGTTTCAGTAATATCCGTCACGCCTATCTAAAATGCTCGCGCAGTGATTCCAGTCGCATATCATTACCCGAATGTTCATTAAATTGATTGGTTTGCAATGGTTTAAGGCTGTCCCTGCACTGTTTGAAATGTTATTCTCGTTTTATGATTAGGTAACAGTATTACAATAAATAAATAAATGACTATTGAGTATAAAGAAATAAGGAAATAAGCACAGCCTATGACAAAATGCAAGTGCCTTCATTGACATATTATTACAACTAAACACAACCATTTCCTTATATTATTCATTTATAGAATGATGCACATTGGTTACTTGTGTCATGTTTTATTTTCATTTTTTGTCTAATGTAAACATTCAAAGGCAATGGGAAACCACAGAATTAGCTTTTTCGAGTGTAGACACTCTTATTTACAAGCAATCCCTTGGTAGCAGTACGCGTGCTGACCATCATTTTCCAAAAGTATGGCACCCTTAGGAAAATATAAGATTTACAAAAAATACTTTTTTCTTTAAAAGAGCAGTTCCGTGATAACGTTATATTTTTAAATCGTAGCGTGATATTATTTATTAGACAATAATTATAAGAGTCCATCTCTTTGGCGCAGGAGATAAGTTCTCTCCTCTCACGCAGAGGGCCCGGGTTCAATTTCTAGTAGAGATAGTTTATCTATGTCGGGGTTTTCAGAGTTTTTCCTCCCTAGGCGAATGACGGGTAACTTTAGGCCCTTGTGGTCCCCGGATATCATCTGGCCGTCATTATCATCTTCATCCCATTCGCGCCTTGTTGAGAGTGAGTGTGTGGGCGACTGGTGTGTCTCGTTCTATGTATTTCTCTTGTCGCGGAGGTGACCCCTGCATTTGCTGATCACTCATCTGGGGAGGCCCTTGTCTGGTCTAAAAAGTACACATGTAATAAAAAGATAATTGCTCTCACGACAGGCCACGGTCTTGTAAGTCCCGGGTGCCATGGGCTGCACAAAACTTTTCTACAACGGAAGAGAAAAGAAGGGAAAAAGAAGAAAATTATAAGAACAGTGACGTTTGTCTTAATTCTCTGCGTTGCATCTTAGTGGAGATATAATCCAGTAAAGGCTAACGCCAACTAGTGCTTGCAGCGTGATGTCATGTGCACGGTACCGTACTGGGCTTGGCTTTTCACTGGGTTTCCTGCAGCTTGCTTAAGAAAAACATTAATCACGATTTTGTTAACTACACATGATGGTATAACAATTTATTGTTTCGTCCATTTGCTTTCCATGAATTTATACAAGACACAAGCTGGTCAAAAGCTACATGTAGTCATGTTTTGTTACAGGTACTACCTGTAATGAGTAACTTCTTCTGTTTATTTCTCGTTTTGAGGCTGATACTATTAATTCCTGCCACAACCAGTTATTTTTTATCCGAATTAAGGGTATTAAAATATTAATTGTCGATATCATACTCGTAACTTTTTTTCACGTGGCAAATACTTTTTATTTCAGAACAACACGGACTTTCTATATCTGTTTCCACAATAATCCACTTCGAACATATACACCATTCGGGTCTTCTGAATGGCACCATTTTTTTTTAAATTTTGTGTTTCACTCTGACTTTTATGGGTATTAATTGGATGTGGCATAAGTTCACATTGAAACGGTAAGGTATTTCGTTCCACGATTAAGAGTTAATTAAATTAACATTTGCATTATCTTAATCACTGAAGTTACAATGTTTACTAGGTACTGAACTTAGTAAATTAAAAAAAAAAAAAGAGGAACTGTGGGTCGCAAATTTTTGAAAATTGAAGAGTGTTTTAAATTCATGGAAACTGGCAAGAACAACCAACTCCTACACTTTAACTTGCCTCATATATGAACGTCGTATGCATTCATATAAGGCGTAACTAACGATATTTACTGATTGTGATTTCCTCAGAAGTCCGTTCGTTCGCAATTGGCTTTACGAATCTGAGGATCGGACAGAGAAAGTATTTTGATCATTTAACTGGGTCGGGCGTGCTATCCTGCTATGTTCTAGCGCATCCTCGACCCATGAACCATGAAGAAGCAGGTTTTGATGTCTCCCATATAACAGCTTGATGATATCTTCAGGTCGATGAGCCATATAGCGGTGATGCAATGCTAACTGCTTGACCGCTCTGCTGTTCACTGAATAATATAACACGTTTTTCGTGTATGCAGAAAGAAAAATATATTACAATCATTGGGTAATACATGCGTGAGTTGTTTTGCGTGAAGAAAGAAGATTTTGTTATGCAAGTAATTTTAATTATGGCATCTTGAATACAGAATATTTCCGGTAAAAATTAGATTATCTCTAGGGCTGGTATAAGATACATCAGAAACTTACGATAGCGAAGATAAAAATCAGGAGGAAATAGGATGCAAAATATCCGGATATATTTTGTGCTATGATTTTGAAAATTTTAAACAAAAATTATTCTATTAAGCATGCATATTTATTCGTCATGGAAAGAAGATGCAACAATTTCAAAGAAAATGTATAACTTAGTGGTTAATTTATTCAAAAAAGTATAAACATACTTAATCCCTGATCAGAAATATTCTGTAGCAAAAAAAAAATTACTAAAGTGAGGATCGAACCATAGACTTTCGGAATCACACTCTAGATCTCTAACAATGAGCAAAGATGAACATGTAAATTAGAACTTGAATAACGCAGATATAATTATTGCTTCCTATGTTTTCATACGGCAAGGAAATAAGATGTATTTTTGCCATATATATTATACTAATTAGTTCGGAATAATATTATCTTCATATAAATACCACTATTGTCGAGATCTAATGCGTGAGAGGACGGGAAAATTAGAAATGAAAGCCTAGTTTGAAATGTTTGCGGAATTGCAATCAGCTGTGCACGTCCGCCATATTGATACCACGAGAAGTTAAATTTTATTCAGCCATCCATGACAGAATAAACTAGCTCAGTGATTTACCCTCGGGAAGATCTAACTGAGTTTGTAGAAACACATTTTCTGTCATTTGGTATTTACCCTGAGGAAAACCTTTTATCCAGCTTTTTATAAACTCGCAACCATAATAGAAAATGCGACAGAAATGCGACAGGGTTGAACGCAATATATCCTTTATCTGTACCTAAAGAGGAAGTAAAAACTATAAGGCAGATCATTAAAAAAAATTAGTTCCACACTGTATTTACATTCTTTTATATTTTGAAACGAAAAAGAAAATCATATTACCGTGGCAGTGATTGAACCGTGGACCATCTGAACTGCAGTCAAGATCGCTAGCAATGAGCTACGGTACACATGCCATTTGGTTCCAATTCCACCATATACACTTAAGAAAAACGTTTTTCAATTTTGCTTTTGGCTTTTGTTAATAAACTACAAGTGTAAGCTTCTTAAGAATGCATTTAATTTCCTACTAGAGGAATTATGGATTTCGTTTCAGTAACGATTGCCTTTACCGGGACAATGCGTAACAAAATGACAAAATTACAATACAATACAATATTTATTGGCCTTTAAGCTTAATTACAATCGATTTCGTCAATATTTTGTTAATACATATTCACAAATAGACACACATTAAAATAAAATATCAGAATCAGGCTTATTAAAGAATTCGTCGTGTGAATAAAATGGATTGCACAGTAACCAGAGATAAAATCTATGTTTAAGTCTCTCAACTGGCAAGTCATAGTACCTCTTCGGGATTTTATTATATATTTTCATGCCAATGACTTTATTACTATTGTGTGTACTATTTAACCTGAAATAGGGTATCATAATATTGTCATTATGACATGAGTAAAAGAGTAGAAGAAACAAAATTGTAATTATCTAAACGATTCAAAATGTATACTAAAACATCAAATATGTTCAAGTTAATTACAGTTAAAATATCTAAGTTAATAAATAGGGGCCTAAAAAGCCAGCATGTAATAATATACGAATAGCTTTCTTCTGCAATATTAAAATATCAGAAGATCTACTGCAATTACCCCAAAAAAATGTGATGTGAAAGTCACATAACTTCCTCTGCCCAAATAAAAGTTAACAGTATTCACACATCCTTGAACAGAATCTCAAGACACAATTTTACGCTAATTATCCTATAAATACCTCTTTTTTCAATGATGCGACTAAAAGCGCAGGCTATATAACAAACTTAAAAAAAACTAAAAAAACAAGTGACTGCAGACGTTTATTGAACTTTCCGCCGTAAAGAATAATTTCCGAAATTTATCGAATATTTCCCTCAGATACTTCTTTACTCTATGCATGGCCATCAATATATCTTTCTCACTTACATTCTTATATAGAATAAGAGGCCGTGAAAGAGCGCGTATTCAGTTGTTCACCACGCAAGACAAACTTTCTACAAACAGTGGGTGAACAGTGGGTGGCTTGTAACTACCCTTCAGAGAATTTAAAAAAAAAAGTTTCAAATAAAAGTTTTAGCTCTCAGTAAAAGGAACACATGTGCAAATTTTAAAGAAAATCATTAGAGCCGTTTTCGAGAAAACCGCGAAAAACGAAAATTTCTTCATGTAAAGTCCCCTTAAAAATAAGAGAAAATAGTCGCCGATCTTATTCTCACATCTTCAGAAAGTACCTGACCCAAATACGAAATTTTGTTTTCATACGATTTTCCGTTTTGGAGCTAGAGTGTTCACAGACAGACAGACAGACACACAGACATGTTTCCAAAAATATTATTTTTGGATTCAGGGGGCCTTGAAACGTGTATATATGCTAAAAACTCAACTTCGAATTTTGGGGTCGAAAACAATACTTCCTCTACCTATAGTACCTATGGTACGGGCAGAGGAAGTAATAAGTCCATATCTGAATATTGACTGAAAAAAAGAAAAATATGCACATCTAGCATATGAAGGAGTGATAAAATTATTAAGATTACGCAATAAAAATAAAACCCTGGACAATTTTGAACTAATATGATCAACATGTTTTGTCCATGTTAAGTTGCAATCCAACACAACTCCTAAAAATCTTACTCGTTCCATGAAATTTAAATCCTTACAACCTTTCTTATTACTAAAAATCATATGTTTCGTTTTTGTTCATTGCGTATGAAGGCATTTTTCAGATGCTGCCATACAAGTCAAGTTGCTAAATTCATTAAGTAAATTTGGATCTTCATTTTTACAGAGAAATGTGGTGTCATCAGCATACATTATAGATTGCGACAACATATTACACGGAAGATCATTTACCATAATTAAGAATAATAGGGATCCCAACACAGATCCCTGAGGCACCCCATAATTCAAAAACATATTATCCGACCATTCACCATTAACATATACTCTCTGTCGTCTGAAACTTAAGTAAGACCTAAAAAGCTGTAACGCATTACCTTGAATGCTGTAATACATAAGTTTGTCTAAAATCAAATTATGATCAACCAGATCGAAAGCTTTTCTTAAGTCACAGAAGGAATGCTATATTTTATCTTACAAAATAATACATTGGCAACATTGAACAAGTTGCAAAATGTAGACAGATATTTAAAATATAATTTTTAGCAGAACAATAATAATTAGATTAATCACTATAATTATAATTATTATTTTATCGAATTTTCTTGAAAGGAGTTTTAGCAAATATCAGTTTTTAACATCTTATTTAGCCATTTTTAGGTTTTGTAAGATTGGACTATGAGACTGCCATGACAATGAAACTGATAATTATGTTAAAATATCACGGCTAGCTACCAAGGAACTAAAACTTTAAAACCTAATAATCCAGGCCCTAATAATGAAGTATAGTTTTCTTGGGTATCTCAGGTAAACTACTGCATGACCGAAGGCGTAAATATAAGGGCACTGTATGTATACTCTATAATGTTCGGAGTAGACCTTAGTCTCTCTCATTCTGTCGTTATGCTATAACATTGTACAGTTCAAGCTATTCCATAATGTTCTGTAATGCGTATAATTATGATATGACATTTTGTTGAAATTTTATGACAATGACACACAACAAATACACGGCTCAGTGATGTAGTAAAATGACTGTGTATGTTTTGTGTTTATTTTGTAATTTGGAGAAGGTACATCGTGAAGTACGGACGGTTTATATTTGTACAGAAAAGAATTATGTGTGACACGATAAGATAAATATGAAATTAAATCTCTAAAGTCAGAATCTGAAGATACTTCAAAGGGGATACTGAAGGTCGTATTTAACTCTACTCATTGCGTGGTCTAGTGTTTTTTATATTTTTATTTAATGATTTAATGTATAAGTACCAGGCCTCTATTGGGTCCTTGCTTTATACAAAAAACATAATTTACACTCATAATCTCGTTAATTCGTAAATTTTGCCAAGGTCACCATTAAAAGTGAAGCATGGTGTACAGGCTTGTCACTCTTCTTCGATGATGAATTCCCGTAACAATGGATTTGGATGAACGTTCAAGGAATTTTTTAATTTATCTCGATCACTTGACATAATCACTTGACATCAATATTCCCAAGTCTTCATACAGCTGAACATTGGGAATGAAATAGTCTGCTCCTGTTATCGTCCTGGACACTGCACGTTGTATTCCATCCAGGCGTTTCAGATGACGTATATTTATGAGCTTTACAGGCGTATAAGGATCGAATTAAGGAAGTATACGGTATAACAATAATTTTATCTTTAGTGGGTTGTTGCTCTCTAACATAGGATAGAGTGCCGTGAACCGTCGGAGAGCTTTCTCTCCAGTAGCAAATATGTGTTACCTAAATGTCAGTCTTTTATCTAAATGAACACTAAGAATTCTGCGGACTTACTGAAAGGAATTTCTTGATTTTGTATGTTTAGAGTTTCAGTTATGCGAGGAAATCTTTTCGTGAATACGACAATTTGAGATTTATTTCCATTTATCTTAAGTCTCCATTTTGTGGACCATTGAGTTAATCTACATGACGGTAGATTGGATGTTGCTATTTTTAGTGTAAATGACTGTGTCGTCTGCATAGTGCTAAGAGGCATTCTGGATAAGATGAGATATCGTGAACAAATAAGGAATACAAAACTGGAGACAGGACACCTCCTTGTGATACACCTGCTTGGATATTGTGTGGATGGGAGAAATATGTGGCATGTTTTACTTGAAACGTTCTTGCCTTGAGGTAATTAAATATGAATCTTACGAAAGCATGTATTATTTGGAGCCTGAAGAGTTGCTGACTACAGACTCCCATGTGTAGGTACTATCTTCTGTACCTCTTCGGATTTTTATGAGGGATAAAGACCTAGAACGGGGTGCACTCGGTCTCGTGACACCAACCGAAGAGCTACTTAATAAAGAAGTAGGGTAGTTGGTCTAGTCACTTAAGTGCCATGAGGTTTACTTTAGTTTGTTGAACTGCTAACGAAGTTTTACCCTTGTCGAAGATTGGATGTTTAATCGAAATAAACAGTACAGAGAATAAATCATGTTAATTCAATTCAGAGCAATTAAGAGGAGTGATGTTTAAAAAAAGTCTTGGAAGAAAAAGTAAATCCTTCGCTATTGGTTTTAGATGAAGTAGGGGCCGTTCAAATCATGTCTAAATAAAAACTAGGTATAGAATGTTTGGAAAGTCGGAATCAAAAAGGTTTCCGACTGCTTACCGCCTTTCTTCACAGGTTTTTGACTCCGTTCCGTTGTGTTCCGGCACCAATGCATCACTGGACATAGTTTATTTTATTCTTCCCGCTAGCATTTGAATGTTACTGCAATTCCAATGTTAACGCAATATTGCATCAAGATATTCGTGCATCAACATTGCAACAGTACAACTAACTATTCTAATGCAAATGATTTGCATTACATCATTGCAATTAGCAAATTGCCCAATAATTTCATAAAGAGAAGATGATTTTTACATAACTTTTCATATTAATCTTTACCATTTAAATTACACGTAATAAATCATACAATGGGGTATATTCCGAAGGATTTCCGTCATAATTAGATCAACTGATTTCTAGTATCAGCAACAAAGGTAATTTATGAGTTTCTTTCTCGTGGTTAATGAAATGATGTCAAGGGAAATGAATCCATCACTAGCTTATGAATAATTTGAAGCGGTAGTGACATGGGGCTGTCGACTGCAGTCGGATAGCAATTATTGTTTTAATGACGTATTTAATAAAATGTCGCATTGTTTGCAAAATATCACGACATAAGTCACTTTAATTGCAGCCATGAGAGTAAACTTTCATCTCTGTTCACGCAACTCTGGAAGTATTCATGTATACGCTCTAAGTCATTTTGGGAATAGAGGTCTTGTAACACTTTTAGTTTCCACATAAATTATTATGAGTAATTATAGAAATTTAATTAATAAGTCCTGAAATATGAGTTTCTTATATTGTATGAAAAGGAAAATAATACATTATTTGTTAATTATAATGGAACATGTTCCTTATCACCAGAGTTCGGATTTTTAGGTGCAATTTTCATATAGAAAAAGGAATGGAAAATGTGCTAAATATAAGGCAAAATATGAGAAAAAAGGTGCTACAGTAGAGCTCTAAGTAACCGAATTAATTGGGACCGGACCCGATCCGGAAAATCAAGTATCCATATAATTGGATAAATAATGAAAAATATAATTTCTTGAAAAAAAATGTACTGTACTTACATAAAGTGTCACATCTTGAACATATCAGTCAGTCAGTTGTTTTGCCGACAACATGTCGATTTTGTCGGCTAAAAGTCTTGCTTTTTTGCATAATCATCCCTGAAAGGGGGTTTCCCAATGCTCACCCCTTGAACATGGCTTCAAAGCGATCCGGAAAGTTGGAGTTCTACGGTAGTGAACTCGATATGTAACAAACTTACATTCACGAACAGCAGGCTACTTACAAATGCCATTGAAATTAAAAAGAAAAGTGGAATATTTAGTAAGTATTTTTTCATTCTTGCAAGTGTGCCTTTAGTTCAGCGTTTGCTGAAAGCAGACAAGCTCACTATTCCCGCGTTCACTGCATGCTGATGAAAAGTTAATTGAAAGTTACTTGGGATCTTAGATCTTGGAACGAAACAAATATAATTATAATAAAAAAGCAACGAATCTCAAAAGTCATAGGCTATAAACGGTCAAATGCGCTTTAGAAGATTATTAAAAAGATGGATTAAAATTTAAAATAGGAAAAAAGGGGGGATTATGGGGTCGGTGAAGGAGAAAGGGAAAATGCCATAAAACGGGGGAAAAGGGTGCTGGGAATTTGCCTTCATTCTCAAAAGAAACAACGGTTTCCCAATGTGGTTCCTGTCACAGGTGCGCACCAAAAATTCTGCAAAAATAACTTTATTAGTTGTAGTAAACTTATATCAGACAGATTGCAGGAGCTACATATAACCACTGAAGAAATCTTGTCCAAATAATTTGTAAGAATTCCCCTAGTGAGTAATATTTAGACAGTTTAAGTCTATGTAGTGACCAGTTTGGGCCTGAAACGTACCTACATATATAGGTATGGATTTACATACTTATTTAAAACAATAAATACAAAATGTACCACTTCTAACTACTGAGCAATAACATTTCTTAGAATTGCTGGGGGTGAAGGAAATTAACAAATATGTGACAAACATTTGCCTGATTAATTGAGTGAATAACTGTTCCGTGTTGAGAGTGTAAAATAAAAATCATTACAAATTCCTGTTGAAGTCTGATTTTTAAGGAGAAACCTGTGAAAGATATTCGAGCAGATATAAGGAAATTTTAACTGCACTTCCTCATTGTGGGCCACTTCAGTTTGACTAATAATATCCAACATTATAAAATTGTAAACCACACGTGAAAACGCTAGTAGGGCATAATTAACTAATTTTCAATGATGACCCTTAATTTGAGAAATAAAAAATACACTGAAATTATATAAAGCTATAATAATATTTTTGAGATACCGGAAATTGTTTATATTTACTGTCCTAGCTTTTGGCATCCGTATAAAAACTTTCAAAGGATCAATTAAGTGCAGATGGGGTCATGAAAAAATATAGTCTTGCGTGACTGGTTCTTCTCATAACAGTAGGCTAAGACACACAGCCGACGGCAATTACTCGAAAAAGTCTCCCATTATACACAAGATGTAGGTGTAAGAACATCGCCGCGGGTTTTGATAGACCTAAAGCCTTTCACTCCTCAGACTTGAAGACCATCTTCAGGCAGATCAACTGTGATGTAAAGTAAAGATGTTCTTGCCGGCCTTGCAACAGTGTTACAGTTGAAATAAATTTTATGAGATCAGCCTTGTCTTACCTATTGCGCCAGTCCCCTTTCCTAACGGTTTCAACTTTTAGTTTCAACAAGTACTCCTAGCCTATTTTAAAAGATGAGAAGAGACATGCGTTCATATTCGTTGCTCAATCGTCTCACGTCCCTGAAAAATTAGAATGCTTATGTATAAACTAGATGTTACTGAAAGGAACAATATTAAAGGTTCTGTTTGATTATAGCTGTCACTAATGGAAACACTACATTATCCATTGTCTAAGAACTGTGCCATGTCTCAAACTTGAAAATTTCACATGATATGCAACAAAGTGCAGACTAAGGGACTGCAGAATTTTCACAAGTATCGTATTACAGTATTATGAAACGTAGAGTGTTTTTTTTTTCTTATTTTTTCTTTTGAAAATACACTAAGACTTTCAATTAAATACGATTTCGTAAATGGATTTGCAACCATTTATGTGTTACGTGTATTTAAAAACCTTTCAACTCCTGAATCACTTTACTTACCTGAACCGTACAGGAATCTAGTGGCATAGTAATGGCCAAACGAGATGGAAAATTACACTTCCAAAGTCATTAGTGCTGTAATATCTGAAATTGAACCTGGGACAAAAAATGTCTTTTCTTTTTAATTGTTTTTATCGCCCAGAACAAACAAGCTGTGGTGGTTGACTTCTATAGCCGGACAAGTGAAGTAGTCTTGAGAACTTTAAATTACGGAGTCTTACCTTAAATTGAAGCAAATGTTCTTCGAAACAGAAAAATTGCCGTGTTGACTTCTATAGCCGGACAAGTGAAGTAGTCTTGAGAACTTTAAATTACGGAGTCTTACCTTAAATTGAAGCAAATGTTCTTCGAAACAGAAAAATTGCCGTGTTCAAAAAAACAAACTTAAAATTTAGTTCGGTCTCTATTAGCGTACGCTTTTGTCCTCCTTACTTTATCATAATAGTATAAAATAGGTTTGATCTAGCTATGCCGAGGGCTGGTGCTTGCTTCAAACGATTTTACCATAGTGACTTCTTTGAGGCCAAATATATAAATAATTTTAAATGGACTTACACCATTTGTGCTCTGAACCCAATTATAAGTGAGGTTAGTTTATTTTATTTTTATAGTTGTAAGGAAGTAGAGTTTTAAAACAAAAATGATAGCATGCTCTAAGGAATCTGATGCCCCTCTTTTAAGGTAGTGAGAGTTATTTGAAATATCAACAGAAGGAACCGTAAACAAGATATAATACTTTGCCACAACTTTAATTACCAAGGTTATGTCAATCATCGTGATTAATGACATACAAACATTTAAAGACAATCTCCAGATCTTCCTTTCTACTATTAGTTTACTCACGTAAGAAACATCGACTCATGCGTTTTGAATAGCATGGAGCCCTTTGAGAGTAGCAGCATTTCGCAGTGGTTAAATATACAGATAAAATAAATTGTAAGAAGGAATTTTTAACTTTATGTAAGCCACTATACTCTGTATATAAGTCTGTCAACGGCAATATTTGTTGTTGTCATCATTCGTATATTAACTGAAATGATATCGCCACTAGTTCTAGATCAGGAAGTAGAGCAGTACTCCGAAGGTGTGAAGTCATTACTCTTACTTCCCCTCCCTTCGTGACATCCAAAGCGTAGCGATTGGTTCAATTGATATAATATATAAGCAATAATTGCTAAAGAAAAGTAACAGAGAAAACTTGTATGACAAATCTTTAAAAAAATGATTCGTGTTTGCTTGTCACATTAACTTTTAAAAAGCAGAAAGTGATAGAGATACTTGCTATTTTTTTATATATATAATTTTAAAATCTTTCACAAAGAGAACAACATTTTCACCACGTCAACCATGCTGGTTCCCCAGTCCCAAGTCGCTACAATGTAAGAGGGAAAATGTTGCATCTTTGCGACAATTTACAAATATTTTTGTGGAAATTCACATGCATACCTCTATGGCAATTCACTTATACCTATGTGGCAATTCGCATATATTTTTGTGGCAATTCACACATACTTTTATGGCAATTCACATATCTCTTACTGACACAACCGCAATTTTGTGGCAATAGACGACCTCAATCATTATCATCCTCATCTCACCGCCGCCGTGTTCAAAATGAGTGTGTGCGCGACCGATGTGTCTCCTCCGGTATGTTCGTGTTGTCTTGGAATTGGCCCCGGCATTGGGCTGATCAATCATTCGCGGAGGTCATCCATCTCCTTGTCTGGTGAAAAAGTATGTATGTGATACACAGTAAAATTCATCTCCCGTCAGGTCGCGAACCTCTAAGGCCCGGGCGGCGTAGGCCGCATAAACGTCCATACAACGGAGAAAGTAAAACTGAAAGGAAGAAAGTCGCCTATTTCCAAAGCCAAAAATTGGCTGAGACAGATCCCTTCATTATGATGGATCGGCAAGGAGAAAAATGATTTTTTCTGTATCTGATTTTCACTCAGAGTACTGGTAATGAGACGGAATTCCTTTCCCCTTCAGTCAAGACTTAAAATAAGGAAACTAATGCCTTTTCGTGGGATTCCGCCCATGGTGAACACCAGCTTAAATCGTGATCCTTTCATTCCAAAGAAGTCATTCATGCAATGGACAATAGCAAGAATCGTGAATAATTTGCATTTTAAATTACAATAATAAGACATAGATGATATTGTAATTAGCGAGGAAGTGCATGTACTTAGGGATATTCATCCGCACCCGAGAGAAAGAGAAATGCACATTTGACTTCAGTACAGTAAGTCACGAATAGCCATCACGATTGATAGAGTTCAAATTATTGTTTGGATAAGACTGCTTTGTCGACATGGGAAACCATTCTCTTCAAAGTGTGATAATAAGTAATAAGTGGCCGAGCTGGTAACGTCTTAGATTTGCATTCGGTATGTCCCAGGTTCAGGCCAATTTGACAAGCGATTATAAATACCCATACTTTAATAAGATGTTTCAGTTTTTGGACTTTATCTTGATTTGTTGTTATTTTTATTATTATTATTATTATTATTAGTCAATGGCATTGCTTGGCTGCTAACGTAAGAAGCTAGAAGCGAATAAAAATGCAAAAACCTTCATATGAATTAGGCCTAGGCTTATAATGAAGGTCATAATATTCAGTTTGTGTACATTTATGTTTATACTTATAATGTAATTGTAATTTATTCTTGTATAGTTTATCTTGTAAACATTTAGAATAAAACTGGAACCCAAATTTCAGCCGCAAACTTTATTGGAGTACGTTAATTACTGCTAAGAATTATAACGATCTGCTCTGAAAAATATTAGCGGAATAAATGCAGAATCCAAATTAAGGTTGCATTACTTCAAAGGCTTATAGCCTACTATAATTATATTTTGGATGTCGTAAAACATACCAAAACGAATTATGCAATGCAATTAAAATAATTAGAATACATTTATCAAGATGCTTACTGGCCTTTGTCTGTTATTAAATTTACTTTCAGCTGTCATTATAAAATGTAATAATAACCTTTTCGAGGGCATCATCATTAGCGCTTTTCTCACTATAAGTAAAACGAATCAGACATAGTTTCCGGATACTGTTATACAGTATACACCTTAAACAAAGTAAATAAATTCATCTTGCACTCATAGGTCTATGAGGACAACGATTATAAAATATATTAACTACTAACAAAATGGCGTTGAGAACACAGATTTTTTCATCTTAACCTTTAGATCTTAGTTTTATTTTATAAGGAAATATTGTATGAAATATACATACAACATGAAATATACGAGATAGTATCAAATTTCTCGCAAGCCCCTGTTAAGATGCAAGATGTAAATATGTTGAGAGTGATGATAACTAGGGGGCGGATTTCTATGACATGTCATATTTTTCCCCTTTGCATTATTTCAGGTTTCCGACTAATTTAACCCCGATTCCAAGCATCCTGGTGAAAATGGAACGGCTTTTATTGTGCATGTAACTGCATATTTAGGAAATTTTCAACTATTGTAGCATATTTAGTATGAATATGCATACTTAGGTCATATTTTTGTGCATATTAAAGAAATTTAGAAGTTTCATATCATATTTTGTAAATTTTGCATTATAATGATACTTTTTGAGAACTTAAAGATATTTTTAAAAAATTGACACTATATTTTAATAAAATGTATTCTAATGAAACATTTTAAAAATGTACACAATGTGTAAGTGGTAAAGTCATATTTTAAATTTTATTGGTCATATTTTAAAGTTTTTTAGGTCATAAATGCATACATATATCCTATTTTTTAGGTCATAGAAATCCGCCCCCTAGTGATAACCCTGCGTAGGCCTATACCAAGTTTCATGAAAATTAGGGATGGGTCCTCGATACTTTCGATACCTCGATACTCTCGATACTTGCATGGTATCAGCATCGAACGATATTCCAGAAACCTAGCTCGATACTTTTTCGATACTTTTGTAATTCTGCAATTAAGTGAGATGCTAGTATTTTTAACAAAACTTGTAAGTGCACTGTTTAAAAAACTAATTTTAATTTTAATGTAGTTTAAAAATAATTATAGGCTACTATTGATATTAAATTTTGTCTCATTAAATATGCACACTTAATTAATTTAGTTGGTATTACACAGTTTTCTCAAATTTTAATGTTTAATGTACCTATTTATTGAAACTGGAAATGTTCAAGGTATCGAGTATCGAAGTATCGAGTATCGAGGATAAAATCATGTATCGGTATCGAGTATCGAGTATCGAGAAAATCTGGTATCGACCCATCCCTAATGAAAATCCGATGAAGCGTATTCGAGTTATCGCATGTACACACACGGACGTAGGGACGGACAGACATTTCCCGTCCCCCATACAATCTCATAAAGTACTATACTGGAACTTAATAAACATAATACATGGCTCCAATGGATTTTATGTTGCTCAACGATATTCTTCTTTAATTCTTCCGATAACCTAGTATATCCAGAATTGACTATCTATTAGATTTAATAATAAATCAGCCTCAAACAAAATTCAGCCAATTTCAATTGTTCAGTTATACGCTATCTTAAGTATGTATGCGATGACGAGACGATCATGTGCAGTATTCTTCTCTATACTACATACTTTTAGGCGATTGTACATTCAACTTGAAAGTAAGATGATCGAAAATTAATATTACAAAATTATATTTAAATATTGTTTTAATATTACGCATACAACACAACTGATATGAACAGTAAAGCGGTAATGATGACTTCAATTTCAGAAGTTTCCAATATCATCGTATCTCCATCGCAACGTGTAATGATAACACAGGCCAACAGATGTTTTGGTGCCGGGGTATTTGGAGCTGATTTCATATGAATTTGTTGCCCTGAATTCAAATACAGTATAAAATTACTGTTTGCCTAGCAGCTCAAATTTCTAAGATATAAACATTTTAGTAAAATTTACGTTACACTATTTTAAGTTAAATCCCTAGATCAAATAAAAAACTAAACACGAAATTTTTATTATTATATTATACAAATATAATAAACATTACTTATAATATAATATATAAAATAAATATTATATTACATACAAAGATAGAGGAAAAGTCATCAATGAAACCAACTCACTGAACACTAAGGAAGCTTCTTTTCCGTGACGTTCTTGAATGTATTTTCGAACAATCCCTTTTTAAACTCTAGCAGTAATCTGCCATCATGTGCGTATACCATCTTCCTTGGTAGCGGACCTCCATAGTTTTAAAATCCTGGTGAAATCTTTCACCTTGTTCCTCACTGATGTCTCCTAAATTTTCAGGAAAACGGTCAAGTGGCTGTGTAAATAGTGCACCTTAATACTCATGTTACACCCAAGAGATTTGAAACTGTTAAGCATTTCGTTTACCAGTTCAACATAGTTTTCAGCTTTGCGTTTGCCCAGAAAATTTCCGACAACTGCAACAAATGAAGTCCAGGCCTTTCGCTCAGCCTCATTCATTGAATTTACAACGTCAGAGTCCTTAACGAGTTGCCTTATTTGCGGGCGTCAGATATTCCTGCTTTAATTTTTTTCCGTACTCAACTGAGGCACTTTCTTCCCTATACTGTATATGGAAAGCATGATCCGCTCTTATCAAGAGCCTTTACGAACTGCTTCATAAGGCCCGACTTGATATGCAGTGGAGGAAAGATGATTTTCTCTCGTTCAATTAAGCCGCAGTCTGACAATAGGGCAAATATACAGCAACCAATCCTTGTAACCTATAGGTGATTTAGAATGGCAAAAATGGAGTAAGATATGCACATTTCGTAAACACTGATATAAAAAAAGGGCTGATAGAGAACAACTGATTTCATATTTAGATTCAGCAACCCAAATATAGCTAAAATCAGTTCCAAAATTCTCGGCAAAAAAAAAAAAAAAGTTTTGTAGGCCTGTATAATAGCAAAGGAAGTCAAGGTTTCTAACCCGTATTGTAAGCAGGTTAGTCCAAACTATGCTTATTTATAACCTATCATTTAGATAGGATTTTCTTACTACAATGTATTTAACGATAACGTGTTCAAAGTGCAATTCAGAGTGACCTACATCTTGATAATAACATGTTATTATAGGAACTGTCCCGAAACTCAGCAACCAACTTATAATTTCCAATTAAGGTTCACAGCAATTTAATTTTCTTTGATCTAACAAAGATCACTGTTTTGTGGCCAATGAGTAAATGCAATTATGTTTGAGAGGACGTTAATCTGGCAATAGTTTGGTATAGTCGAACCAAATAACAATCCACCAATTTCGTCATGTTTTGTAGGATACTTACGTATAGAGGGAATGGTGCTACCCGTTCGTTGGTGTCGATTTATGACTGGATATTAGATTTGCTGGTGTAAAACATCTGTGTGATGAAATTATAACTATAGCTTGTCCTTTTCTAGTTCTGGAGCAAGATATTACCGGTTCGATAATACTCTTGGGGACATATTATAACCTACGGATAAACTTAGCTAAATAAGAAAGTAGGTTAATTAAGTTAAGTTACAAAATTTTATTTAAGTTTTTAGAACTTTAATTTTTTCATCTTAACTTAAAAAGGTTAAGTTTAAAAAAGGCTTCATGCTGGAGATCCATTTCAATTATTTTGATCGTTATATTACCGGTATTGGAATTGGATAGACAAGGGATAATGCATATATTTGATATACTAATTTTGATAGATATAAATTAAATATTCATGGATTTCTATTAGATTAGTTGAAGGGTCATTAGTGAGCTTAATTTATTGACGAAAAAAAAACAAAGCTTCGGACATTTTATTGAGATGGCATATGGGTAAATTGGATAGAGTAATATATTTACATTTTCTATTATAGCAATGAATGACTTCATCTATTTTCTTTCTTGTTTAATAGAGTATATTTAAGTAATTGTCGGCGGCGGTGGTCTAGAGGTATCGTGCCCGCCTCTAGATCCGAAGATCGCGGGATCAAAACCGGCCGCGGTCGATGGACTTTTCAGGACGTAAAAATCCTGGGCACGGAGTCCTCCGGGAGGGAATTTAAGCAGGGGGGCCCGTGTCGTAGATTTACGGCACGCAAAAGAACTACATGCCTCTGGACAAAATTCCTCCACCTTTCACGTCCAAGTAATACTTTAGTTTTCGAGGGAGGGTTGAGAGGCGATGGGGTTACCACCTGTCCCTCTGCCCTCTCTTGGAAAATGAGCATAACAAAAAATCCACTTAGGTAACAGAAATATTCAATTGGAGCCCCTAATTCCCAACACTAGGGGATATAGGA
The DNA here is from genome assembly GCA_964059195.1 of Ectobius pallidus. Lineage (NCBI taxonomy): Eukaryota > Metazoa > Arthropoda > Insecta > Blattodea > Ectobiidae > Ectobius > Ectobius pallidus. Next base: position 61,307,265 of record CAXKWD010000003.1, read on the forward strand.
AACTAGAGAGAGACAGATATTAAAGTAATTCATTTAACATCATGCTCTCGGGTTTAATATCTTGTGTAACATCTTATAAGGATGTTATTAAATAAAGCTCATTAATCACGTGAACTTTATCCTTTAGGTAAAGAGCTAATGTAATCTTGTTACTGGTCGGTCTTGTAAAGACAGCTTAAGGTTTCGAAATGAGTGAAAGGTTTGTTCATCAGCGAGCACCATCTGTTACGTACTGCACAATCACACGCACATCAGGAATGAAGATTACAGAGTACGGGATAACCACGTTTCTAATTTAGACCTTGATGTCACAATATTATCTCCATAGAAGAACTATTCGTCTACCTGCTATTTATAGCCTAAATTTATGTATTGGGTCATTTAAGGCCTTCGGAAATGTGGTAATTCCAAGACAAAACTATAACTAGCCATTCAAAAATTTCACAAAAAAAAATTAACCTTCTGGTGTGTTACGTGTTAGTCACATATTCTCAAGTAGTAATCGATATAATATAATAACTTAGAAACTGCAATTTTAATGTGAGATTATTGAGAAAAGGTACTGCATTACCAAGTTATTAATGTGATTACATTTCATGTGGAACTAGGCCTACCATAGGTAGATGCCAGGATTGTGGACAAGTGGTCAGCATTCTGACTCTCACAGCCTTTCTTGACGGTGGCCGCTACTTCTTTATCAAGTAGCTCCTCAGTTGGTATCACGTGTACCTCGGTTCCAGACCTCCCTACCCAGGAAAGTCCGAGGAGGTACCGGGGATCGAACCCAGACTTATGGATCTCTAGACGGCAAAGTTAACCGCTAGACCCATGCAGGTGGTCAAAGAAAGGACTCCTTCGGAAAATATTGCAGCATACAACCGTCGTTAAAGAACATAACAAATAATATTACACTTTATAAGTATAAATAACAAGGCCGCTCAGGAGTAGGAAAGGAATTTTGTAATCAAAAACTAATTCATTGCTGGCGTTGTGGAGTATTATAACTAGTGAGATAAATTGATTAGTTACTTTAAAAAATAACAGTGACGTCCAAACAAATGGAAATTTTATGTCATCAATACAACACAGGACGCTAATACGGGATAAAAAATTTGTTCCTTCAACCCCGGTGGCTTTTAAGTTAACCACTTTGGCCTCTGAATTGTCAAATACAGAGAGTCTTAATTTTAAAATCGAATGTGGGTTCCTAATAAGACCGTAAAATAGTTCGTATATCATTCATTACTTTTCATGTGGGTACTGCTACACAATAATATTATATAAATATATAAGTAACAAAGTAGTACGAATTAGAAGTAGTCCTGTATGTGGATATATAAATATTAGTTTTATTAGTCAAGTTAATCAGATAGGATATTGTTCAAAGCCCTTAAGGGCCTCATCATTTTTATACATACGATTATTAGCTTGCTTTTAAACAATGATATGAAGATGAGGGTTCAGTTTAAGAGAAAGGCTGATATTTTGTCAAGGTGAAATTAATATATTACAGTTAACAGTAAACATTAATCCGGACGTTGTTATTGTTGCTGTATGATCGGGTTCGATCTTTACAACAATATGAGGTCAGTAGTTCAAACAAGTTGCGCGCATGCGCTCATGAGAACTGGGTGAGCAAGGTGTTGGTGGGATTCTAAGCAATCTTGTTTCTGATTTTTCACTTCTTAGTTTTGCACCAGCTTGTTCAATACAGTAAATCAAATTCTTCTTAAAAGGAACCTACCGACACTGCACTCTAAGGAATGCCAGAGAAGAATGCTTTGAATACGTGCTATGACCATACTCAAGGTACACAAGATTTAACGAACCTCCCTTTTATACAGAGAGAGAAGTTTTTGCTCTGTTTTTTGTTATGAGGTAAGATGGGAGGTTATGAGGTCGAATATAAAAATAGAGGAGTTGGAAGGAAGAAGCAACACAACGATGTCAAAAGAATCATCTCACGCAGGAATTTTCTACCTGTATAACAATCTTTTATTTTTTGTGAAACAAATTTAACGACGCGACATAGCCTATCTATAAAAATCTGACCTTCCTGTGACTGCCGGTCTGTGTAAAAAAAATATTTTTTTCTCTTAAGTTGTATTCCAAATGTCCTGGTTGTGAACTTTTATTTTTGGTTACGACTAGAGTTGATTACAAGACCACCCTGGCCCGGGCCCCTCCCGAAATGAAATGGGGGAAAAAAAACTTACGCTACGGAACTTTCACTAAATTAAAATGAATTTCTGACTTAGTATTATTCAATATAGCTATTTAGGTATTAAGTACGCAAAATAACGCTTTAGCGGACGAATCTAGTATAGCGGCCGAGGCGTAAGCCGAGGCTGAAATACTGGATGAGCCCGATAAGGTTTTTGCTTATGTGATGCATACAATATTTTTTAGTAAAAGTTGGAAAAGGAAACAAGATTATTGTGTTATGTGGCAGACAGGTAATTGCATTACTTCGCGGGTTATCCAATTGTGCACCACTCGCAGCCTCTTTACCGTTTTCAGCATTATTTAGTGACCGAACATTTTCTGCTTTAAAATTGATCTATACGAGTAAATTTTCCAGATTTCACAGATTCGAATCCTAGGATCGAAAAACCTGACTTCGGTTTTCAGAGGATTCTACAATTGTCAGAGTAAGCACAGGACTGGAATTTAATTTCTTGAACTGATAACCACATTGCTCAGGAGTCTTTCCATTGTGCCCCATCATTGAATGCGCTTAGGGAACTTACAGGGATACAATTTTATATCAAGTAATTAGTCTCACATTGTTAGGCAAAAAATAGCATTGTCAATATTTAGGACTTGTTCCTGTCTGAAATAGTTAAACTTTATCTAGGCTATGATAGTTTACACCCTGCAATGAGGACGATACCAACCCAACATCATTTTTCATTTCTGACCAAACAGTATTTACTCCCACAATGCAGACAGACTCACGCGCCCTGCTGAATGTTTGGGGATTAGTATTTCCGAGAGACCATTATATATAACCAACCATTATATATAACCAACGCCGGGAAAGTCTCAAGTCTTTTATGATTAGTATGTCCTTTACTGCAGGATATTAAACACCACTTAGGCCTATCTGCAGAATAGCAAGCGACTGAAAACTTCTCAATAGGAAGTTCTTGGAAAAGCAATCTTTTTAGTACAATTTCTTGGCCATTTACGACAAAATGTGGAAAATGTACTTATCACTAAAAATAAATCGAGTAGCCTTGAAAATTATCTGGATACCGCTATGCATTCATTTGAGAACAGCAATGAGGTTACAATTAAACTCATTTAATTTTTTCTAATGCACATTAGACGTACATTTCAGGTTAAGTCAGTACAACCATTTTTTTCGATAGGCCTATACGGTATTGTAGGGCCTCCTGTAGAATTATGTTCTACTCCCATCGATGTTTGCTATGGTTATTTTAAGATGCTTGTGTACTCCAGCTTAGGCTTGTATCCGTAGCCAGTGTACCAGAATTTCGTCCGACATTAGTTACATTAATACCTGTAAATCTATATAGATGACTGTGACTTATACCCACACATAAATGCAATCGATCTGAACAATGGCGCCAACTTTTGAAAAACATTGGGTGGGCTCAAAGATTTTAAAATGCCATACTTAGGCCCCTTATTGGGTTCATGTAATGGACTTACATAATTTTGATATGACTACAGATAAGTATAGAGCTGTAGGCTTAAGGAACGGTTTCGTTGTTTTCAGTAACAAATAGCAGTCACATTTGCAGGAAAGTGTTGTGTAGCCAGGTTAATGGAAATTCTTTAAAATTTATGTTTTATGTTTTTTCTTAATTTTGGTTTTAGGTAACTATTAACTGTACAGTGATACAACAAAGAAAGATGATTTTTAGTAATAACAATAAATAATCATGATAATAATTATTGGGTGGGCTTCAGGCCCACGGGCCCATTTAAGTTGGCGCCACTGGATCTGAACCTTCTATCTAGGATGGAAGCTTCTAACTAGGAAACAAAATTCGTGCCTAATCAGCTCCACCCACTTTTACGCAATACCGACGCATTTTGATAATGTTTTATTTATTACTTGTACATTTTAATAACAGCAATTTCTTATGTATCTGTGTCAGCCATAATTCCATTAAGATATTACAAATATTAATTAAAAATTGTTATCTAATTACTTTAAAAGATGACTTGAAATAGGGAAAGTTCGCTTGGTACTGGAACGGAAAGTAAAAATGTCCGGGAGGAAATTATTTTTTTTCTTCAATTTGTCCTATCTTGATCTTACGATTTCGATTTATAAGAAGTAGCCTACGGAGTTTTCGAGATAACTAAAAATTTTAACATCTTTACTAGGTTAGAAATTTAGTTGGCATATAAATCATGATGCTATGACTGTATTAAGTATCTTAGCTGATCTGATTTTTTATTCTTTTTTACATGTAGGAAAATTCTTTATAACTATAACATACAAATTTTAAAAAATCGATAAAATTAATTTAGGTGTATTAAAGGGATAATGGTATGCTGTATGTACTTTAATTTGCACTCTGAAATTAACTGACAGTGTTTCGTTCGCAATATATTGTACAGTTACAAATTGATTTCCTTGGAAGGCTTTCTATTATAAAAACGTAATTGAAACGAAAATTTGAACATCTCAGAAAATCATTCGATAACCCACTTACTTATGAACGCTTAATCGACCTGTTCCAAATTCTGTACAGTAATTACTGATTACGAAGACAAGGTTTATTAAAAGAAATAAGTTAGATGTACTTACTGACTTCCGGGTAGGCTACGTATTAAGTTAGGTGTACCGTCTGAAAATAATAATGGATACTACCCCGTACTTTAATAATTATTACTATGCCAATGCTTGTGTTTCTTTTTGTTGTTGAAGAGATTCCTAAGGCAATCGGTTAATAAATAAATATTTTTTATTAATTTACTTACTGATTATATTAAAATATGTTAATGCAATAATACGAATGATGAATTCGAAGAATAGCCCTATATAAACCAGCGAATGCTGCAACCTAAACTTTGCTATCCCGAATAATTTTACAAGGAATGTGTGCCTCTCAATGCCCATTATCAAAAGATAATATACTCTTAAGTATAAATATAATTTAATCTATGGTTAAGGAATTTTTTGTTTGTATGTCGATTGGATGTCAAAAGTAATGTAATTTTGTGATTCGTGTGTTTTGAATGGTCATTGCAAATAGCCCCATGCAGGTTCTTGTATTAACTACTTGACTTATCATTTTAATGTCTGTACGTGTATTTGTGAAGACACAGGAATTGATAAAATCAACTCAAGTTAGCTTTAACATTACTGGGACTATTAAGAATTGTAGCCACTTCTCTTTTCCGTGTAAGCCGACGAACGTTCTTTTACAAATATTCAATGAGCTGGTAAAATGATACAGGCTTTCACGGCCGATATACGTAGAGTTGAAATTTGCCGGACTATAATAGCAGTAGAATTTGGTGTTGGTCTGGGTGTTGGTAATTTAATACATTTGGTTGTATTTAGTTCTTTACTGTCGACCCGATGAGGACATTAGATGTCCCTTGGTCAGTTTCCGATTTACCCGGTTTTTGCAGTAGTCGTTTAAGTGAGAGTAGTGACTTCCCCGAAAGGGGTCTCAGCCGATCAGGTTTTATCTTTTACCCTCTAAATGTACTCTAAAATAAAATTGAATATAAGTGAATGAACAGCTTAAGTTATGTTTTATGTGTTTATTTTATTTGCATTGTCCTGTCTAAAAGGGCGATATGGGATTAATCAGTTAATCTGAAACGGATTATTCTTGAAGAAAAATTGCTATTTTTGAAAAGTAGAAGCAGAAATCCTTTTGGACTCGACAGTAGGCCTCACTAACGTTCGGAATTGAAAATAATAATTTTCAAAATATTAATTTTGGTACATATAGATTAAATTGCTACATACAAATAAAATTGTTCCTAATTAGAACATTTTAACGTGTTTTTCCGTTGCATGCCCTTGCTTCCGAATATAAGAGTCTAATAGAGCCTAAAAAAGGGCTAAATCGGACTGAAGGGCCTAAAAGGGGCTAAGGAAGGCTTTTTCTGAAAACTAGCAATTAAAGAGGATTTTTGCTGAAAAACTAGGGGCTAAAGAGGACTTTTGCTGAAAAGCTAGGGGCTAAAGAGAGCTAAAGAGAAAAATACCGTTTTAAATAGATTTTCCAATTAATGACAAGGAAATAAATATGTTAATTTGTGCATTTTAAGAAAAGACATAATAAAAATAAATTTATACAACGCACTGAAATTAAACCCAACTTCATAACTGACGGTCAAGTAATTTTCTGTCAAGTCAGTCAAAAAAAGTAAGTAAACACAGCTATCTTTCATTTTATCTACCGGACTTCTTCCTTCGGATTTTGAAATCGAAATTTAAAATACTTTTACTAACATCCATATGCGGTTCACATGAAGTTGAAATTTTTAATGAACTCATTATTTTTTAATTGTTTCCATCTTCTTAGTGTTCGTTCGTTGAATTACAGACTTTTCATAAAGAAAGAGTTTGTATAATTAAAGGGTAAATATCTCAATTGTTTACGTTTTTTTTCGAGTGCCGATATAAGGAAAAGTTACTTGTTTATTTTCTAAAAAAGAAAAAAGCTAGAATAACTGTGTCAAATCTATAATAAAATTTCCGGTGTTAATATTAGTGTTTTATTAAGACGGCTAAAATCGTTTGTAACCTAAAACGGGCTATTCCACTAAAATAAAAGGCTAAAATACTTTTTATAAGAGCCTAAAAATCCGGGCCCTATATTACCATAAAATAGGGGCTAAATTGGGCTTTACTCCGGCATCAGCCATCCGATTTGTTCCAAAATCAAGAGGCTTCGTCCCATGGGCATTATAAATGCGTATGCCAAGTTTTATGAAAATCCGATAAGCGTATTTGAGTTATCGCGCTTACAGACACACGGACTGATGGCGGAAAGGTATTTTCCCGTCTATCACACAATCTCATAAAGTACTGGTACCATACTGGCACTTAATAATTATGTAACATTATTTGTCCCTGTGCCCTTGCATTCTCCCCACGGCCCTGCATATATCTGCATCCTGCCTTAAGGACCTTTCTGAAGTCACATCTTTTCTGATTCCGGTAATACAGTATTGGCAAGGAAATGTCAAGTGTACATCCGGACCACACTTCAACATACTATAATGTTTCCTCGTTAATGCAAGAGGGAAGTGCACCGTGGAGATGGTAATAGAGGACGCCGAGGAGGAGAAGGACGATGAAGGCGAGGCTCAGAAGAAAGTTGTCTGCCCATTTCAGTGGTTGCTGACCTGCATGACGGCCATAGTTCTTCTTCATCTTCCCCCTACTAACGAAGAGCTTCTGGTTTGCTCCCTCCGACACTTGGGCCTTGACGGCCTCAAGAAGAACACCTGAGGAAGTGTGAAGATACTGTGTGACAATTCAAATGAAGTAGTGCTTTCTTGGTGATTTTTTTTGTACAAGTGCACTATGGGATATTTCTTGACGGTAAGTGTGGTGTGAGAACCAGGGAACTTATCCTCAAAAATGATTTTTGACGAAGAATTCTTAGCGAACTAGTGCACCAATTCCTTTAATTTGAATTTGCAAAAAATACTGCATCATGGTACTGCTTATTCAAAAAACTTAAAATACCTTATTAGTAGAAAAAGGTAGTTACCAGAAAGTCCTGGTCACGAGACGATATTAAAATTGTATGTGGTGCAGCTATATTGTTTGCAACAATTTAGCAGTTTCTGAATGAAACAGGTTTTATTATTTGCAATAAATCTGCAATGCCTTTCTGCATGAAGCATTGTTGTATGAATGCAACAATTCAATAATTAAGAGTTTTTTGGATGATATTATAATACATGAAAGTTATGGAAAAATAATTATAGTATCTTCAAAGTCACGACACAGCTCTTGTCCTTTTGGGATTAGGGGAAAGTATTTTTATGTGTGAATTTTATTTAGACCATGCATATGTAAATGGGTTGTCAACTACTAAAACAATACTTTTTTTAAAGCTTTTTAAGTTCGGTTTCGGTACTTACAATAAATTTTTGATAAAACCTTTTCTATTTTTTGAAATGTTCGTAAACATCACATCTCTAGAAATATTGGCCTTCAAATAAAAATGAAAGGGTTAACTATAATATTTCCATACTTGCTCAGCTTAGCTCTAAGGTACCGTTTATTAATTTCCGACTACAGAACGATATTCTGAAAATATTTTGAAATTGCAGAACATAAATTAGCTTTGACATTTGAGCAGCGGGCCTGGGTTCGATTCCTGATCGGGACTAGTTACCTAGGTGGGTTTTTTTCTAGGGTTTTTCTTCATCTGTGAGACAAATGTCGGGTAACTTTAGGCCCTTGTGGTCCCCATTTGGCGGTCGTTTATCATCTTCATCCCATCCTCGCCTTGTTTGGAGTGAGTATGTGTGTGAATGGTGTGTCTCTTCCTATGTGTTCGTGTTGTCTCGGAAGTGGCCCCGGCATTAGGCTGATCACTCATCCGGGGAGGCTCTCCATGTCCTTGTCTGGTCAAAAAGTATGTATGTGATCCAAAGATAATCCCTCTCCCGACAGGTCGCGGCCATGTAAGGCCCGGGCGGCTTGGGTCGCTTAATTCCTAAAAAGGGAGAGGTAAAACTAAGAAAAAGAAAGGAAGAAAGATATCTTACGTGATCGAAGTATGTGTAGGTCTTTATAGAAATAAGTTCAATGTCTCATGACATTTTCATGTTCATAGAAAGAAGTCGTATTTTAGAAACACACTATTAAAATGGTGAATTCCATGCTGAATTTGAACTTTTACTGATTGTATTCTGCATCTGCCCTGAGTTAAAATACGGGTCTCAATATAATTTGGAGAACTTTGGCAGGACTGCTTCTTCATTTGGTAGAGGTCGCTGAAATTTATTATCAAAGCTACAAGGCACAAGAAAAATCGCTGCACAATAATTACGCAAAATTGATCCAGTACTGATTCCCCGTTTCTTATATTCATCTGAAAGTTCTAACTTCTGCAATTCTACCCTTTCTTGCTATCAGGAATAATTATTCCATAGCTAAAAACAGGTAGTGTAACAACCACAGAACTGTATTATACATAGTAATCGAGCTACATGTTATAGGCTTACAGCCATGTACTGAAGGGTTAACAAATACTTTAATAACAACATCCTATGGAATATTATAGCCTACTTCATTTCACCATAATACGACCTATCTTTATTTAAAATAATAATAACAATAAGAATAATAGCCAAAAATGTTTTAAAAATTATACGCGAGCATTTCTTTACCATGAGTCAAATTGGATAGGAGTTAGGATAACATAATATTTCAATGTAGAAATGAATAAACACAAAAAATAGTCACAACATTTTTTTTAACTTACTTATTATTAAAAACTATAAATTATTAGATTAGGCTATAGTTTATATTTGGAATGTACTCAAAAATTGAGTTCTGATTAGCCAATTAAAATAAAAATATAACTGCAATTGCAGTTGTTTATGGGTACGCCGTAGCGTAGTGGTTGAGGCGCTGCGTTACAAACAGAAAGGTCACGGGTTCGATCCCAGTTGAGGTCGTTGGAAGTTTTCAATTGCCCTAATCCTTCTGGTGGCACTGTGGACCTGGGGTTGACTCAGTCTCTAACAGAAATTACCTGGAGCAATCCTGGGGGTAAAGGCGGCCGGTACGTTAGGCCGATAATTTTACCACCGTCACTTGCCGAATATCTAAAATCTGGGAGCGTCAACCTCCTGGAACCTTCTGGGTCTGTATAGGGAACACTTTACTTTAATTTTTTATTGCAGCTAATTATGAGAATGAGTTGGTTTTTCCTTACTAGCCTTAATTATCATGAAAATGAGTATCAGTACAACGTCAATTTCAGATACTAGTCTCTAGAAAACTGGTGAGGTACGGTAATTTTAAACTAGTGACATAATAAAAGTTGGCATTTAGATATTAATTTTATATTAAAAGTTAGCAAAATTTTATGAAATAAATTTGGATGTATTGTATTTACATTACTGTTTAACATTGAAAGAAATTTAACACATTAACTTTCATGTTGTTCGGAAAGAAATTCCAAGGGAAAGGTAGTGCATGTGTAACGTTTTTTAATGTTTCAATTTATCTCTTTCATTGAAAGTGAAATCAGTTCTTTACCGACCACCATTTCTACTACATCTACGCGGACCAATCGAAGGGGACATACCGAGAGTAAACTGGATAATAGCGTTATAAAATTTAACTTATTTCTTATTCCAGTGACCTGTGGATGTCTACGACATTAAGGACAAGTTTAATTCTGGAGCGAATTTTCCGGATTAACAATGCGTCCTTCACTTTCGACACATTCACGATTTACAAAAAGCGTACTAGGTTTCTCTTATTCAATTGTGGTTTCCTCCTGCAGTCAGACCTCAACTGAATGTTAGGGTTCTCTACATCGATATTCGTTAGCCTTTCTCATTTAATTGCCCACATCTATCCTCGAGTCAAGGGTAATGAATTCCAATCTAGCTTTAGCCTCTGCAAGTGGGGGAAACTTCGAAGCTCAGGCCGATTTGCCGGTGATCGGATTTGACATTGCGATCTCCAGGAAATTATCCGCGAAATGACCGCCTCGACTACCAATGATCCATTTCTAGAGCGCAACACTTTCAAGAACATAAAGCTTTATCACCCAATCAGCAATTGCAATTTATTCATTTTCACTTTTTATTTTATTGTTGTTTTTATTAATATATTATTTTTAATATATTTTCTAACTTGACTTTACAATATGCTTTACAATTTACAATTTTTTACAATACTCAAATTTCAATACCTCAATACAAAATACCCACAGCATACTCATAAATAGTCAGATACAGCAATTAGATTATATACAAAATACAATACGTAGGCTACAAATAAAAATAGGCATACATACAAAAAATCAATGTTAGTTTAAAAAGCCAAAGGTAAAATGCAATATAAAGTTATATTGATAAAATAATATTAATATATTCCCTTCGAATGAGCATTGCTTGTGATTGGAGGATTGCTTTACCTTAGGCACTGGGGCACGTATCACAGCATAGGTAACAAGCGTAGGGTTTTAAAAGCAAATATAACGTCGGGTAACACAGAACAAGAATATTTGACCAAATAGGTAAACTAATTTTTAATGAAACAGGTCCTAGAGAGTGGGAGAGAGAAAATAGAATCTCTGGTTTTACCAGTACGCCGTGAAATAATGCGTTAATAAATAAAAAACTAAAATAAAAACTTAAAAAAAAAACTAAAGTCAAAATTGTTATTATTAAAACGAATCGACTTAAAATAAATAATGCAATCATTTTTTGAAATCAAACTCAAATTTGCCCCATATCCAGCCATAAATACTGTTAAACCCACAATCAACAATAATTATTTAATCAATCATGAGACTCAACACAAAAACGAATAATTAAATACACAACAGCCGTAACCAAAGTAGAAGAATCAATCTAATGCAGAAACTATGCCATGGCTTGTGTTACTTTTAACTGATATTGAATGTTATTGACTATGATATTAGGTTCAATAATAGAGGTAACGACTATTGTTCTATAACCTTTTCGGGTATAAAAACTGTGTTCATGCAGAATTTCAGCTCCATCAGTTTAGTAGTTTTTGCGATAAATCGGAACAGACAAAGATGAACCATTACATTTTTATATAAGCATATGCTTTGTGTGAATATTATTTACTTATTATTATTCGTTTATTATTTTTAATTCTATGTTGTGATTTGCATTCTAATAAGTTGCAAAAGCAACTGCAAATGCTCATCTCTGCTTCTATCTAGAATCACCAAATGAGATTCTTCACTTCATATAGGCTAGTATGTGTTGCAAATTATGTCATTACTTTTTTGATTAATTTCGTATTTTTGATATTATTATGTTTCATTATTGTTGTTGTTATTATTATTATTATTATTATTAGAGTATTAATATGATTAGTAAGAGTAGTAATAGTAAAAATAGTATAATAATAGTAATAATAGAAGTAGCATTATTATTATTATTATTATTATTATTATTATTAGTGGCTGTAGCAGCACCATACAGTAATTGTCAGCAGTAGCAGTAGTAGTCCAACAAGTAATGAATAGAAGTAAATAATAATGGTTGTAATTTCTTTCTTCTGGTGTGTGAAACAATATAAGCATTGCATTCCTTTAGGAAATAAGTGTCTAACTAAAAAAATGCTATTGTGATGTGAAATATACGAACGTTTTTACGGAAATGCTCTACCGTATAACAATGAAGTAAACAGCTCTCTACTTGAACTAAGTTGCTTCTACGTTAACGTAAAAACAGAGTATTTTTGCAACTAGTTATGTCACATGCAATGATGTTTAAATTATGCAAGAGTAATGTATAACCAGATATCTGCAATTAAGTGAGTGCTTCTGATCCTTCTAGTGGACTGGTTCTTTGGATAATGTAGACCGGATCCACACTCATTTACCCTCAGGTATCGATTATTTCCTTGACAGTAACCTCGTCACAAAAAATAATCCTCTATAGTTATTTTTTTTTTAGCTGGGAGAAAGTACGTGTTTGTTATTTTTATATGAAACACTTAGAGAATATGTTTATGAAGGGCAGTCAATCCTGAAAGACACGCGATTTTTTATATAAGTAATTGGCATCTCCGAAGATTTTATTATGTTAGTCGATTGTAGTATATATTTTTATAACGACAATTGTTTAATTACCACTTATGCTCAGCTTTTGATTTTAGTTGTGCTGTATTAATTAATTAATATTATAGCTGTTAGCCTATATACGGTGCCGGTACCTATAAAACGATGTTTGCCATAATTTGTTGCTATAATCTTGTCATCAATTAATGTAAATATCTATATTTTACATTATATAATAGTATAAAAGTAGCCTACATTTATGAAATTGTCATCAGTCATGATGAGAAACCCATGTTTTGGGGTAACATTATACTAGGGAAAGTCATTAAATAAGTCACAAAAGATAATAAAAAATAATTTACCATGATAATCACTGGGAAACAATTTGTATTTTTCCACATATTCTCCAGCAACGTTGATGCACTTATCCCATCGTTTTATGAGAGCCCCAATTCCAGCTGCATAAAATTCTTGGGGTTGCTGTCTGAACCACAGGAGGACTTCATGTTGAACTCGGGATACAATTCAACACTTTCGTTGGGAAATGCTACAGCATCCACCTTACAGCCCAGACTTAGCCCCAAGCGATTTTCATTTGTTTGGTCCACTGAAACAACATCTTGGGGGCAAACAATTGCAAACGATTATATGGAAAAATAAAAATTGTCTCCAAGTGATTATCACGGTAAATTATTTTTGTATTATATTTTGTGACTTACTTAATGACTTTCCCTCGTAAAATATCAGCACGAATCAAAATTTCTTTTAAACTGTTATAGAGGAATGCAGAATACGTAATGTTACACTGATGCACTTTTTAGGGGGTTTCAAGCTATTACAACAAACTTATAAAAAGTTACCGGTTTACATAAATGACTATTCCATTCATATGCCGCGTGTTTGATATTGACCATAACATTTAGCAATTCCTCGGATATAGATCCATCTTGATCGTTTATCTAATAATATGCTTCCTAGGATCGCAGGGATGCAATTTTATCTGATAAAATGTCAGCTCGTTACTGGACACGTAAGGCATCAACGTGCGATGATTAATACCCCCATCCATCTTTTGGTAAGCACCATTGGTAGCATTGGGAACTCGGATCGATTCATAGAATCGATTCATGGATTGCTCATTCATTTAGTATGCCATGATCTTACGGCTGACCGAATATTGTCAACAAAGTTAGAAAATTATTATTATTTATAACATCTCTCACATATTATTCATATTATTCTTAACAAATCCTGCACGAGATTACGAATTTCGTCAGAAAAAACTGCTCGAACTTCGTTCCCGCAAATATATCGATAAACTCGTAATCTTTCGTGGGATTGTCTATGATAAAAATATGTAGTTAATGTTTCAAACGCGACTGGTAATTAAGACAGTCTTAAATATGGAATTAATATTTTGATGCCATACAAGTGCTTGGGAGCCGATTCGGCTGTATGGTAACCGGAGAAAGTTTTGACATAAACAAAGTGTAGCCTAGGAGCCATTTCAGAAATATTTGGACCTAAGAGAGATAAAATGGGGACTGGACAAAACTGCATAATGGCGAATGATGAAATGGGCTGAACATGTTGCTTGCATGGGGGAGGAAATATATATGTAAGAATTGTTCACCGGGGGACCTGAACGGAAGAGGCCACTGAGATTTGCGAGGGATGTGCGGATGGAATCAGCACAGAATAGGGTTCAATGACGGGCTCATGTAAGCGCGACAATGAACCTCCGGGTTCCATAAAATATATAATATTCCTTTAGATTGCTTAGGAATTGTCTATTGCCATTGAGTAAGTAAGTAACTAAGAAAATATAACAGGATGCCAGTAAACTACCCCAATATTGAATAATTTAAAAAAATAATACTGTACAGGTAATTAATTTTTTGTTCCTCACATACAGTATATATTAGGCCTAAATACAATTATATAAAAACTCATGCAGTATACACATAATAAAATAGACAGATGCATAATTATAACAAATACAAACTCAATCAATATTATTAATAAAATACGATGACTAAAATAAAATTACAATTCATTATAATAGTTAATTTGTTTAATTTAATAAGGTAGGTGGTCCAGTTAAGGCCACGTTAATTTTAAAAATTAAAAACAAAGTATTTATAATTTCAAAATTTATAATTTTCACACTCAGCTATCAACAGATGACTATAATAAGTTGTTTTGGGCAAGAAACAATGATATTACTTAATGACATTGATAGCAAAAAATATAAAATGAAATCAAGTGACAGTGGCCTTATGAGGAGCATGTTGTCATGATAAGGCCACTTGGGTACACTGTAATCTTCTGACCAGCTCTGTACTCTTTGCCTCACTTTTTTATCCATCTGAAATAAATTGAACTATAGGCACATCAACATGTGTCAAGTAGTGTAATAATAATAAAATATCAATTAATTGATTGATTAATTAATTAATTATAAACAATTACGCAAATTATATATGTGTTCGCGGTCAAACCCAGGTCCGAATGAAAAGTGTGAACATTATTGTTTAAATGTTATAAATTAAGTAGATATTCACAAACAAAACTTGAAAATTATGACCGAGAATTAGCGTTCCTCATCGCATCGCATCGTATGTGGCCTTAACAGGTGCACTATATATTTTTTATTTGCAATCTCGGTTATTAAACTTGGTATGTTAATGCAGATGCAACAAAGAAATGCTTTAAAAGATCACAATGTAAGCTACATATCCACGTATAATTTTATGCTGATATGAATCTACTTAAATAGTTAGATGTGTTTTATTTCTTATCTTGTTTTTATTTCTAAAGCGCGTATTTCACAAAAGTTTCTGTCTTTCCTCGAGGATTGGGGAGGGAACACTGAAATTCTGGTCAGTTGACCTTCGAAGGACGAGCTTCAAGTAGGTGTTGCAACCTGGGGCCAAAGTGTGATACTTCTACGTTAAAATACTAGTGGCCTTATCAGGAGCATGGCCTCCCGAATGCGCATTGATCTGATCAGGAAATGACAATGGAAATGGCGTGTGAATTAATAACATCACATTAAATATGCGATATTTCAATTAAATACTGCGTTTTCTAGATCTGGATAAAGTTATTGCATTTTTTTGCCTTAATTGGAGCTATGTTTCATTGTAGCAGTCGCTGAACCTTTTAACCCTGTAAAATGGAAAAAAAAATATTCCTTTCAGTATTACGGTTACGCCAATATTGTTCTCGTTTTTATGAAAATATGTTTCTAGATTGGTTATAACTTGAAGGCGTTAAATGCTTCAGTACAGAGCTGGCCAATACACCCATATACAGACAACACAATGTTTGTTTCATGTGGCCATGAATTTAATTTTTTTTTTAATTTTACACTGAGCATGACCACAAGTTGGTTGAAATATATTTGATTTTTTAGTTTAAAACTTTTATATTGATAAGGCGGACTTACCATATTTTAGATTCAAAGTCAAGTCAATATTATCATTAATTTATAAGATTACTTCAGAAATATCAACGTTCTTATTCATTGATAGTGTGTTTTTTTTAATCGCTAAGCGAAAATTGCGATATAAGTGGTGTTGGTATTTTTGGAAACCTTTTCAGTTTACCAGACTTAAAAGTTATTTTCGATATACGGTACCGCAATCGCGTCCTTCAAATCCAACACAAACTGGCTGTGTTTTAATCCTCCTGCTTAGCCGTTCTGCCGCAAACGTGTTGTCCGCACATCGATTTGATGACACTTCAGCGTGAGAGTAATGTTTTGGAAATAAAACGTATACAAGGAAGGTATTTCTAAATTAGCCTAACTAAAGTAAGATTTCTTTAAGTTGGGGGGCCCATGTCGTAGATTTACGTACGTCGTACTCCAAGCCTAAATTAGAGCTTCTGGACAAAATTACTTGGCTCTTTCACGTCCAAGTAATACCTTAGTTTCCGGAGGGGCTTACCACCTGTCCCTCTGCTCTAGGAAAATAAGCGTAACAAAAATTCACATCCGTAAACAGAATCCTCCACTTGGAGGCCCTTCGCCTCAACATGGGGGGCATAGGATGAGAGAGAGAGAGAGAGAGAGAGAGACTAAGATTTTTTAAAAATTGGAGATAAGTTTCATCACTTTGGAAATACATACTATAAAACATGAAAATTGAAAGTTCCATGCTTAGGGTAGAGAAAGTGCCACACTTATGATTATTAGTGGTTCTTAGTTCTTCTGGTAGCTTTGACGTCCTGATGTATCCATAGAAAGTAAATGCGGGTATTCAAAATACCTGTTTTTTAAACAAAAAGCAGACAAATATTTTATTATTCCCACATTAGTATTTTAGTAGAGACTTTTGTTTTCAAATAGTTTTCTAACCAGTTTGATGGGAATTTATTTCGGCACACTCTATTTGAATGCATAGATAACATCTGAACATAAACCACCTAACTTTGCTCATCATTAGCGTTTGTTTTCCAGCAGGTTAAAAGTATTATGGGAATCGATTTAGGTAGGTCATGTTGAGCAGTGTTCTTGCTTGTGTACTCGGTAGTTTCTAATTCTCTTGCCTGGAGGGGAGACAACGTCAAACGTGTTGTATGGGAGAACCGAAATGATGAGGAGAATCTTCACCTAAGAATTCCAAACACTCAGAGGAAAGCAAGGTGCAGCTCCTTAAGCCATATGCTATCACATGAATATTCATTCTTGTTATTCTTTAAAGTAGAACAATCTTTGTGTTCACTGCAGCCTTGTTATCTGCATGATGCCAATAATAAAACATACATCATTTTAATGTGATAGGGAAGATTTCGACAGTGAAGATCACGGTAACATTTGATGGGTCACCTCTGAGTGAATGGGAATTGACCTTTCACATGAACTTTCTACACATGTCTTTACTTTTCATTTCCTCCTAATCCATAGTAACCTCTACAAATTTAAAGTTTTCTTGAATGTTTTAGTTTTCAATGACATTAACAGGCCCCGAAAGTTTATGAAAAATAATTTTTAATAATGCGCTCTATCACCTGCTGATTTTAAAATGTATACATGACATGGCATAAAAAACAGAAAATTGATGGTTTTATGTTGCATCTTTTGCTAGTTTTGCGATAATGCATCATATTTGCTTGATATTAAAATATTTGTGCGTATTTTATTAATTTGTCACAATTTTAACGCAAGATTTCTGACAGAGTTTAAATATTGTGCATATCTCTGTTAATTCAAATACTTACATCATATTTGGCTAAGTGAATATTTTGAGAACCAATTGTACAATAATAAAAAGTACTTAGCCTAATGTTTTCGGAATTTATTGCGAAATATTAATTTAATTAGTTTTCAAATTACGACATTTGTTGCATTGACCTTCTTTTTAAAAAGTTCTGTAATGTAATTTATGAAATTTATACTATTTTTTGTAAACAAGCTATCAAGAATCAGCTAACAAGAGAACAGAAAGAATCAAAATTGAATAATTATGGTACAGCATACTTCACTGGTTCCGAGCATATTTTACAGATTTTAGAGCATATTTGCATGCCTATTTCGTCTTCTGATAGATCACTAACTTTCGGGCCTTGGACATGAACTAATCCCAGACCTCGGAAAGATTGGATTAACTGGGAGCTATGAATCCATTTTCAACATGGTATTAGCCATAACGGCTACGAAGCGCTCGATGAAAGGGGCTTAGGCGGAGCGGAGAACAAATTCATAACAAATTAATTACCGGTAGTAATCTTTATTTGTGTGTACGTATTTGTGTCTCTGTGTGTGTGTGTGTGTATGTATGTATATATATATATATATATATATATGAAATTACATACAAAGAAACAATATATAATTTAACTAACTGATGAGTTAAAAATAGAAATTAGTGCCAGGACATTCCGTTAACATCGCGGATTATCGGAAAGAAATATATATATTTTTTTTTTGCCAGGATATGATGAATTAAAACTAACCTAACTGAACTCCGTGGCGCTACATCCCTTGTCGGACAGGGCCTACCACCCAACCGCTCATAATCTTCTGTGGGTAAATGACAGGAATATGTAGTATGTTACACAACCCACAACCGTTATTGATAGCTTTCGTGACTGGAGCCGCTACTTATTTTTCATGAGGCTGAGTGCACCTTGTTCCAGACCTCCCTACCTCGTGAAAATTCTAGGAGATACCAGGATCGAGCCCAGACCTGCTAATCCGTAGTAAGCAACGTTATCCACGCAGGCATTCGAGGATGTGATGAATTCATTCTACTTTTCTTCTTTCTTCACAATTTAGTCAAACAATTAAATTATATCTTTAAAAATACTACATGTCTTTTATTTGGTTTCCTTCTTTGTTTTCAACTTACATGTAATAGGTAGTGCCTTGAACCCAGCCTCCTGAGCCATGGCTCATACCCATCTTTAGCTACCATAGACATAATAGCAATAGTAACTAAGCAAATACTCCCGTTTTATTTTTCTAAATTATTGAATAAATTGCTTGATTACATTAATTATTTTCCTCTAAATAACGATAGACCTAAGAATAATGAGAAAAGACTTGATTGAGATTATGAAACTGTTATTAACTAAAATAACTTTTAAAAAGTTCTTGTTCAAGTATATGTGCAATAATATCAAAACCATAATTATTTTTCTAAGAACATTTTCTTATGCTTGAACTCGGATCTAAAGCATTCCATATAAGATTTCAAGAATGCACTATGTCAAGGATTTGGCCTACTGGTGAATTTATTTAAGGGAAGTATTAAATATGTATAATAATTATTAACAAAAACAATTTACCGTACATAATTATTATTTGTCTTAACATGTCATTTAAGTTTATTTACGTTTAAGTAGTAGTCTAATTTAGGAATTTATTTATACACTATCTCTCCTAAATCAAGAAAAAATATCATATTGGAATATGTAGAGATATCGTACGAATAACTGGGAATATTTTGAAGACTCACCGATGGCTGACCGACAACCCCCTCTACAAAATTGGGGAATATTTAAAGTCTATTGCAAATATAAGGTTTTAAGGGTAATCTACCTATTTTATTTTTAAGCTAATTTCTGTACTTTTACTAATATTGACTATGTCTATAGCATCATCTGATGCTCACGACTGTAAATAGATTTATTTATTTATTGATTTATAGACCTGAGTAAAAAACTTTGCATTTAACTGAAGTACAGTAAAGGGAAGTAATATACCATTTATTAGACACATTATTGTAGCTTAATCTTTTCATTTCTTACTTAAGTTTATATGAACCATTTAGGTTTATATGAAAAAAATAGTATGACTATAATACATTAAGTTTTTCTATAGGCCAAGTAAATATTTTTGACTCTAGTAGGTATTATAAAACACTCTGATGAATAGCCTAGCAAAAACCAAATTTCATTAGTATCTAATAAAGTATTTCACTTATTATTAGACTATTATTGTTATTTTTCTTAATTCTATTATTGTTACCTTGTAATTGTTATTATTTTTATTATCATATTCATCAAACAAGTTTAAAAGGGCAACTGTTGTACCCAGCATAATGTTTATTTTAGGGAATTTCCAGAACGCTCTGATGCTTTTATATACAAAATTCAACAAGAAAACATTCAAAGTTACAAACGTTCCGGAGTAGATTCTTTTTTAAGCCCGAAGGTTTTATTAAAACTTTGGGTAACATGTACAATGTACAATATAATGAAATTAAAATTAAAATCAATTTATATTTGTATAAGATAAAAAAAAATACAGATATATAAAATAACAACCCTTTATGAGAAGGAATTTAAGCCGAAAAGCTTGAACGGTAGAATAAATGAAGGAAAAAGATTTAAGAAAAAACTAAATACGGGATGGTAAGGTATAGAATATCTATAGTGCGATCATTCGAATTTTATAATACTTATGAGTCTACTTATGAGCTCAAAAATACCAGACGGACAAGCAGAACATATTACTGAGCACTGGTTGGCTTTCCCTGTACATTTAACTAATAATAACCATAGTCATAATATTAATATACAGTAATAATGAGAATAATATTGTACATAGAACAGAAATTTCTGCTTCAGTTTGTTATACTAAATGACCTAATATAAACGAAAGCTGTTATAAGAGGTGATAAGTGCTCCTTAATTGGATTACATTATTTTCTTATGCGTTGCTCGTTGCACAAAACTTTAACTTAAAATTTGATGTAATAAATAATTCTCGGATGGTCGAGTGGTCAGCGATTTGCCATTAGATCCAAAGTTTTGGGGCTCGATCCAGTGTGACGACTGACGAGATGGGTTTTCCTGCACAAAACTTGAAGTTTCCTTACTTACGGATGGGAAGTATAGCCACTTCTCCTGTTATTTATAAGTACCGGTACCCCGAGGGAGAGGATTCAGAGAAAATTCACGGCTATTCTCGCCCAATTTTTAAAATTTCTCTGATAGCCTCTTCCGCAGTCAATTGACTGATCCAGACGCACTACTGATGTTGAAAGAATTAAGGGTATTGTAGTCACTCTGGTTAGACGGTTTCGTTGGTGGACTGCAGAAAACAGTTTTTAGAAGTACGTCTCCTAACTGCTTATAGAATAAAATACCGTAGATCATATAATCGTATTTGAACTTAACGAGTTATGATTAAATGTTGGAAGCAATTAAGTCTTATTTTAAAATCTTAAGATTTTGGCTACTGCTATATTGCCATCATTAACAGACAGAAGACATCAGGCAGCAAATACCTGACTTAATCTGTTAATGTTTAGTGTTTTATTGTCTCAGTATTCTTACATGACCATTGGTAATATTTTCGAAAAATAGGCGATATATTATTTTCAATTTTAAGACACGATGATTGTATAGCCAGAGGCCTACAGAAAGAATTTAAAAATACAAATGAAATTGTAAGACCATGAGTAGTAATTTCAGCATAATAAGTATGACACTTTAAATAGCTGTGTTAAATTCTGTTTATCTGTCCACTTCTTTCCGTTCCAATGATTTTACTCGACTTCTGCTCCGAGCGTTCTAAATTGTATCTCTTCATTCACGGTTCCATGCTCTTCAATACATGGGATTATCGATGTTATAACATCTCATTGTTAGCTATGGATGTCGTAATCTATTGTTACATAGTTGACGTCAACTGTCAAAATGCATAACTGTGATTTAAGTAAAATGGATTTAACGCATCCATTACTATATTTTTTTCCATAGCACCATGGGGTTTTACAACATATGATTACCTATTTGGGATACTTCTGTCGATTTATGGCCGGTTTCTATAAACTCGCGAATTACCTATGGGTAAATTATCCCATGAACAGAATTTACATAAGGAAAACTCTTAAGAACAGAAATAATTTAAAGATAACGATCACACACAGTTTTGGCGAGTTTCTAGATAAAAGTCCACTGGGTAAGTATGAAAATGAGAGAAATAATGTTTCTATAAACTAGGGCTAGATCTTTCCAAGGGTAAATTACTGATATAATTGTATAATAATTTTATACAGCATCTCTCCATTCTTCGATTATGCACAAGATTGCCTCGTAGAGGAACTTCACTGGGCATTCTGTTAAAGAATACTGCTCGAGAGATAATAAGCGGAATCTTCCTTTCGTTTACCAGCTCATGTATTACGTGTAGTTTATTTAGTCCTAATTCTTTCCATTATCAATATGGCGTAATTGGATGGGAAGGAGTATCAAAAACGATCCTTAGCCCTTTGTTCTTCAAAACCGCATCTTACAAATTTGTTTATCAAAGCCTTTCGTCTATTCTTCCAAATTATTATTTTCTGAATTTAACGTAATCAGCATAGACCAAGTTTACAAGTACGTCCTATTAGGTTATTTACATAAACATCGTGACAATTATAGGTATGAAGGTCTTGAATATAACACGTGACGAAATCAATTTAATTTATTAACTAAACTAAAAAAAAATTACAGCTGCTGGAGTTAAGCACTGTTCAAGTTTCGGCCCAAGACTATTCAATTAATTTATTAGCAATATTCTGAATTAACTGGTTTAAAGAAACAAATAATGTAAGTCTAAATTTAGAAATGTTATATAAGTATTTTTATTTCCGTACTTCTGTCATTACTACAACATTTTCAAATAGATATGATTGCTTTGTCTTATCTCAAAATATTTTTAAGAAAAAAAATATATTATTGTATTTACTCGTACATTTTCATTGTTTTAAATATAACATATTCTGCCCTTACTGTAAATAGCATTAACTCATACTTTTCTATGTTTTTTAAAATCAATTTTTGTATTACTGTAAATAATTATTTTAGTGTAAGTTACTTTATTCTATAGAACTGAACGCCCCCGAGCACAAGCTTTGCTTCTTGGGGTGGCGTTCTCAATCATATTTTTGCATATATTCGTGTATTGTAATTTGTAGCAATAAAATTGATATTGAAATTGAAAAAATAGGCAGAACAGGAATTACAATAATGCAAATATACTACAATATATGCATTAAAATATGATTATGTTTTCTAAAATGTTTTGAATAGCTCGTTTTATATTGATTCTTTAAGAATATCACTAACCTGCGTATGATTTATAAATAAATACAAACGGGAAATTTTTGGTACTTAAGTATTACACGCACACATTTAGGTAGGTATCTTCATTGGTTTCGTAGTTTTTATTGTTTTTGTGAAAAATAAGGCCTATTCACAAACTTGTTTTATTTTCAATACGTTGAATTCCCTGCACATAAGATGAGTGGGATGATCAACTTTTTTTTTACACATATCTTTATTATTCTTTTATTTAAAGTATGTGACAGAACTCCCCATTCTATAATCCCGTATTGCAAAATGCACTGAATGTTGATGCATAAAATTTCATAAGAATTTACATTATATAAACTGTGAATGCCAGAGCCTATATTCATTTGCTGTACTGCAGTATCTAAGAAACCCTTTCAAATTTGTTCCAAAGTAAGGTTTCAGATTTCTTCTGGTACTGCAAAATCGTATTTTCCATCTGTAAGCCTCACTAAATTCAGGTGGATCTGCAAGGTCTTGAGTAATTGAGATTTAGAGTGCGACGGTGTACTGAATTAATATGCCATTATAATAACTGAAAATGAAGTCCATTCCAAAAAGAGTGTTTTGTTTATTGTCCTGGTGAACTATACAGATCGACTAGGCAATCTTGTCCTTGGCATTGAGGTAATCCGTTGGAGTCGTGGGTGTCGTTCAGACATACTTATCTGACAGTGGTTGCAAAGTTGTCTTCCGGTAAGACCAGTCGTCATGATCGCGATTAGGGTCAGGCGAGCAGGCATCAGCTCCGCTATGTTGCGTAAGGACACAAGCACCATAGAAATTACAGGAAACGTAAACGTAAATTTAATAAAATATTAATAATAACAACAGTAATGACAATAATAATAGTAATGATGTAGATGATGATATTATTAATAATAATAATAATAATAATAGTAGTAATAAGTTATATCCAAAGGATTTGGTCTATATATTTTTGTTCATGATGATGACGGGATCAGCGAAAATGATGGTGATGATATAAAATATGATAGTATTTTCCAGTTTTCACCGTGTTTCGGTCTTACAAGGTTAAAAGTTTCCCAGTAAGGTACTGACTTGTGAGGAAAATAGAGTAATGGAAATGCTAAATATTTAGAGTTGTTTATTTACTACAGAAGTTGATAGTATCCATATGTATAGGCCTACACAACAATTATTAATTTAATTCGGTTTTGTTGATGTACAAATTGGCGCTGAACTTGATGATTAATTCGCCAGAATCTTTATTGAACTTGCTTGTTGCAAAGGGGTTGCACCAGGTTGAAGTTCTGCTCATGCTGTTCTAATTATCTTGAAATTTGCTAAGATGTCACAACTCTATCAGGACTAAATTTGCACTTCTTCGGCGGTTTGATTGCTACTCTTCACTTTCATGGAAGCTGTTTTGGGATTATTAACTGCCAATGATAATTTACTATAATGTACCTACAATAATGCAATGCCTTTACAATAATGTGTTGGAGAGCAGATGACTTTTGATACAATTTTCAATACGGACAAATACTATACCATACGATATAGTTTGATAACTGATTTTTAAGGATTGGGAAGCTCACGCATGATTAAGCTCTTTGCCTTCTTTCTTATTCCTTTTAGCATGTCCAACCCCTCTGTGAGACTCTGCAAGTACAAAGATAGTCTTTCCACAAATTTATGGAGCAACCGGCTGGGCAGACTGCTTGTATAACGTAGCCTATTATTAACGAACTCATATAGGCCTACTAGTCTAAATGTATATTGGAACATACTTGTTACCATTAGTGTTATTAAAATTTATTAATTCACATCTTACTTCCCATATTTTTCAGTATTTGTTACTCTAGTTCTTGTTTCTAGTGATTACTAAAAACTCACTCATTTCTTATGCATTAAAATATTTTGTACACTTAGGCCTACTGTCGGGTCCACCGCTGTGGCTCAGGGGATGCGTCCAATCCTCTCACGCAGCGGGCCCGGGTTCGATTCCTGGTCGGGACAAGTTACCTAGGTGAGGTTTTTTCCGGGGTTTTCCCTCATCTATGAGACAAATGTCAGGTAACTTTAGGCCCTAGTGGTCCCCGGATATCATCTGGCCGTCGTTATCATCTTCATCCTCATCCTCGCCTTCTATCGGTAGCATGTCTAAAGATTTGTCAAAGTGTATTGCAATTCCTAAGCCCTATGTGATCACTGTAAGTAATATTGTTGTCTACCGTTCCCATGGAAATCGAGCCCTTTTTTGGGGGATTTTAGGGCTAAACATAAAAAAAAATAAACTTTTTAGAATTTCCCTGTGGTTTACACCCTAAAAGCTATATGTGTACCAAATTTCAAGTTTCTAGCTCATCTGGAAGCGGGCAAACATTAATGTCAGTGAGTGAGTGAGTCAGTCAGCCACGTGGCTTTATAATATAGGGATATCCCATACTTCACTCCATATTTTAATGATTTTTCATTTTTAGATTGAGTGAACTTATTTATTACTTAATCATTTTACAAAAGCAACAAAATCTAAGCAACATTTATAACTTATATGTAATCTACAGTACGAAACAGTACGAAGACTATGAACATGTACATGAAGAGTTTCCTTCACCATATCACTGTTTATTACGAAGTTAACATGAGTTATTATTCTGTAGATAATTTTTTCAATTAATTATTGACATGAGAGCTCTCACTCCCAAAGGCTGTTACGCCTATCAAACAAGCTCGCGGTAGCACTACTTACAATCCCATTTGAATTTAATTAATGAGCTGAAAATTATAAATGTGTTCCTGTGCTTCCTGTATTGACATGCCTAGAGCTATTCGCAAAAACATGAATCGGTGAAATTAGTCATCTTCTCCCTATCATTGCGAAACTCCATTCCATTAAGCTTTATTCCAAGCTATCTTCTTCTGTAAATGGACGTTTTGTCAATCTTACGAGAAAGATTACGATTAGACCACATGCTATTGTTGTAAGATAAACAATTGTCCTTTTGTCATTAAATCATTAGGAATCTAAGACAGTATACACTTTGCACTCAAGACACACTATACTATTTAGCAACAGTTAAATTTGATGAGTAGCCAATTATTTTGTTTTACAAACTTAAGTTATCGCCATATACTTTTTTCCTCGCTTCGCCAAGTACCGAGCAGAGCATAATAGGCCTATGTCCCATTTAGATATTTGATTTCAATGCCAGAAAATATGTAGTTTTGCTTCTTTTCTCAAGATTCTCCAACTCATTTTTATTTATCATTCTATTGCTTATCTTATCTACTCAATCTCTTATCTTTATGACATCCTAGATATGAAAAGATACCTAGCTCTCGAAATAGAAAATTTGTCTTAAATCTAGAATTAAATAATAATTCTATGATTTTTCTTCAAGAGGAAAAATTAGCAGGGCTGAGGTTCCTTTATTTTGATATATTTTGACACAGCAGAAGTTCCCGGTATGTAAATTTCTCAGAAATTTGTTAATATGACATGTTTCAGTCCTACAAGCGGATTCTCTAACGTCTTAAAGAGACTGCCATATTCCGCATTGTTACGTATTAAATAAATATTGGGGGGAAATAATTGGACTATTGAAAAACATAATTTGACTGAAGTTTTTCTTACCTTATTTTCGACATCCAATATATTGAAAAAGTAAAATCGATCTATGCGAGAAAAAAAAGTAACAGTAACATAAAATTGTTTATTAATCACAGTAGAAAAGATGGTTACAAATACAACTGGTTATATTTCCAATAATAATAATAATAATAATAATAATAATAATAATAATAATAATAAGCAGTTCTAACAGACCCAAGACGGGTCTTGGATAAATGACCTTGTTTGAAAGCCCCCAGTTGAGCAAAGCTCACAGTTAAGGGCTGTAATTAACATACCTGTTAGTTAGTAAGGGAGAAAAAGATAAATATACAAAAATATACAAAAATTAACCAAAAAATTAAAAATAGTTAACCAAATGTTTACAAACAAAATTTAAATAGTTCAAAATTACGAAAGTATAACTTTATAGCTTTTTATGTATGTTAGTCATTTTGAAATAGATATAGGTAGAAGAAATTAAGAGGAAACAAACGAAAGGAAAAATTTCAACATTTGGTTATTAATATTAAATAACTTTGAATTTTTACCTTAAATTGATTGACAATGTATTTTATAAAATGAGGTATTTTAGCAATAAAAATATTATAAGTTTTCAATCCATAATTTAAACGATGTAGTTGCCCAGTACTAATACAGCATTTTTTCTGCATCACCAAACATGGATTTTCTTGTATTTTGACAATGCTCGAAGGAAATAAGATCGGTTTTTATGGTAATAAGATAATGATGCAAGCTCATAAAGCTGTTATTTTTTTTCAATTTTCAGGGTGATCGATTGACTTTTTTAAAACACATTATAGTTAGTAAAGTTAGTTTTAAGCAAATGATCTTAAATGCACTACCCCAACTAAGAATTCCATATTGGATTTACGATTCTACTATTAGCTAAATGCAATATATTGTCCGTAATATAGAAATTGGAAGAAAATTACGAAGGATGACAAATGTATAAATAAAGTAAGGTCTTTTTTTTAGTAATAAATGCAATATGCTTATCCCATTTGAGATGCTTATGTTTATGATTCAACTTCAGAGAATTCGCTTAAATGCGAGAAATCACAATTTCGAGAAAAGTCACTAAAGGATTCATGCATTTTAATACGTAAATGAAGATTGGGTTTCATACTTAACAAGGAAAGCATAGAATGATGTTTTGATATATTTAATTATAATAGTGCAATTTGATTACAATTATGCAATAAGTTAAATAGATAATACATCTATAATCATAGATATAGAAATTGATATAATTGAAAAATAATTAAAATAAATGCAAAATTTACTAATTTAAAAAATGGAAATACTGGTGATGTGCACTATCTAGACGGGAAGTATCCATGGGATTGGAGCTTCGGGATCAACCAACCTGGATCAGTATTTGGATAGAATATTTAGGGAAAATTATTTTTTTACAGAAAAAAAAACGCTCCACTGGCTACTGTTCATCTCCTGTGAATAGCATTGTAAATCAAATTTGTTGAACAACTTAGCCGTAGGAACATGGATCACTTCTGGCTAAAATAAGAAATAATACCGACTTGCGAGTACATTGAGACAACAAAACAATAACGCCACAACAGTATCAGTATATTAAATAGACGAACAGAATTTTAAGATTGCGAAAAAGTAATAGTTTTGTAGCTGGAAGGAAACTGGTTGAGAACAAAAAAGATCGGTGGGATGGGAAACTTGAGTACATAAACAAGGAGCTTGAGAGAAGCTAAACACAAGGCGGTTTAGTAATTACTAATTATTATTATTGTGGTTAGCGCTCTGTTATAATAAGATGACAACTTGAAGCCTTTCTCTTCGTTATGCGGGGCATTGTGCAGGAACGGAATAGTTTCACGGTGCATAGTGGCGGATTTGCACAGTGTACAATCAGAAACTATGTTCTCAATATCAATCCGGCTTCCATAACTCACTAACGCATTTTAATAAACTACTTTGTGCAAGCGATATGTTCTACATATTTTAAATTTTGTATGAGTAATGACTAGGGCAAGGCATTTAATTACCATAAAATAGTGAAAAAATGCAAAATAAAAAATGCATTTATGACCTAAAAATAGTGAAAAAATGACCCGAAATCTTAAAATAATGACCAATGAATTTACCATTATTGCTTATAATTAGATTTTTCTTAAGTAATGAATTGCTAAATACGGTTTATGACGATGCTTTATATATAAATTTACAATATAAAACACACTTATTTTGTTACTAAAGAAATCAGTAAATTTATACTACAGTACTTGGACACCCTTAGCGAAAAATACATTCTTTCTGAACTGGCATGCCCATCAAATTGCCCCTATCAAATATGTGCCATTTAAAAATAAAAAAATATATATTTAATGCTAAAATGCCGAAAATTACCTAAAATGCAAAAAATGACATAAAATGCTGAAAACGACCTAACAATGCCGAAAATTACCTAAATATTGCCACAAAAATTACCTACCTCTTGAAAAATGACGAAATATGCAAAATAAAGCAAAATAATGCAAAAACAAATTGCCCTTATTTAATTAATTATTTAATGATATACATTTATATACATTAGAGCTATCTTTTAACCTTCATATAAAAAAGATACAAAATCATAAAATGCCTTGCCCTAGTAATGACTATTTCTGTCAAACTCAAAAATAAAATTTTGATGTCAATGGTATTTGGTAATTTCCTAATTCTGAACAATATAAACATTGAATCCAATGTACTCAGATGATTTAATATCTGGGTAAATGTTTTCTGTATATCAGCATGCTTGTATTCGAGAATTAATTTGGATTATTGCAATGGTAATATAATGGATGGAGAGATATTAGAGTACGTCAAGGTAGGTCAAATAAAATTTTATAAAAACATATCATGGCAGGAAATAAAGCGACGAAGCAATCAACGTTGGAAAATATTCTGGAGCTTGAAATTTGTACCGGAATACAAGCACCTACTCTGAGATTGCCAACAATAACATTTTTTGTTTCTAGTGGGGAAAAATTATCTGAATATTCGTGAAAGAGAATATATTTAATTTATAGTGTTAAGCAATATTTTTCCCTCTTAAACATACATTTTAATGGAATTTGGATCCTTAAGAATCAGAGAAAGCATTTCAACTTCTCCCCAAGAACCTCATCCTCTATGCATAAACAGCTAACCAGGCAAATACAAAGGAATTTAGGACCAAGAGAAAGCAATGTAAGAGAAAGAAAGAAGCAGAGAATTAAGATGATTATAATTGTGATCCTGGTATGCATTGTGAAGGTCAAAAAATTGTTGCTGCCCAGATAATATCGATTTCTTCTTCTGAAGATTTATGAAATACCCAGATAATTTGTCCCAGCCGGATTACCATTTATTTCTTCCTCGGTCTGTATGCCAAGCTGTCCACACGTCCATGGCGGTGGAGAAAAAGTTGTAAGTCACATAGCCATGAATTTGCAGATTTAGTGGAAGTGAAAGCGACAGTAATATGCTTGGAAGCAATATTATCTTTTTTGCTACAATGTTGCATTCCGCTAAATCATCACTGAAACTTCGTTTTCTCAAGTATTAACTAATTGCACGCGCGCAAAGCAATTATCTGAGAACTTCTGTGACCAGTGGCGTTCAGCAGTGAACTTGTACGATTGATCTAGTCCTATAACATAGTTTTTGTTAATAAAACTTTCGGATTCTTTATTGCCTATAGCTTAAAAATAAGCACATCTGCCTCTACCTGCACCAAAGGTAGGCTGGAGAGTAGTATGGTTTTGTTCATGACGTCACAGAGGAGCGGAGGAGCAGCTGACCACTGTCCACTCGGGAGGAGCAGCTGACCACTGTCCACTCGGGAGGAGCAGCTGACCACTCGGAGGAGCAGCAGACCACTGCCCTGGGTGCTAGCGCCCTTTGCTCCGCCTGTATGTGTAGAACAATGGCCTAAGTGATTAATTATTGGTAATATTGTTAATATTGGTAATTATGAGCTTGCGCCCTTATCGCACATAGTTCTTTTATCAATCTGGGTGCTAGCGCCTTTTGCTCCGCCTGTGTGTGTAGAACAAAGGCCTAAGTGTTTATTTATTGGTAATATTGGGAATATTGGTAATTATGAGCTTGCGCCCTTATCGCACATAGTTCTTTTATCAATCTGGGTGCTAGCGCCCTTTGCTCCGCCTATATGTGTAGAACAACGGCCTAAGTGATTAATTATTGGTAATATTGGGAATATTGGTAATTATGAGCTTGCGCCCTTATTGATCAAAGTTCTTTTGTCCATCTGGGTGCGAGCGCCCTTTGCTCCGCCTGTGTGTGTAGAACAAAGGCCTAAGTGTTTAATTATTGGTAATATTGGTAATATTGGTAATTATTTGTGATATTTACGAGCTTGCGCCCTTATTGAACATAGTTCTTTTGTCCATCTGGGTGCGAGCGCCCTTTGCTCCGCCTGTGTGTGTGTGTAGAACAAAGGCCTAAGTGTTTAATTATTGGTAATATTGGGAGTATTGGTAAATATTTTGTGGGCTTGGTAAATATTTGTGAGTTTGTAATATTGCGGCTTGCATGTCTTAGCATTGGTCCAGACGGGATGCAGCTGCGCGTACTAGAATAGCCCGGCTTACCGCGCGGGGGGTCTTGCAGTGCACACATGCTGTCTCGCGTGGCAGAGATGCGGTGTCTCATCTATGCGTACCAGAATAACACAGTTCGCCGCGCGTGGGGTCCCGCATGCAAGCCATCGTCTTACATATGCATGTGTCAATGTTGCCGCACATGTCTAATTATTTGTGATATAATATTATATATTAGTAGTATAGGAACCTTTATACAGCGGCGACGCCGGACGACGCCTCTTCCAGACGCCTAGTTAGGCCCTTTGATCCGGAACGTCATGGGAGTCGATTCGAACAATGTAGTTAGGCCCTTATACACTATGCTATTCCCGATTCATCCTGACGCATAGTTAGGCCGCTTGATCCGATCTAGTTAGGCCCTTTGATCCGGAACGTCATGGGAGTCGATTCGAGCAATGTAGTTGTGACCCTATACACTATGCTATTCCCGATTCATCTCGACACCTGTTATTAGGCCCTTTGGAACGAGGAGATGTTATGGACGTCATGGTAGTCATTTTGAACAATGTAGTTACGCCTTTTAGCACTATGTTATCCATATTCATCCCAAAGACTGTAATTAGGCCCTTTGGACCAAGGAGGCGTTATGGGCGTTAGGGTAGTCGATTCGAACAATGTAGTTACGCCTTTTCGCACTATGTAATCCATATTCATCCCAAAGACTGTAATTAGGCCCTTTGGACCAAGGAGACGTTTTCGGACGTCACGGTAGTCGTTTCGAACAATGTAGTTACGCCCTTTCGCACTATGTTATCCATATTCATCCCGACACCTGTTATTAGGCCCTTTGGATAGTTCAGAGTATGGGATACTATTGCTTCTTCTAAATGATACTTAGTTTTTATTTTTTATATTATTATTATTATTATTATTATTATTATTATTGTAAAGTTATTATTAATTACAACATTATTAGTGAATAACAGAGTTTAATGACAGCTGCATACGTAATTTAAGATTTTTGAATATTATATTGAGCACTGTTTTCAAACTAAAATTAAGAAAAGTAGAATAAGCGTACATATGGATCTACGCAAAGCGTAGTGTAACAGGTGGACCTATGCAAAGCGTTTATAATGTGAAAGTGTACGTGGGAGGCATGCTGTGACACGAGCCACGCGTGTGACCTCATCAAATCATATATAAGGCATGATACGTGCGAAGCTCAACAACAGTATGTCTTCTCAAGAACTAGTACGTCAACTGTGGGAGGAGATCCCGGACTCCGCGTTTGCAGATATCCCAGATATGGAACCTGCGGTCATGGAAAGCTCATATACCATCAACGTGTACGATATTAACGGTACTAAACTACGTACACAACAACATACAGTAACATTTATCACAGTCTATAGTGTTAATCAACAACACGAAGCAAAGGTTCAACTGTATCCATGTGGAAGACCGGAAGTACACTTTCTTGAAGATGCAAGACACGACGATCAATTCCATTATGAAACATGTAGCGGCGAAGAACATATAACAGCATGTATAAATGCAGAGTTAACATCGACTGTAGAAGTCTGGGGGAGGAACTGCTCACGCGACTGCAAAGTCTTTATCAAGCAATGTCAGAAGGTATGTACATATTTTTTATTGAAGTCACAGATTTTTATTATAGAGGTCTATCATAATTTTATTTTTATTATTATTATTTATTTATTTTATTTTATTATTTTCCTTAAAGTTTTTTTTCTCAGAATTTTTATGTTATGATAAATCAGAGCTTTATTCACTGATGTATGCAAATTCTTCGCAGTCGTTACCAAGCATCCTTTCACATCAACATTTATCATATGATTTTGGTTTTACTATGTTTCAGTCTTTGAGGTTCTCCTAAGTTTTCAGAGTTTTATTCACTGATGTATGTAAATTTTTCGAAGTCGGTACTAAACACCCTAACACATCTACATTTATCATACGATTCTTGTTTTCCTTTGTTTCAGATCACTGAGGAGATGTTGCGAAAATTTAAACAACAGGTGTTATGTAGAGACGATGACGAAGAATATGAAGCGTAAGATTTTTAAAAAAAAAGTACTATGTATACAAAGTAAGAAATAAATGTGTGATATAAAGGAAACCGCCGTAAAAATCATTTCAAACCGAGCTCTTCCATTTTATGAATGAAAAAGTTCGGGTCATAACCTTAACCAAAACCCTTACTCCCATAATTCCAACACATGTCATAGACCACAAGCATGCTCTAGCTATTTTTTTACAGGAAGCCGTTCGCCCTTGGAAGGATTGTGTAAATAAAAAACAGACAATTTTATGAATGAATTTATTTCAACTCTTGATTACAAAACTCTTTAAAATTATGCCGTGCTTGCATCCAGAGTCTAAGCACCATTACATTCTGTAGGGCACAGTTCATTCCCCGACGTGGGTGAAATAGACACTTCACATTACAGTCTCTTAATTTGTCCAGCTTCGGTACACCAAGATCGTCCATGTTTATAACAGACTTCTGCAGTAGTTTTTCAAAAAATCTCGCCTTTTCTAGTCCCTTAGAATAAAGTATGTCTTCACACTGTAATACACTATCAAGAACAGGTTTCAACTCGTCGTAAGGTAAGTATCCACTCTGCCATGGTATCCCATGCAGATACGATTCCGTATACCACTGGGATTTCACATCTGGATATACGTCTTTAGGCGGTCGCAGCACGAAATGTCCCATTCCGCCATCTTGTGATAATACAGCCACCTCTTTAGCCACGAATTCCTTGCAAGTTGACTGATAGCCCTGAACATCCAATATGATGAATTTCTGACACGACATTGGTGATGATGTTGGTCAGAGCAGTATACTTTACACAATGAGCGTGCAGGATTAAACAGTAGACCTTTGTGTTTGCAGGAATGTTGTTTGCTGCAGAAATTTCAACTCTGGTAGTACAGGTCCACGATTTAAGATCTTCGTTCTGCTTGCTGCAATCGATCACAAAGACTGGCGTGTGTTTTATGAAATCGCTCCTTTTAAGCAGTAGGCAGTATTTGCAGATGTTATATTTCACCATGCAGGAGGTCAGTATCGACGCGAATGTATTTTTAAAAGTTTACAGGAATAACAGTTTTTT
Organism: Ectobius pallidus; assembly: GCA_964059195.1. Classification (NCBI taxonomy): domain Eukaryota; kingdom Metazoa; phylum Arthropoda; class Insecta; order Blattodea; family Ectobiidae; genus Ectobius; species Ectobius pallidus. The sequence goes on from CAXKWD010000003.1 coordinate 61,341,892, forward strand.
ATCATTGGGGATGGTCCATCGAAATAACAATCGACGTAATGATTCTCACACCTCAAACACTGCTTTATAATTTCAAGCTCTTTTACATTTTCTGGAAGTCTATCATAAACCCTATAAATAGTCCCAGCCGCGCATTCGGATAGAAACTCAGGATGCAACAATGCCAATTCTTCATCTGTGTGACTGATCAAGTGCATATTATGAAAGAACTTTATGATCGACCTCCACATCATATGCTCCATGACTAACGGAGTGATGAAACCCACCCTTTTCTTTATGTAGTTGATATTATCCAGACGAACTCTATCGGTGAAACAAGACACTACACATCTTGTGGGATTGGGTTCGAGGTTTAGTTGAGCATTGCAGTTTATACGGTGGATGGCCCAACTTTGCATTATTTTGACTTTTCATATTGTACAAATTTAATTTATCTCTTACCGCACATGTAAGCATACTACTTAGTAATGGACACGTTTTTCTTCTTCAACATATATCATAGCCATTTCTAGGATATTACAGATTCACAGATCCACTTATACTTTGAGGCCATATCGTGATACTTTATTCTGGATGTGTTAGTAAATATCCATTTCATCCTCCGTGATTTAATTACCCTTATTATATCCGGTGACGAGTACAGGTTATGAAGCTCGTAAGCAATTTCGCATTTGCTCATTGTATCACGCCGCTTTCTCTTAACTCTGTTATAATCTCCAATATTTCGTTGTTATGCGAGTGATTCCACGCCTCAGATGATGCCACCAACAAACGAAGTCTATGAACCAATTCATTCGGGTCATCCCAATACTTATAGTCTATTTTGTGATTTGCATGTAAGTCTTTCCACATGCCTGTACGGTGCGACGAAGCCTCATCGGATGCGTCTGAATATCGATCCTCCTCCTCTTCCGGAAATGAGTCTGAACATTGTTCATCATCCTCTTCCTCTTCCTCCTCCTCTTCATCTTCTTCTTCTTTACCCTCCTCTTCCGGAAATAATTTTTTAATGATGTAATGATATTTTTGAGTATTGACTCTACGTACGTTTTCGCTCTCGTCGTAATTTTCTTTGTGAGCGCTAGTCTTCTCTAAAATCTCCTTATACGTGGTTAAGTCATAACGGTTGTATAAATCTTTATTTGGTTTACTTTTCGTTAGTAGTTCAAGTAGTCCAGGACGACCGATATACCGCTCGTTACCAATATAAATGTTGTCGTTTTTAATGGTGACGGGAGATTTACCAATGGTGAATACCTGCCTATCGGGATTCCATTTTATTCCATAATCGTCATTAATATTTCTCGGTTTAAGCTCAACGAGTTTCTGGATGTAAGGTGCAGACACTCGCCCGTATAATTTTTCTAGCATATAGTTATAATGCTTCGGAGGAATTTGATCAGAGGGCTGATATGATCCATATTCCATTTCTGGACCCCGTGATAGATGCAGATTTTTGTCTTTATTCAAGTTCACGATTTCTTCCAAGGGGTAGGTTATCGGATTTACAATATCGCTAATCTCATGTTTCGACTGAAGCTCGGGTTTTCTTAATGTTAAATATTTTTTTCTTATAGAATTGTCATATATCACATTGTCTGACGTTATATGTTTATCTTGTACTCGTGGGAAGAGTTTATGTACACTTATCAAATGCCTCTTCAGACCTGTAGTATTATGATCTTTCATTTTTATTTCAACTTTCTTATGCTTTGACTTTCTGCAAAGTTTGCATATACCATAAGGTTGCTCACATCCATCAAATAACTCGAAAAAATCAACATATTTACTGTTTGACAGTTTCGATTGGGAGCATACATCATCATTAGTTTGATCAGAAATGTTCTCGTCACTCATTTCGTAACCTAGCCTTCGCAGCATCAAAGACGAGAAGCAACTAACTATATTTGACATACATCAATTATTTATAAAGTTAAGGTAAAACTTGTGGTCTTGGTCTCGGTCTCGGTCTCGGTCTCGGTCTCGGTCTCGGTCTCGGTCTCGGTCTCGGTCTCGGTCTAGGTCTCGGTCTCGGTCTCGGTCTCGGTCTAGGTCTCGGTCTCGGTCTCGGTCTTGGTCTCGGTCTCGGTCTCGGTCTAGGTCTCGGTCTCGGTCTTATGTATTTACCATACATCATCTCTTTATTGCTAAAACTCGTGGGGTCTAACAAAAAAAGATAATTTTTAATCACATCTTACACATAATACATGTTTCGTCAGAACTCTCTGACAGCTGGTAGGTCTAGGTCTCGTTCTCGCAAGACATCATCCTTTTGGAAGAACTTCTTATACGATTTTTGCGATGTTATAATGACACGCAAAGGAGCGCATTAATAGTTTTCTTCGTGATGACACGGGTGGTATGTGGGTGGGTTGGTCACTAACATTCACTTTTAGTGCTCTTGGTCACTAACATTCATTCATTGTCATCCTCCAAGTGATTTTCCAAGTCCCACCGCATCCTACCTTGTGTTGCGGGGTCTGCTCCTGTATTGCGGGGTTGCATCAGTATCCCACCTTAGGAGTCAATGGCTGTATTGCGGGTTGCATCAGTATCCCACCTTAGGAGTCAATGATAAAATGTGCCAAGGAACTTAAACTTTTCATCAATGGAGAAATGATTTTAAAATATCCTGCTAACCTAACATGACCTAAACTAGCCTATCCTAACCTAACCAAAGCTGTGATATAATATGTCTTCCACTATAAGTTGGGTTATGAATAATTGGTGATGGATACAATAAAAAGAAGAGATATAAACCAATGTACAGGTTTTTATGTTCCATATATACATGTCATAGTCAGATAGAATATTCATAGTGATGACTTATGAAATTTTAGAGTCTGCAAACCTGAGCCGTCTGTTTTATATAGTTTCTCGTTATAATATGTCTCACATCATTCCAATTCCTTAAGCAGACATGTCTATAATGGCTATGTTGTTGTTCTCGTTCTGGTTCTTGTGGTTAGTTTTACCCAGTCCAGACTGATATTGACCAGCCCCCAGACTGATATTGACCAGCCCCCAGACTGAAATTGACCAGCCCCAGACTGATATTGACCAGCCCCAGACCGATATTGACCAACCCCAGACAGATTTTTTCACTAACATTCATTGTCATCCTCATTTTCCATATGAACTATGGAAAATGAGGATGACGATAATGAATGTTAGTGAAAAAATCTGTCTGGGGTTGGTCAATATCGGTCTGGGGCTGGTCAATATCAGTCTGGGGCTGGTCAATTTCAGTCTGGGGGCTGGTCAATATCAGTCTGGGGGCTGGTCAATATCAGTCTGGACTGGGTAAAACTAACCACAAGAACCAGAACGAGAACAACAACATAGCCATTATAGACATGTCTGCTTAAGGAATTGGAATGATGTGAGACATATTATAACGAGAAACTATATAAAACAGACGGCTCAGGTTTGCAGACTCTAAAATTTCATAAGTCATCACTATGAATATTCTATCTGACTATGACATGTATATATGGAACATAAAAACCTGTACATTGGTTTATATCTCTTCTTTTTATTGTATCCATCACCAATTATTCATAACCCAACTTATAGTGGAAGACATATTATATCACAGCTTTGGTTAGGTTAGGATAGGCTAGTTTAGGTCATGTTAGGTTAGCAGGATATTTTAAAATCATTTCTCCATTGATGAAAAGTTTAAGTTCCTTGGCACATTTTATCATTGACTCCTAAGGTGGGATACTGATGCAACCCGCAATACAGCCATTGACTCCTAAGGTGGGATACTGATGCAACCCCGCAATACAGGAGCAGACCCCGCAACACAAGGTAGGATGCGGTGGGACTTGGAAAATCACTTGGAGGATGACAATGAATGAATGTTAGTGACCAAGAGCACTAAAAGTGAATGTTAGTGACCAACCCACCCACATACCACCCGTGTCATCACGAAGAAAACTATTAATGCGCTCCTTTGCGTGTCATTATAACATCGCAAAAATCGTATAAGAAGTTCTTCCAAAAGGATGATGTCTTGCGAGAACGAGACCTAGACCTACCAGCTGTCAGAGAGTTCTGACGAAACATGTATTATGTGTAAGATGTGATTAAAAATTATCTTTTTTTGTTAGACCCCACGAGTTTTAGCAATAAAGAGATGATGTATGGTAAATACATAAGACCGAGACCGAGACCTAGACCGAGACCGAGACCGAGACCAAGACCGAGACCGAGACCGAGACCTAGACCGAGACCGAGACCGAGACCGAGACCTAGACCGAGACCGAGACCGAGACCGAGACCGAGACCGAGACCGAGACCGAGACCGAGACCGAGACCAAGACCACAAGTTTTACCTTAACTTTATAAATAATTGATGTATGTCAAATATAGTTAGTTGCTTCTCGTCTTTGATGCTGCGAAGGCTAGGTTACGAAATGAGTGACGAGAACATTTCTGATCAAACTAATGATGATGTATGCTCCCAATCGAAACTGTCAAACAGTAAATATGTTGATTTTTTCGAGTTATTTGATGGATGTGAGCAACCTTATGGTATATGCAAACTTTGCAGAAAGTCAAAGCATAAGAAAGTTGAAATAAAAATGAAAGATCATAATACTACAGGTCTGAAGAGGCATTTGATAAGTGTACATAAACTCTTCCCACGAGTACAAGATAAACATATAACGTCAGACAATGTGATATATGACAATTCTATAAGAAAAAAATATTTAACATTAAGAAAACCCGAGCTTCAGTCGAAACATGAGATTAGCGATATTGTAAATCCGATAACCTACCCCTTGGAAGAAATCGTGAACTTGAATAAAGACAAAAATCTGCATCTATCACGGGGTCCAGAAATGGAATATGGATCATATCAGCCCTCTGATCAAATTCCTCCGAAGCATTATAACTATATGCTAGAAAAATTATACGGGCGAGTGTCTGCACCTTACATCCAGAAACTCGTTGAGCTTAAACCGAGAAATATTAATGACGATTATGGAATAAAATGGAATCCCGATAGGCAGGTATTCACCATTGGTAAATCTCCCGTCACCATTAAAAACGACAACATTTATATTGGTAACGAGCGGTATATCGGTCGTCCTGGACTACTTGAACTACTAACGAAAAGTAAACCAAATAAAGATTTATACAACCGTTATGACTTAACCACGTATAAGGAGATTTTAGAGAAGACTAGCGCTCACAAAGAAAATTACGACGAGAGCGAAAACGTACGTAGAGTCAATACTAAAAAATATCATTACATCATTAAAAAATTATTTCCGGAAGAGGAGGGTAAAGAAGAAGAAGATGAAGAGGAGGAGGAAGAGGAAGAGGATGATGAACAATGTTCAGACTCATTTCCGGAAGAGGAGGAGGATCGATATTCAGACGCATCCGATGAGGCTTCGTCGCACCGTACAGGCATGTGGAAAGACTTACATGCAAATCACAAAATAGACTATAAGTATTGGGATGACCCGAATGAATTGGTTCATAGACTTCGTTTGTTGGTGGCATCATCTGAGGCGTGGAATCACTCGCATAACAACGAAATATTGGAGATTATAACAGAGTTAAGAGAAAGCGGCGTGATACAATGAGCAAATGCGAAATTGCTTACGAGCTTCATAACCTGTACTCGTCACCGGATATAATAAGGGTAATTAAATCACGGAGGATGAAATGGATATTTACTAACACATCCAGAATAAAGTATCACGATATGGCCTCAAAGTATAAGTGGATCTGTGAATCTGTAATATCCTAGAAATGGCTATGATATATGTTGAAGAAGAAAAACGTGTCCATTACTAAGTAGTATGCTTACATGTGCGGTAAGAGATAAATTAAATTTGTACAATATGAAAAGTCAAAATAATGCAAAGTTGGGCCATCCACCGTATAAACTGCAATGCTCAACTAAACCTCGAACCCAATCCCACAAGATGTGTAGTGTCTTGTTTCACCGATAGAGTTCGTCTGGATAATATCAACTACATAAAGAAAAGGGTGGGTTTCATCACTCCGTTAGTCATGGAGCATATGATGTGGAGGTCGATCATAAAGTTCTTTCATAATATGCACTTGATCAGTCACACAGATGAAGAATTGGCATTGTTGCATCCTGAGTTTCTATCCGAATGCGCGGCTGGGACTATTTATAGGGTTTATGATAGACTTCCAGAAAATGTAAAAGAGCTTGAAATTATAAAGCAGTGTTTGAGGTGTGAGAATCATTACGTCGATTGTTATTTCGATGGACCATCCCCAATGATAAAAAACTGTTATTCCTGTAAACTTTTAAAAATACATTCGCGTCGATACTGACCTCCTGCATGGTGAAATATAACATCTGCAAATACTGCCTACTGCTTAAAAGGAGCGATTTCATAAAACACACGCCAGTCTTTGTGATCGATTGCAGCAAGCAGAACGAAGATCTTAAATCGTGGACCTGTACTACCAGAGTTGAAATTTCTGCAGCAAACAACATTCCTGCAAACACAAAGGTCTACTGTTTAATCCTGCACGCTCATTGTGTAAAGTATACTGCTCTGACCAACATCATCACCAATGTCGTGTCAGAAATTCATCATATTGGATGTTCAGGGCTATCAGTCAACTTGCAAGGAATTCGTGGCTAAAGAGGTGGCTGTATTATCACAAGATGGCGGAATGGGACATTTCGTGCTGCGACCGCCTAAAGACGTATATCCAGATGTGAAATCCCAGTGGTATACGGAATCGTATCTGCATGGGATACCATGGCAGAGTGGATACTTACCTTACGACGAGTTGAAACCTGTTCTTGATAGTGTATTACAGTGTGAAGACATACTTTATTCTAAGGGACTAGAAAAGGCGAGATTTTTTGAAAAACTACTGCAGAAGTCTGTTATAAACATGGACGATCTTGGTGTACCGAAGCTGGACAAATTAAGAGACTGTAATGTGAAGTGTCTATTTCACCCACGTCGGGGAATGAACTGTGCCCTACAGAATGTAATGGTGCTTAGACTCTGGATGCAAGCACGGCATAATTTTAAAGAGTTTTGTAATCAAGAGTTGAAATAAATTCATTCATAAAATTGTCTGTTTTTTATTTACACAATCCTTCCAAGGGCGAACGGCTTCCTGTAAAAAAATAGCTAGAGCATGCTTGTGGTCTATGACATGTGTTGGAATTATGGGAGTAAGGGTTTTGGTTAAGGTTATGACCCGAACTTTTTCATTCATAAAATGGAAGAGCTCGGTTTGAAATGATTTTTACGGCGGTTTCCTTTATATCACACATTTATTTCTTACTTTGTATACATAGTACTTTTTTTTTAAAAATCTTACGCTTCATATTCTTCGTCATCGTCTCTACATAACACCTGTTGTTTAAATTTTCGCAACATCTCCTCAGTGATCTGAAACAAAGGAAAACAAGAATCGTATGATAAATGTAGATGTGTTAGGGTGTTTAGTACCGACTTCGAAAAATTTACATACATCAGTGAATAAAACTCTGAAAACTTAGGAGAACCTCAAAGACTGAAACATAGTAAAACCAAAATCATATGATAAATGTTGATGTGAAAGGATGCTTGGTAACGACTGCGAAGAATTTGCATACATCAGTGAATAAAGCTCTGATTTATCATAACATAAAAATTCTGAGAAAAAAAACTTTAAGGAAAATAATAAAATAAAATAAATAAATAATAATAATAAAAATAAAATTATGATAGACCTCTATAATAAAAATCTGTGACTTCAATAAAAAATATGTACATACCTTCTGACATTGCTTGATAAAGACTTTGCAGTCGCGTGAGCAGTTCCTCCCCCAGACTTCTACAGTCGATGTTAACTCTGCATTTATACATGCTGTTATATGTTCTTCGCCGCTACATGTTTCATAATGGAATTGATCGTCGTGTCTTGCATCTTCAAGAAAGTGTACTTCCGGTCTTCCACATGGATACAGTTGAACCTTTGCTTCGTGTTGTTGATTAACACTATAGACTGTGATAAATGTTACTGTATGTTGTTGTGTACGTAGTTTAGTACCGTTAATATCGTACACGTTGATGGTATATGAGCTTTCCATGACCGCAGGTTCCATATCTGGGATATCTGCAAACGCGGAGTCCGGGATCTCCTCCCACAGTTGACGTACTAGTTCTTGAGAAGACATACTGTTGTTGAGCTTCGCACGTATCATGCCTTATATATGATTTGATGAGGTCACACGCGTGGCTCGTGTCACAGCATGCCTCCCACGTACACTTTCACATTATAAACGCTTTGCATAGGTCCACCTGTTACACTACGCTTTGCGTAGATCCATATGTACGCTTATTCTACTTTTCTTAATTTTAGTTTGAAAACAGTGCTCAATATAATATTCAAAAATCTTAAATTACGTATGCAGCTGTCATTAAACTCTGTTATTCACTAATAATGTTGTAATTAATAATAACTTTACAATAATAATAATAATAATAATAATAATAATAATATAAAAAATAAAAACTAAGTATCATTTAGAAGAAGCAATAGTATCCCATACTCTGAACTATCCAAAGGGCCTAATAACAGGTGTCGGGATGAATATGGATAACATAGTGCGAAAGGGCGTAACTACATTGTTCGAAACGACTACCGTGACGTCCGAAAACGTCTCCTTGGTCCAAAGGGCCTAATTACAGTCTTTGGGATGAATATGGATTACATAGTGCGAAAAGGCGTAACTACATTGTTCGAATCGACTACCCTAACGCCCATAACGCCTCCTTGGTCCAAAGGGCCTAATTACAGTCTTTGGGATGAATATGGATAACATAGTGCTAAAAGGCGTAACTACATTGTTCAAAATGACTACCATGACGTCCATAACATCTCCTCGTTCCAAAGGGCCTAATAACAGGTGTCGAGATGAATCGGGAATAGCATAGTGTATAGGGTCACAACTACATTGCTCGAATCGACTCCCATGACGTTCCGGATCAAAGGGCCTAACTAGATCGGATCAAGCGGCCTAACTATGCGTCAGGATGAATCGGGAATAGCATAGTGTATAAGGGCCTAACTACATTGTTCGAATCGACTCCCATGACGTTCCGGATCAAAGGGCCTAACTAGGCGTCTGGAAGAGGCGTCGTCCGGCGTCGCCGCTGTATAAAGGTTCCTATACTACTAATATATAATATTATATCACAAATAATTAGACATGTGCGGCAACATTGACACATGCATATGTAAGACGATGGCTTGCATGCGGGACCCCACGCGCGGCGAACTGTGTTATTCTGGTACGCATAGATGAGACACCGCATCTCTGCCACGCGAGACAGCATGTGTGCACTGCAAGACCCCCCGCGCGGTAAGCCGGGCTATTCTAGTACGCGCAGCTGCATCCCGTCTGGACCAATGCTAAGACATGCAAGCCGCAATATTACAAACTCACAAATATTTACCAAGCCCACAAAATATTTACCAATACTCCCAATATTACCAATAATTAAACACTTAGGCCTTTGTTCTACACACACACACAGGCGGAGCAAAGGGCGCTCGCACCCAGATGGACAAAAGAACTATGTTCAATAAGGGCGCAAGCTCGTAAATATCACAAATAATTACCAATATTACCAATATTACCAATAATTAAACACTTAGGCCTTTGTTCTACACACACAGGCGGAGCAAAGGGCGCTCGCACCCAGATGGACAAAAGAACTTTGATCAATAAGGGCGCAAGCTCATAATTACCAATATTCCCAATATTACCAATAATTAATCACTTAGGCCGTTGTTCTACACATATAGGCGGAGCAAAGGGCGCTAGCACCCAGATTGATAAAAGAACTATGTGCGATAAGGGCGCAAGCTCATAATTACCAATATTCCCAATATTACCAATAAATAAACACTTAGGCCTTTGTTCTACACACACAGGCGGAGCAAAAGGCGCTAGCACCCAGATTGATAAAAGAACTATGTGCGATAAGGGCGCAAGCTCATAATTACCAATATTAACAATATTACCAATAATTAATCACTTAGGCCATTGTTCTACACATACAGGCGGAGCAAAGGGCGCTAGCACCCAGGGCAGTGGTCTGCTGCTCCTCCGAGTGGTCAGCTGCTCCTCCCGAGTGGACAGTGGTCAGCTGCTCCTCCCGAGTGGACAGTGGTCAGCTGCTCCTCCGCTCCTCTGTGACGTCATGAACAAAACCATACTACTCTGGAGCAAGCATTATATTTTTAGATTATGTTATTTTAGTACTGAAATTTATGTTCCAGTTTTCTCTAAACATACCCATCTCTACTATTTAACCCATGCGATCATAAAAAATATATTTCAACTGTGGTGGAAGAGATTGAAGAATGTTGCACAGAATTTATGACACAAATGAATAAACCATTACCGGGTACTCATTAGTTAAGCTATCTTTACAAAAATGTGTTACAATAATAATAATAATAATAATAATAATAATAATTATTATTATTATTATTATTATTATTATTATTATTATTATTATTAATCTGTGGCGCGGTTGGCTGTTCGCCTGTCTTCCACCCCGGGGGTCCGGGTTCGATTCTTGGTAGGGGCGGATTCTCTGATCCCGAGAGCTGGATTTAGAAGAGGTGGTGGTGGACAGCTTCTAATCACTAGTCCGCAGTGCGTATGATGTGGAGGCATACGTCATTATTGATAGTGATCCGTCCGTCGAATAGGGATATTTAGCCTTGGAAACTTTCGACAAGAGTAGGCTAATACCGTCACCGGGTTTCCCACCCTTCCTAACCTCATTATCTTCATTCTTACCTCACACTACACTATACAAATACCACTACATGCACTCATCTCTTCAAACTTTGCACTTCTTCCAATTACACATCACTCTGTAATGTCCCCACCGAAGTGGTGTTTATCTCGAAAATTGGCCACACTATCGTCATCTATCGCCATCTATCCGCCAAGGGGAGGATCCCCGATGCCTCAGGGCAACGGGGTTGACAGTGGATATACACATATATTGATAATTATGTAACTTACCATGCGTTCACAATTCAGTTTTGATTGAAGGGAAGCATAGTCTTCTTAAAATTTAAAACGCTTCATATTAGAGATGTGCGTTTTTCTGCATGTGGGAGGGTTAGATAGCAGGGAGGTAGTCAGGGAGGAGATCCAGAGCCCCGAGCCTCTCCAAAAATGAAAAAAAAAAACTTACGAAAATACAACAATTGAATGCAGTAAATACTTAAGTTTTGAAATAGGATTGTTAATTTGAAAAATTATACACTAAAGCTATGAAGGGGAGCCTAGACGGTCTTGAGCATTGGCATTCAAATGTATAATTTGCTAGGTTCATTAATCAAGTTATTTTTTAAAATAGACTATGTTTATTTTTCTAATTAAATTGTCGTTTTAATGGTAAAAACTTAACTTTGAACATTTCTTACAATTTTGTACAAAGCTTTAGATAAGTAAATATATTGAAAGAGTTACAAGTTAATCTTACTTAGTCACTATGAGTCTATAAACATACCGTTTCGCTTTTAAATAAAGTATTAATTAAGCTAAATGTATAGTAATGCATACCGGTAATTGTGTAACCCCTTTTCATTTCACTAAAATAAAATGTACTCATTTAGTATTCCTAATAAAGTGTTTTAATATCCCTATGACAATTTAACTTATATTAGACTAACAAAACTTATTATCAGTTGTAAAATTAAACCTTCAAATTTCGTTTTAGTGCCTTTTTTTTTTCAAAATGATATTATTTTGGAACAGTAAGTGCGGTATGTGTTGTTTTTAAAGCTATTTTGTTTATAACTGAAAAATACGTTAAAATGAAATTTAAAGGCTTAATTTTACAAAATAACCCCGCATAAGTCCCTCCCGTCCCTGGTAGATAGAAATCACGGGTTGTCACAGTTGCGAGCACAGGAACTTTTGTCACGCTTCACACTCACAATAAGAGGCAGGGCGTTCCATCCGTGACAGAGGTGTTAAACTTCTTGATAAGACGAGGTCAAGGTTCTCATTTCTTTACCAAAAGCAGGTACCAGTAAGTCAAATGCTAAATAGGATTGACCTAGTTTCTCTCTAAGTGTTTAATGTCCCATAACGTCATAATAGCTGCATTATTTCGAGAGAAACTACTGTAGGCCTATGTAGTGTTTATAAGCTGGAGGAGCTGGAAATGGTAGAGAATTCTATGGCGATAAAATCGAAGAAAGAAATTATGTTGTTTCGAATATAACATAGGCATATCTATCGCCTATCGGATTGGATTGGATTCGGAAGTTACGGATTAGTTTACCGTTGCCGACCAACTTGTGGAGGAAAATTTATCCTGGGAAGGAATCTAACACGGGATTTATGTTTGGTACACTGAGAATAAACTGACTGAGACTAAACAGACTGAGAATAAACTTCTCAGTCACTCCAGAATGTTCTCATGTTCTCAGAATGTTCTCATGTCACTCAGAATTTTCTCTGATTGTATTCCTCGTATATCCCTACAGTCTTAGCTATAGTTTGAAGTAACTGTGTATTTAACTCCTATGTCAATTTTATTAAGGGTTTAAGGTGCACCAAGATTTTACCTGAAATAAAGAAAAAATAGTATCAGAGTTGTATGAATCCTTACTATAATGTAAGTATAGCTCATAGGGATCTGTAGGGATCTCTAGGGAAAAATAGGGAAGAACTTTTTTGTATGTTTCCTGACAGCTGAAAAGACTCAGTGCCTGGGTAATGAGCAAAGTCACTTGTTTGATTCCCACCCAGGACAGCATTTTTTCTGCAAAGTAAGATATGAATATCGCTAGTGAAGTGTAACTAAACCATTTCAATAACCTGATTGAGGGGTTTCATTCTCTTTCGTGATATAACAATGTGGTGTGAAAAGTGTGCTTAATATCATTCGATGAGCCTCTAGTGGGAATACCGTACCCAGGTTGCCATAACTTGCACCCATTTGTTGATCTTTTGTTTCTTACGGTTATAGACCTATATTGCTATTTAGCCCTGTTACCTTCGTCAGTGTGCCATTTTCTCCTGAAGGAGTTCTATCGGCCGGAAACCATAAAAGTCTACATTGATAAATAAATAATACATTCTTTAATCAGCCATAGTCCGCCACGTGGGTACGTAACTCCCTGCCACCCAGCTGGCCCGGGTTTGATTCCCGGCCGGGTAGGGATTTTTCAGAGATGAACAATTTCCTTGCTGAGTCAGGACTAGGTGTTATATCTCCTCATTTCCAACCCGCGAAAGACACTGGTAATCCTACGCGGTGTCATCCTTGCCGAGTAGTCCTGGGACGTGTGTCGTGGTCATCCCCCCGCAGCTCCGTTCCGGGACTTTAGGCCTGCCTCTGGGCAGAATCACCCATCATCATCAACATCATCGTTATTCAGCCATAGGAATTACATGTATTATTCATGGGCTCCGTCATAGAACTTAAACATAAAATTATATACATGTACAAAATGAATAAGCACATAGACCCTTTACGTACATCTATTACATGTTAAATGTTGCTATTGTAGGCGATTATGCTGTGGAAATCAGTAAACATGCGATGATGTATTTTCATCTTCAGGGACTTATAAGATAAAAAAATATTATGCATTTTAAGCGATACTTTTTTTTTTTTGCTCCAGCCTGTTAAATTTGACTTGTTACGAGATGTTTTACTAGTTTTTGGCCATGCATCCAATAATGAAATAATAATAATAATAATAATAATAATAATAATAATAATAATAATAATAGTAAATGTCACTCTTATTACTGCGTTGTTGCGATATCTTTTCGTAAATCAGAAAGTGGTATTCTCGTGGCTTTTTAATAAATATATTTCTCTTCTTTTTCCCCACACATACTTAGTTGGCAGCGTTTTATCACGACTTCCTATTCCTGCATAGCTTCTGTAATTGCATGATACGTCTGCCTCCACGCTGTCTCTCGTTATGTCCATCATCCCATTAAATATAATCTTCAACATGTCCTTCATGTATATTAATGTGGCTTATCCATATGTGCTCTCTTTCTTTATCATTTTACATGAACACGTTTCTCATATATCCTTCTTATTTTTATTCAGTTTAGTTTGCATTCCATCTATCTTTTGAATCTTCAACATTCTTCTGGATTGGATTGGATTTTACAAAATAAAATAAGTAAGAAAGATAAATAAGAAAGACCGAAAAACTCCAAAGAATATAATTATGGGTACGTAAGAAAGCAGGGGGTACGCCGTAGCGTAGTGGTTGAGGCGCTGCGCTACAAACCGGAAGTCGCAGGTTTGATTCCCGATGAGGTCGTTGAGATTTTTCAATTGATCTTATCTTTCTGGTGGCACTATGGTCCTGGGGTCTACTCAGCCTCTAAGAGCAATGAGTACCAGGAGCAATTCTGGGGGTAAAGGCGGCCGGTGCGTAAGGCTGACAACCTTACCACCTTCATGTGCCGAATGTCCAAAATCTGGGAGCCTCAACCTCCTGGAACCCTGTGTGCCTCCATGGCCTGTATAGGGATCACTTTACTTTTTACATAAGAAAGAAAGGGTTGCGTTATTACTCTTGTAACATTAAGAAACAGCTGCATTGGTAAGACTAATAAATCATGTGAGAATAAATGAAAATGTGAACGTAATATGAAAAGAAAAGTAACGGAAGCACGGAGTGTAACATCCGCCACTGTATGAAAGTAATTTATGCCTTGACCGAGTGAGCAGGAGCAGCATAGAGAAACGTATCACGATAGTTCCAATGACCCTGATTTTCTGTGCAGCCTTGACTCTTGTTGTCCTTGACAATCTGCACAATATCTGGTCTAAATTATGGCAATCTTTTATTAGTAATTGATTTGTCATGGGTAATCGTATGTCATAACAGACTAGATTTTAAGTTAATGATATTGTGGACTTAACCTTAGGGCTCAGGATTGCTTGCATGGATTACAAATTGCAATACACTTTAAATCATAACTGAATAAATTGATGCAAGTAATGACATGAGGGACTTGCATGCAGAGAGGCCGCTTTGGATTCCCGGTGTCGAAGAAATCTGATACCTAGTCGTTATCGTGGTTTTCCTTGGGCCATTAGGTCTATGTCGATATGGATTTCCAACCCACCTCCTTCGTCATCATTTAGATATTGTTACCTTATATTCAGTATTATCTTGTCGGCTACTTGCTTATGAAAACTAATTCTCACGTATTACACATCAGATTTTCATAAAATTGTTTTTATAAAAACCTATCTTCTTATAGCGGCTCCATTTGTATTGGTTTCATGATTAGGACTATTTAGTTTTTTCTATTATAATAGCGGGTTTCATTCAGTGAATTACGTATCTTTAAATAATCTTTAAATTATTTACATGAGCAATCTTCAACCTTTTTTAACTAAAGGGTCATTTTCTTTTATGGTAAAATATGAGCGGGCCGCATTGAATTATTGATTTATTAATAACATGATACTTACAAATATATCATAATTATATCACAATAAATGTAGGGATTACTTGACATTATACATGTGTGTGTGTGTGTTTTATATGTTGCCCTAATGACGATTCTAAAGTATTGAAGAGTGCAGTGGCGATTATTCCATATAGGATGTGAGGATCATCCTACACTTCATAATTCATCTACATAAATGTTTACTAGCATTCATTGTCAAAATTAAAACAATAAAATGACAAAACAGCGTTTTTGTAGAGCACTCCGGAAGGAAGTTAGCGGTTCTGTTTTGAGCAGGTTGGTATTTGAGAGGATGTCCTCAGTGTATCCATGCCGTTGTTAAAGCTCTGGCAAGTGAAGGGGGAAGGGAAAAGGCGGTGAGAAGCCAGTTTCATATGGAATATAAGTATTCCTGGAGCAATATCAAGTTTGATATCAACTATTATAGCCTATAGCGGAATAGCTAAAATTATAGCGGAATAGCTGATTTCCGCAAACGACAGTTTTCATACATGGTTAAATATTTTCATATTTTACGATAAAGCATTATTGTATTAAATTTACATCTCAGCCTTTATGCATTTTTTACGGCGACGCATATGTACGTCAATAGCAGTAAATGGGTTAATTAGCTCTCTCCACACCATCCTACACAACTAAAAAACCAAGAGTCGCCACTGGAAGAGTGGTTTCGGAATAGTCGTCAATGAATATTATTTTTAGTTTTAGTTAAAACTAGTGTTTGTTTTCAGGCTGTAAACTTAAACCACGGACTGCGGGTTGGAGACCACTGATTTATATGATTAGGTATCTCTAGCAAATAAGGAGGGCAGCTGGAAACGTGGAGAGTGCGTGAGTGTTGAGGGGATTTGCCTGGCTTCCAGCCGCTCTCCTTATTTGCTATAGGTTATAGACTATGTCCATATTATTTTTTATTTTATTATCATTCATTGATTTATTATTATAAAATAGTTTATTTTAAGGCTTAATAAAGTACACAGTTGGCTTGAAAGTAATGTTAACAATTTGGAATTTAAGTTATTGAAATAATATATTAGCAATAATCTGTTGTCAAATAAAAACATGTCAAATTGAAAAAGTAATGTCAACTTTGTCATAGACAGCAACTTAGGCCTATACCAAGTTGTTGATAAAATCTATAAAATAGCATTATTTTTAAAGCTGTCGGTGGAATGCGATTGGCTGCTAAAGATCTGAACCATTAGCTCAAATTACATACTGTAAAATATTTATTTTATTTGCAGTGAATATTGGAATTGAACAAATGATTTATTTTAATATTTAGCTCATGAATCAGTAAGAAATCCAGTATAAAAGTATGTAAATTTCTCGGCCATTTCTAGTCCAAGTAATTCCTTAGGTTCCTGAGCGGTCTGTGAGGCGATGGGCTTACCACCTGTCCCACTGTCCTCTCTTGGAAAACAAACGCAACAAAATTTGCATCGGTAGCAGTAACTTCCATTTGGAGGCCCTAATGCCCCAACAGTGGGGATATACAGGAAGACATATATGGTGTTAGCTCCGACTGGCCCCGGTGCCTTCTGTGTGGTAGTTTAGGCCTTTAAGTCTTTAACGCGTTAACTTCGTTTGAAGTGTCAACTGATATTTTATTTTCAGAAGATTTTTGAAGCACTTCATTTACAGTTTTTGAAACTTTTTCAGTGAAATTTAGATCAGATAGATATACAGCTCTGATCAATAACGAAAAGTAAGACTGATGTTAATATCTACTCGCAGTGTGATCATCGCTATAATACAGTATATCGATTTTATCACCATCGACTATCCATATATGATAATATATCGAAGGTTACAATGACCCAAATAGTGACGTGCTGTGCTCATTTCTTTGTGGTTTTAATTAATGACATGCTTAATTGAGCAAGTATTCGGTAATTAACCATAAAAATCGAGCCTAACTCAATAAAATCTGAACCTATCGCTATATTACCCATGACTGTTTAGCTAAAAAAGCAGTGATTAATCTAACATAAGAATATGTGGAATATCAACCAATCAGAAATGTCTATTGTCATAGTTTCATCGTTTTATTTTATGACACAAATAGCAATGTGTTTTATTGATTTTTGGGGTTTTAATGATTCATTAAAAGCTTAGTTATGTCAGTAATCGCTAAATCTTTATAAATTCACGAGCAATGAAAATTACAAGCTAAAACTATTTTATCAGTTTTGCCACAAATTAAACAAATTCGTGCTGTAAAGTGTTAGTAGACAAGCCAAAAATTAATTTTATATGTTTCATGCTAGCATGAAATCCTCTATAATGAAATAAGAGAAATTCTTAAATAACACCTCTCGCTGCAGTTTCTAACCACAAACTGCATTACGAATAAGGACTGGTATTCATTCCGTAACCACACAAGCATTCTTTTCTCAAGCAAGCCATCACATTACTGAGCATGGTTAGAGGCTGACAGACTGGAAGTAAAAAGGAAATGTTTAATGCCAGAGATAAGAGAGAAAGTATTGATTATTAACACTTTACGGTTAGATTATTATAAAATTGTTTCACTGCGTATGTTTATTTAGTCATCGGATAGTCGAAAGTAACAAGTAGAGTGGTAATTGGGTATGTAAACACGTTCTCTGAAGAAAGTAATGATGAGTTCATCTGGGTGTTTACTCCTACTATTTCTTTTACACTTTCTGCTATCAATAGTAACTTTCAGTTTTCAAACAACGATTCATCCAAATGTAATAATTGTTTATAACTAGGCCCTCTAACACTTCGTTTTAGGTTTTCTATGTACTCAAAATTGGTATTTTTATGTTTATTTGTGGCTTTTTATGTTGCAACAATACTTAAATCACTAACATTTTAATTTGTCTTATTTAATGAGGTTTCTTTACACATTTTACTTGAAATTTCCAATACAATTGCAGTAGACAATTTCGTACATTCCCAAATTTTCTGGTGTGAATGAAGTAATAAATAAATATGTAAATAAATATTAATTGATTTTGAATCAGTAGCGGATCCAGAACTTATCGAAGAGGCGGCCGGCATAAAGGCAAGTTTGAAATTACCGGGGAGTATGGAACATCCCCAAAAAAGAGGGGGCCGGGATTCTCCCCCGATTTTTTGTTTGTTTCATTTAAGTGCAAAATGATAACATTTTACGATCTTAGGGTGTTTCATCCTAATTTTTCAACAGACTAAAACTCTTCTTGCTCAGAGTTTGAGAAATTTGTGGGTTTTACATATTCAACAAAAATTATTATTCTTCCTCTTTTCAAATATGGCCCTTCTGCCTGTTACGGTCTCAGTACCATCTCTTTCTCGGTCGTCCGACATTCCTTTGTCTTGAAAATTAATAATTCAAGAAAATGTTTGGTATACGAGCTTCCTCCATTCGTTGCAGATGTTCTTTCCAATTTTTATTTAATGTTAAAATACAATGAATATTAAAATTTTACAATTAAATTAAAATTAAAATCATTAATCAATTGTCAAACTTTCTACCTTTAACTTCAACTGGTCTGAAATAGTTCCCAAGAAATCAATGAATAATTTATTATAATAATTAAAGATAAGGACCACGAACAACTACAGTGCTGGGGATTATCTATGCATTTAACACGAGGTGTCTAAATAGAATATAAATATTATTCTATTTGTATTTCACGTATGATCAATCCTCAGGTTGAAATTGGGCGAGTACCGGTACATAAATGTTTTTATTTATTTTTTATTTAATATTTATTTTATTAAGGTAATCATTTTCGACTAAAACTAAAACAACTAAAGTAAACTCCGTGGCGCTACATCCCTGAAGGGACAAGGCCTACCACAACATCGCTCTGCGTCATCTACCACAGGCAGATGTCAGGATTGGGGGGCATGTAGTCAGTATGCCGACACCCACGGCCGTTAACGGTGGATTCTAAGACAGGTGCCGCTACTTATATATCAAGTAGCTCCTCAATTAAAATCAAGAGGCTGAGTGCACCCCGTTCCAGACCTCCCTACCTGAGACAAATCCGAGGAGGTACCGGGGATCGAATCGGGGATTTGTAGTCAGCAACGCTAACCACAAGACCACGCAGGCGGTATCCGACTAATGAAAATAAAGTCAAACCATCGTAAAAGAAAAGCCAAGGAGGGCCTGCTAAGGAAGCAATATAGTGATAAACAGACGTAAAATATTGTGCATATTTTATTGATTATTATTTCCTATTAAATTTCTCAGGGATTAAAACTCGTCGGAAATATTAACAAAAGCAATTTTTACCATGCATCATTTAGGAAAATGGAAATTTGTAACGTTAGGCACTTATATTTTTTGCATTTTATGAAGGTTCCCGAGGGTGTCCAAATTCAGAACAGGAACGTCTCTTATTTATGTGGAACCGATTCAATAGGGTTCAACCGTGGCAAACTGTGACAGGTAGACAGCCAGGCAGACGGACAGACTGCCTCACAAGCTAAAAATTCCGCAAGTGTTGACTGTTTACTCTGGAACGAACAATTAATTCCCCCCTCCCCAGAAGGCCAAGGAGCATATACCCAATCTCCTACGATTTCATTTAGGCTAATTGATTTCCTTATTCGGTCACTTTGTTTGACTGTATTCTTCCTAAAATCTCCCTTGAGGCCCTAATTTAAAATTGTACTTTGAAATACAACAGGGACTATATTACGCTGGCATTTTTTATTATAAAAGATACTGATTATCGATATGGAGTTCATTGTGAGCATTATGTTTATTACAATTGAAACATAAAAATAATCAATAATTCTAAGTATTTAATGTTTCATCTTAAGATAATTCAAGTTATAGTGAGATTGTGATTCCATGCATACATGTAGCATAACTATCATGCTTCAAAGGAATTGCTATTGTTTTGTCGTATAGGTATATGTATACGACGTATACGTCACAGAGTGTTCATAATAATCAGTCAATTCAAACTCCACATATTATCTTTCAATAATCTCTTCACTTATGATACTCTGAAAGGGGTAACATCAAATTAGTCCCTCTAGTGTAAAGTGAAAATTCGCGACTAATTTTCTCGGTTATCTATTCTTACATTGTATTAAAAATTATCTCTTAGAAGAAATCGGCAGTTACCTGCAATTTAATCTCTCTGAGTAAACCTTGGTGGAACAGTCGGTCACGATCGGCTGGCCCAGATTGGTGGCATTTATTTGTGTGTAAATACGAAAGGCCCAAGTATGTAAAATTACAAGCTTGTAAACAACTGTAGGATAAAATTCCAGCACACCACTGACGGTTATAGAACTAATTAGTAGTGTACAAACCGTATTTGTATTACCTTAACGAACAACCCCATCTGTGATATTTCGGCTCTTTCTGTCTACCGCGCAAGGGATGCGTTCGTTCTCCTCACGCTCTCCTCGGGACCAGTTTTCTAGGTGGGGGTTTTCTTGGGGTTTCCCTCACCTGTGGGCCAAATTTCTCACGGCTGTGTTTGTGTTCTGGGATGAATTAGAATCTGTATTAGCAGGTGTATGATTTTCTTATGTGAAGATAAATTATTATCCGGTTGATAACATTTTCTAAAATATGTTTGCTGATGTTTCAAGTTAGTTGCTGTTCGATATGATATTTTATGATACTGACAATTGAGAATAGGATAATATTGTAAAGGCTATAATGTATAAAACACGGCATCATATCATCTACATAATAATATTAAGAAAAAAGAGAACTTTCAATATCGCCTAATAGAGGAAAATATATATGAAATATAAGATGTATGAAACTTACAAGTAGCCTAAAATATCCTATTTGACGCCTACTCTATGAGAAAAGTGTGCTTGAAATGTGTGACCTGTGAGTTAAAATATAAAAATTCGACTTGAAAGTTTCTTTTACCTTTCTCAATCCTGAAGAGTAACTCATACCTTTTTTTAAGGAGTGATTATTAGAGTATACTTAGTCATTGAAATGAGATATTAACTATGAAGAAACGCCAGTTTAAGAGGTGTTTATGAATATTGGATTTCCAAATTTCGAAACACGAGATATAAAAGAGTTTGCGTTTTGAACATAAGTTATACAAGAAACCATCACACTCCTAATTATGCATTGCATTTATTGTTCTGCGCAGTAAATAATTAATGCAATTATTTGCTATGATATGATACAACAGGTGGTTAATATAACAAATCGAATTTCCTTTGAAATCGTTATATTTTCGTTATTTTTTTCTGAGTAATCTACTTTTTTTTTTTCAAACTACAGCTAAGACAGGGAATTACAGAATACAGTAGAGTCCCGCTATCCCGAACCCCGCTAAACTAAAAATCCGCCTATTCCGAACAGAGTTCAGAAAAAAATACCGATTTTTTAAACAAAACAAAAACAGGTGAAATTAAAAAGACGTTCGTGAAAAAACATACATTTATTGTTTTACAAAGAACTTAAATAGAGACATACATACAGTCTAAGCCTGAAACCAAATTGGAGTGAAAGCTGGTTACTTAAAGCACATGTCGGCTCCATTAATACAATTCCCCGCACTTAATTTATGCCTTAACAAGTCAATACGTTGATATTATTCATGAAGTCCGCCTATTCCGAATTTCCGCTAAACCGAACGGTGTTCGGTCCCAATTAGTTCGGAATAGCGGGACTCTACTGTATAGTACTTTGAAGAATTTTTTTACTGAATAATATTATTAGGGTGATTTATTTATTTACCTATTTATTTATTTCCTCCAATGTACCCTTTTGTTGGCCCCGCCTTCCCCTCCCCCCGAATTACCCAAGCCATAGGCTATATCTCCGGCCCAATTCTCCGATTTCGCATTTGTACTAGGGTCGTCGAATCACCGTCTCTTGATCATAGAACACAGGGAAAAGCCTCCATTATACCAGGAAAAAATCTTGTTTTTCCACAACTTGCACGAAAATTATTGGAAATAAAATCTTATAACCTTAGAAAGGAAATGGGGTCGCATGGCACAAAATTCTGAAATGTTCTAATTTTCACTTAAAATAAATACCATATTTAGAAAAGGAAGGTTTTGTTAAAATTAGATGGATTATTATTAAATTTCATAGCAGTCATAGACAAAGATTTTATACAAAATATTATGTAGGCAGAGTTGATAAAAGCAAAATAACCTTTCCACAGGTGTCACGGCACACAGGGTGTAACAAAAAGGCATGTAAAAATTTAGGGAAATATTCAACATAATTATGTAAATGTCTTATACAAACTTGGGTCCGGAAACGCCTCATTTCCTTATTAGAGCTCATTTTCTACAACTCTTTTTACACTACATGACAAGTTTGCATGATTAGTTTTTGTTCAAGTGTTTATTACGACCAATTTTTACTGTTATAATTACTACCTTCACATTCTTACATTTTTATTATTTTATGGAACGTTGACATGTCCTCTCGTTCTTTTCAAGATATTGTCGGCGCGCGCTGGTGTATCTGTGTGAAAGAAATGAAAAAAGACGGAAAGTGAAAGCGCTGGTTTCATGAGAGGAATATAGACTAAATATAATTACAATGAGTAGATAAATTTATCATGTCTTTTGTTGTGTAGTATATATGCCTACTATGAGCATGAATAGTGTCTTGTGAATTCATTGTTTATGTAATAATACGCTCTTAACTGTCTCACATGTTTCTCTGTGATTTTTTTACTGTCCAACTTACGAATTTTCCGACATGGATGAAGAATACTACGTGCAATGCAGAACAGTTTTAGCAACATGCGAACGTTAAAGGATTCTGGCTGAAAGGAAAAGTTTTTTCTCTTTCGGTTCATAAATGAGATTACTGACTGTACGACATTTTAGAATTTAATAACATGATTGACTCCATATGGAATTATTTTTAGGCTTAGTTTTAAATGATTAATGATTTCTTTAAATAATATTATTAATTTTGTTAACCATAGCAGAGTTACTCGATTATTTTTGGAGGACGTGCGCACCGGTAATTTCGAGTCACATAATTTTTTAACTATACCAATGTTGTCTGCCGTTTGTTTCCCATTTTTATCTTGAAGTATTCGAATGATCTTCGCGGGTGAATTCAACACTTACTTGGTCTTGAGCTCCCGTACAGGACGATCTTTCTTTCTTTCGTTCGTTCCTTCGTTCATTTGTTCATTCAATCATTCTCTCTCTCTCTCTCTCTCTCTCTCTCTCTCTCTCTCTCTCTCTCTCTCTCTCTCTCTCTTTCTCTTTATTGATATAAATAATTATCGTGCAAAAAATAGCATGCAATACTCGTGCCGTAAGCGCATAACGGATCTCGGAAATTGAAAAAAATTCGGCACAAGCGCCTCGTTTTTTCAAACTCTTTCCTCGATCCGTATGCACCGCTTATGGCACTTGTATCGTAATATACTATCTATTTGTAGATTTCTGGTCAGAAGTCATATACACGCATATACTCCTGCTTCTTATGTTGTGGGACACTTGCATATTGGTATTTCGAGATGCCGACTGAACAGGATTTATTAAAATGTTATTAGACTATTAATATGTGACTCTAGATGTTCAGGCATACATACATAATAATACAATACTTTGTTCTTTATCGTTAACCGTTCAGAAACAAATAAATAATTAAGGTATACCCCCCTTATTACGTTGTTTTAAGATTGTAGTTCTTGAAATTGGGGTTATGAGATCAACATATGCATTAAATATTTTGTTGTGTGTGATCAATAAAAAACATATTTTGCGGTTTTATTCTTTTTATCAACATTTTTTTCAGAATATTAAAAGCTTTGTAATACAGTATTATCAAAGTTTACCATTATGACTAGTCCCATGACAGCTGCCCAAATATCTATAAGTTCTCAAAGCTACAAATTTAATAATATAAACACAATATTTACCGTATAATGTTTCAAACAGCTGAAATGTCCCAGAGTAACCTATAACTTATTACTGTGCAGGCTATTTCAGATATAGGTTCTCATTCTTTGGGGGAGGCAGAGTTCATTATCTCTGAATCCAATTATAATAAGGAACTTTTCGCATCTAGTGAATAAACTGACGACTCGATTTGCACTTAGTCTTCATAAACTTTTCAGCACACTCATAGACTAATAAGATGTTTTCTTATTAATATTTTATAAATTAATAGCTCAGTGATATATTTGAATAACGATTTTTTCCAGGGAATTACCCGTTATCCCATCTGAATCCATGATTATTACTCCATTATTATTATTACATTATTATTATTATTATTATTAAAAAATTAATATTATTAAATGATTGTTACAGGCTTTGCTATGGGTCACCGTCGCAGCTATGGCGGTAGCCTTGGAGTCAGGTGACGTCCAAAAGGAAGAAGTAAATAATGCTGCTAGGGGAAAGAGGACTTTAGAATTTTTTCCACCTTTGCCAAGATCCTATAGTAGTGCTGCGGAATCTAGGTCTTACGGCAGTGCTGTAGAGCGAAGAATTTCCACCGGTCCCACTGCAACATCCAGAGTGGCAATATCAACGCATTATTTTGATCGCGGAACTCCACCAATCACCATTCGTCATCAAACTCGACTGCCTGTACACCATTCAAGTGGACCAGTGAGAAGAACTCGGCCACATTCGGTTCCGGCGCCTCCATATGCCGTGCAGATGGAACCATTGGTCCAATATTCTCAACGAGACCCATTATATCATCAACAGCAAAAACAAGTTTCTTCCGGAAAAACTTCCGAATCTAGTAGTTTTAATGATCTTCAGCAAGTAAAGAAAACTGCTGGCCCTCTTCTCTCTCTTGAACACCCACCGAAGAGCCAACACGTCAGCTCTAGTGATCTTACTTCAGTATATGTACCTAGATTAGAGGAGACTTCTAGAAACGATCATGATCTCACTTCAGTGAATCAAATTCCAGGAGGTGGCAATTTTCTGGGTTTTCATGATACTGACAATGAACCTCAGGGTGACCATGTTGCATCTCAACATCTGTACCCGTATGAAGAAAATCCATATTACATCAGAGAACCAGAACCCATTATTGAAATTATAGTAAAAGAATCAAACGTAACCCTCCCGCCAGCACCAACGCCTCCCACCCCACCATCGCGTCCACCTACGAAAGAACCTGTACAAGTGTTTTACGTCAAATATAAAAAAGAACCTTCTAAATATGGCAAAGAAGGAGGAGTAATATATGATCCTCCAATTCCAGCAGTGACTCCAGCTAGCAACACAGAAACAGAAGCACATTATCCAGAAGCCTCGGAGGTATCCCCACATCCTCCAACACCACCGCCACCACCACCTCCAACAACTACACTGAGAACTATAATCAGGCCTGATTCTGAAACTTACCATGGCAGTGGTCTTCACGTGACTTTTGGAGAACCTCACGAAGAAGAATCACATGAAGACCATTTTCAACAATCAGCACCTCACCCGTCGGTTGTTTTTCCTCAACAAAGCTTCAATTCCCGAAAGCCTTCTGGGCCTCCACAGAGATCTGGCTTCTTTCCTCCTCATGAACCGCATAAAAGGCAGCCAGAACCTTTCCAACAGCAACCACCAGGTCCTCTACATCAACCCTCATCTCACCACCCCTTCAATCCCCCGCAGCAACCATTCTCCCAACAACCATCTTTCCAAAGACCCTTCAATACACCACCATTTCATAGGCAACCTCCATTCCAACAACCGCCACACTTGTCACAACCACCATCATTTAGGGAACAGCCTCCACCATTTAGACATTTACCTCCTCCTCCTGGATTGCCTCCTTCACCTCAACATCTTCCATCACAAAAGCCGTCATTTACTCAGCATCAGTCCTTCCAACAGCCTCCTTTCCCATTCCAACGACCCTCGTTTGGTCAACCGCCCGGTTTACATAACCCACGTCCTCCTCAATCTCCACAATTCCAACAAGGGCCAGGACCTTCGCAGAGACCAAATTTCCAAGAATCTGTACAGCGGCCATCCTTCCAACCTCCTCAAAATGCCCAACAAAGGCCTCATTTTCCTCAGCCATCTCCTACTCCAGACCAAAGAAAGCCCAGTTTCGTTCAGCCACCACAGGGCTTCACTCAATCACCAGAGCAACAAAGAATTAACCAACAACCACAACCTACTGTTCATCCATCACTCCAATTCCATCAGCAACAACAGCAACCACAGCAACACCAGATACAACAGTTCTTGCATCACCAGCAACAACAGCAACTTCTGCAAAATCAGCATCAACAAAGGTTTCCTTTGCAACAACAGCAGCAACCACAACATCAACAGCAGCAGCAACCACAGCAACACCAGCAACAACAGCAACACCAGCAACAACAGCAACACCAGCAACAACAACACCAACAGCATCCACAACAGCAGATACAGCAACAGCAGCCACAACAGCAGATACAGCAACAGCAGCCACATAAACAGTTGCAGCAACAGCAACAACCAAATCAGCAGCAGCCATCGTTCAACCAGCAGCTACAGCAACACCAAATTCCATCTCAGTTGTTCCAGCAGGGTAAAAGTGGCCAAAGCCCATTTTCAGGAGGAGAAATTGTTAAATCTATTTCACAGCAACTCGATCTCTCGCCTTCTGGACCAAGCAACCAGCAACCATTATTGAATATTAACAACAATTTACAGCATCTTCAACAGAAGCAGCAACACCAACATCAGCAACATCAACCACAACCATTGTCCCAGCCACAGCCACAACAACAGGTGCAACATCAACAATTTTCTCACAGCTTTTCAACGAAAGCCCCTTTCTTCCAACAGTCAACGCAGAATCAGCAATCTATCTACAATCAGTTAACTCAAATTCGCCAATCGTCGTCGACACCATCACCGAAGGATTTCACGACTCCACATAGAGTGTTTTCTTTAACGCCATCTACAACACAGGCTCCAACAACTACGACAGAGAAAAAAGCTGAAGTTAAAACAGAATCACCAGTTAATACAGAAGAGGACAAAAAGAAAACACAAAGTGCTCTAGCAGCTCTTCCAGACGAAGTACCAGAAGATTTAAGACAACAACTTCTTTCTTCAGGAATTCTGAGTAATGCAGACATTCAGATTCTAGATTATGACAAGATAGGAGATATCCCTATAGAAAATTTACCTCCACATGCTCTGGAAAATTTCTACGGGGCAGCTGGAGCTGCAAGTGCCCCAGTGCCGTCTGTAGTAGCAGTCAATTCTACAAAGGCACCAGTTGAGATGAAAGTAGTTCGATTTGACCCTGCAACAGCTGAGGGGCAAGAAGTTGCTGAAAAATACGTAAAGCAGGATGCTACCCATGTAGATCCTGTGGTCCTGAATGATTCAAAATATAACCGCTATTTGCCATTGAAAGTTAGTGGGGCTCAGTTTCCATTACCAGATGTGCCTGAGTTGAGAGGAAGAAACGTTACCAGTGTTGTTGTCCTTGCTCCCGTTGACTATAACTTCCCGAAAGGATCTAATCACTCAGACGATGACTCTGATAGAGAAAGTCGTGCCACTCATGAAGTGCAAGGAGTACAATTTGTTGCCGGTGATGTCCTTAAGGAGCTTGTCAAGAAGCCGACCAAAGATAACTACAAAAAATGGCTGGATAAAGAGAACTCTACGGAAGCTGATAAGCAGTCGATCGTCTTGCTTGTGGCCGGGTAAGCAATAGTAAATCATACAAGTAATGTTGATGTTAATTAGTAGTTCTAGTGCTAACTTACTTCTTTTACTTATATGATAAATTGTTTACAATATTAATCTATCCATTTAGAACTTTTCTACGTCTTTTGCGACTTTATATCTCTCTTGGCTCAAAATTGGTCCCAATGATTCACTACATACTGCCGTACACTAAACCTGCTTTTACTGTTGTTATTATTATCACTACTACTACTACTACTACTACTACTACTACTACTACTACTACTACTACTACTACTACTACTACTACTACTACTACTACTACTACTACTACTACTACTACTACTACTACTACTACTACTACTACTTCTGTTATTACTACTATTAACAAATTAGTAATAACTTAGATAGTGAGTTATTATGTCAACGACTATGATGGTTTTAGGCTAATAAGTCGAATTTGGAGGATAAAGACCTATTCGTCCTTAATAACAAGCATGCTTCCTCATACCATAGCTTAGTATAAATTATTGTAATTCCAGGAAAACTAGCATTATAGTATCTGTTTTATTTTAGAGCTAATTTTTAATATTTGAAATTTGAACCCATTTATTTTGCTGTTCCCACTAATCAGCAGGCAACTCTATTAACAGTCTGAACGCTATAGAAATACTATTTCTCTAATTGAGTATTAATGGCTATGTGGCTAGCATTCAATTTAGGCCACAATATTTACAAATTGAAATTTTAACCCATTAATTCTTCCAATATATATAATATGTATATTTCCAGAGCATTTATATATGCAGTGAGTCCCACGCAAGAGTTGGCCAATGACGCGGGTTTCTGCGTCGCGGCTGGCACAGCTCCAACTCCCGAGCGATCGGGTGAAATATCTACGCAAATAATGCCGCGGTTGGTGTAATGATTCAGGTTATCACATTTACAGTTAAAATTACAACGAAAATAACCAAGTACCTCATCACAAGAGATGTTGGAAATGTTCTCCTCTTGCATAAGCACAACACTGACACCTTTTTTAGAGAATTTTCTTTCACGCGCGTAAGTTCAGCTTCCGAGATAGAGTTAATTTCTCTTGTGATATTGTCTTTTAAGTTCTTCTTGTGTATGGGTAATTGACCTATACACTTTATTTTTCAAGTTTCCCCATAAATAATATTTATATACTGTTAGAAGAACTTGATGATAATATCACATAGGCCTATCACAAGAAAAAGTAACTCTGTCTCGGAAGCTGAACTTACGCGCGTGAAAGAAAATTTCCTAAAAAGGTACCAGTATTGTCTGGATGCAAGAGGAGAACATTTCCATCATCTCCTGTGATGAGGTACGTGGTTATTTTCATTATAATTTTAACTGTAAATGTGATAACCTGAATCATTACAACTACCGCGGCATTATTTGCGTAGATATTTCACCCGATCGCTCGGGAGTTGGAGCTGTGCCAGCCGCGACGCAGAAACCCGCGTCATTGGCCAACTCTTGCGTGGGACTCACTGTATAAATGTAATGTAATATTCTTCCTATATATATATATATATACATACATTAATGTATGAGAGGGAGAAGGCGAGGGAAAAGAGGGGAGAGAGAGAGAGAGAGAGAGAGAGAGAGAGAGAGAGAGAGAGGGAGTGAGAGAATGTGTGATCTTGTATGTCTCATATCTTTACGACCTTAGGATGATTTGTAGGCCTATTGAACGCTATTAAATCTTTAACATCAGAACAAAATAAATCCAAATGATATAGACATCAACGTCCGTACATTAATTCAGTGTGCTTTAAAGTACTTTTGACAAATAATATTGCAGATCTTTGTTTTAGTTAGGTTTCACTGAAAACTCTTCATCTTAAAATTCTTAGACCGTAACAGCAGAATGGGAAAGTTAATCTGCTCTCACAAGCTGTTAATTTATATTGTAACAGTGAACGTGTGCTCTTGCCTTTTAACGCTTGACTGCTATTGCATTCCCATTAAATAAGTGTGTAAACGAAATTAGGCTGCTTATGGTAGTTTAAAATGAACTAGCCAAAACTGTTGCTACATCGGGAGCAGATTCCCTTGTAATAGTAACTGTGAGGAGCAATAGACTCTTGTACGATGGTGTTTCAGGGGGTCCGCAGGCGGTTCAAGAAGAAATAGGATATCCTGTAATTTTCTCAAATTCCATTATCTTTTAAAGCAGCTTCACTGTTCACATTAAGGACTAAATTCTGTTTGTTATCATTGATAGTGTTATTTTGTCTTTTGAATCAATGTATTTATTTAATTTTTTTTTTTCAAAACCCAGAGGGGGTCCGCGAAATTTCAATTTTTTTCAAGGGGTCCGCGGACTGAAAAGTTTGGGAACCACTGCTCTAATCCATACTATTAATTCCATAGTATTCTATAGATTTAAATAGTGCATAATCAATATAATCGATGAATGTGCTTGAGTTTGTGCTGTAACAACTTTGCAATGACCTTAATATGAAAAATAGTCTGATTAAGTGCGAGTTTGAATGGTGCAGCAAAGGTTCTTGTCAGTTACGATATAATTTTGTATATTATTTATTTACCGGAACCAGCATTCAATTTTCATAAAAATCCAAGAACTACTTACCTATATACGAAGATGTCAATCAGTGAATACTAATTTCATAATTAGATAGAGATATCCCTATTTCAGATACGTCATTTGTAGATAATAAAATGTTCCCTTCTTTACTTAAATTTGTAATGTATTTATCACATAAGTTTATTTGTGTGTGAAGAACGCTTTCTTTTGGTTGCCTAAAAGATGCTAAATGAACTTCGGAATATTTTAAAAAAATATTCTTTTTGTGGCAGATAATCGCTTAAAAGTTTGGAGATTGTCAGAATACCTAAACTTTACTTATGTTATGATAATCTGGTAGAAATATTGTAAATATACTACCTTATATAATAAACAGAAATATTTTTTATTCAGATATCACTAAAATATAACACTCTTAGAAATCATGCTATTGAAGGTGACTTAATATACATGTTATTCTCATTATTTTTCAACATATCATGTATAGATTTAAAGAAAACTCGTTTATTTTTACATTATACGTTTTCCCAAACTTTAATAATTGACAATTGTCGCATAAAATTAATGCAGTGCTCAGGTCCTACACAATACTAATTTATTTATTTTAACTTGTGGTGGATTTATTTTTGTTACTCTAAGAACTGGCCCTTCAGATGTTACAATAAATAAATAATTTTAGATAACAGTTCCTTCGAATAGCTGTGCAAAAGCAGTTTTCGAGTTGATAACATTATCCATTCCAGAGAACAACCGTTGTGTAGAACGGATGAAATCTGAGTCTCACTTTAAACGTTCTTTATAAATGTAAAACAAGATTTACGAATGACTTCCCTTTGTTTGCAATAATATCCATTACCTCTTTAAAGCCTTTATAAAATACTGAACTTTCGACATGGTGTTGGCTTAGTCAGAGGTTGCAAGTTCGCCTCGGGTTCAGAACCGATCCAGAGCGAAAGCTTTTCAGCGCGAAACATTTTTACAACGGATTCTCCGGGGAGGATTTTAACTCGTTGGTCCAGAGTCTGATATTAGGCCTAAAGATGTTTTTTTTTTTTTAAATTGTACGCTAAATTAAAGGTTCTGAGATAAATCTATTATCGTTTATGTACCTACCATGTCATTCACTGGCCGTTAGTTCTGTCCTATCACGCAGTCCTTGATTGTCATTAAGTACGAGTCGTAATAAGGCTGAAGATCTTAACAATTCGGTCTTAGGTCGGTAGTATAGCGTGATTAGAGAGAGAAAGGAATGAAATGGCGACAATTTTGCCTAGCAACAACACATTTCAGGCCATAAGAGTACTTTGACATGGGGCTGCCATTTTTAACGCATAAAATATCATCTTTATAATAAACAAAGAAAAAATACAGAAAGAAACATAAATATAAATAGTTTGTCATTCCCCTTTAAGTATTTTACATAGGCAGGAATATCCGAGCGAAATAGCATGATGACTCATGGAAATGAAGTGAAACGAAATTTACATTATCTGTCGAATGATCTCACACAAAATAAAAAATATATTTTTCTGATAAAGAATATCTTTCCATCTTAGATATTTTTATATCGTAAAGGCATTTGAAATAGCACACATGTTTTGTGATATCACTGCATAACTAGGGCCGTAGTTTATTTTATTTTATTTTATTTCATTTTATTTGCTTATTTTGTTTTATTTTATTTATATTACTAGTGTTTATTTTCTATATTAACTATTTTTTTCTTCAATTTTTTGTTTTGCTTGTTGATTTGTTTTTGTTTGTTTATTTATTTATGTTTATTTATCGTTATTTTATGTTGCATTTATTTGGTTTTGACAGAGCAACTGATGGAAGCAATAATAAAGATATCTTCATGTATGACGTTTCTACACAAAAAGTAAGCAGACTTCGTGGAGAATTAAGCTCAGCATTTGTAGACGTAGCTGAAGCTAACGCAAACAGTCAGGAACTGGACAGTTCTGCAGCAGCATCTGAGATCCTCGAGCACTGGGAAAACAGTCCATTTGATGTTGAATCGGGAGAAGAACCAGCAGCGTCGGCTTCTGAAGTCCAGGAACAAAGAATTCTTCCGCCTAAAGAAGTATTGGGAGATCTGACGTCTTCTGCTTCGGAACAAGATCTTCGGTACGAAATCAGTGAAAAGAACAAATCTTCAGATGATCTTATAATTGTAACAGCGGAACCGAAACTAAAATCGGACTCTTCAAAAGATAACACAAGCAATGCAATCGTAGTTTCTTCAGGATACAGTAAAACCTCTGATTTTACAGGTCCGGCGCTGTAAAGGAAGAAATGTAAAGACTTGAAATATTTATGTAGACATGGTTATTCACTGCTTTAATGATAATTTCTTTAAAACATTGAATAACTACATGCTTGGTGGTTCTTACAGTGATGACGACCCATCTGCAGAATGATGACTTTTATGTACAGCCGCAGAAACGTTTTGCGCTAATTTCAGTCCCTGTAAAATGTGAAGGTAGCGGCTCTTCCTAATTCCACTGTTTCGCGGTGTAGGCCTACACTGGCAGAGAATGAGAACTTAGAAATATGTTTAGTAATAAATGCATTATACAAGCTTACTGCAACTAGTATGAAATATGAAAAAAGAGACTGCTGATCGATTCAAGTTAATGTCTCTAAATTTACAAACGAAGCTCGTAAATTTCCTGTTTCTGAAAAAAAAAAATGTATTTTATGACCACACCTTATAGCAGAAGTTAAACTTCAAATGGACGAACCCAACTATGAACACTTCCATATTATGAAACAAATGTATATAGTAATCTTTTAAAATAATTTACTGTTCATATTGAAAATGCTGAAAAAATTATTAAGATCTTTGAAATACGGAAAAGAGGCGATTCGAATCCCATCAAATTTGACATGTTGATTTATCAGACGCTGAAAACAGTAATGTAATAGGTTTCTAATGTATGCAACGCAAACAGTTTACACCAGATTAAACAGATAATATCCACTCTAATAATGTGAGGTAGTAACCAAGATAAAAAAAAAGCAGTTTCAGATCCGAAGTGATCGATTAAGGGAAAATGAAGAATTAGTCCTTGAAGACAAATTGAGAAACCCAGAAAGTAGATGTTGATTTATTGAAGATCTTTTTGCTTGGACTAATCCAAGGGTTTTAAAAAAATGTCTAAACTAAACTAAACTCCGTGGCGCTTCATCCCTGGAGGGACTTGGCCTACCACCCGACCGCTGCGTCATCTCCCGTAGGCAGATGGCAGGATTGGGGGGCATGTGGTCAGCATGCCGACGCCCACGGCCGTTATTGGTGGTTTTCTTGACCGGAGCCGCTACTTCTCTATCAAGTAGCTACTCAATTAGAATCACGAGGCTGAGTGCACCCCTACCAGACCTCCCCACATCAGAAAATTCCGAGGAGGTACCGGGAATCGAACACGGGCCGACTGATCTGTAGTCAGCGACGCTAACCACAAGACCACGCCGGCGGACTTTAAAAAAATGTCACTTTTCATTATTATGTAGTTTAAGTTTCTGATACAGAAGGCCCAGTCAGATTTGGTTCTTCTTTCCACGGTGGGAATACAACCCCTACTGTCTAATATGATTTGTAAGGCTTTAAAAAATTACATTATATTTTGTCCTAGCCAAGTTCGTCTGAAATCAACAGAACCGACTAGACAAAATAATCTATAAGCAGTGTTTTGAAATTAAGACAATAAGTAGTCAGTTGTCACTGTTAATTATGATAATTATTAACATCAATTACTGATAGGGTGGATCTGTACTTGATACTTCTCTTTCGGAAGAGTAAAAGAAGCAGTTAAGTCGTACCTGTGCCTAATATTGTGTGTTTTGTAACTTCGATTTTTGTATTTTAAAAAATTCCACTCAGCTTACTTTTTTTATCGTATCCATGCTTGTTCTGCCTTTTTTGCTGGAATAGAACCCTCTGTAGTTATTAGAGACTGTAATACAGGAGGAAAATTTTAACACGTCTAGATCTATGGTGAGTTGCCATTTTAGCATAGCCCTTCATAAAATGTAAGGTACATAATATTTAACAAAAATACTTATCTAGTGGGTAATCTGTTCCATTAATTTCTGAATATGTTATGACTCAATGCATTGTTATAATCATAGTTTATTTTCGATGTTCAACTTTTTTTTTATTAGTTTTGGCTGTTGAATTACGTTGATTCCATTCAATCACTTACGCTATAGTCTTTCATCCTATTACGTCTTAGTCAGAATTTTGCCAAAAACATCTATTTAAACGTGAAGGGAAAATACAATTTGATTGCAGTATTGCATAAATCTTTATAAAAAGAAACCGGCTAAAACCAGTAGATCAGAATTATGATGTCGTAAGGTGTTTGTAGTGCAGTCCTTGTACAATGCAACTAGAAGATGGAGAGGTCGGAATCAGGAATGCAGATGGGAATGTGGAAATTATTTGTATGCAGTGTAGATTCTGGGTCATCGCGCCATATAAACTCAAGAGATGATGGGTACTCTCGACCGCACTACCGACAGGTCCGGTGCGGCAGCACACATCCGAGAGAAGAAGACATGAAAATCCGGAATACTAGTACTTCCTTCGTTACTCTAGCTTGCGGAAACTGACATAAATTGAACTAAACCACTTACGGAGTCAATGCCATTCCGAACCAATACAAGGTCGATGAATGAAAACCAGATGTATTGTACTGAGAAATTCAAGTAAATTGGTTTTTATTTTCTACACATTAATCTTCTTTAGCCTTACAGTTTTGAAGAGTACGATAATGGAAAAATGTTACATTATGTTCCTGTCTACGCCTTAATCAAGCAACTCATTTCATGGACTTCTACAAAATTTCAAGGAAACTCTATCGTTTAATGTAGTTTGCAAAAATTCATAAGAAATTCATATAATTATAACTGCTCGTGTATCTATATAATTTATTATATATACAGGTATATTATATAATTTATTATATAGGCCTATATTATATATAATTTATTATATATATAATAAATTAGAGCTTCTTCTTTTGATGATTCAATAATAACATCGCTAATATAATAATAGTAATAATACCTATCTTAATTTTTGTCGTACTTCACTAAATGGTATTAAAATACTTCAAGTGACTGTATCTTTAGTCTCAGTTTAACATTTTTTTTACTATGTTTAGTGATTTTTAGCATTTTCTCATTGAATGGGCGCGTTAATTTTATTGTTAATGTAAATAGCTGAATGGGACCTAATGAACTCCTGCAAAAGGAATTATTTTAATTTTTTTCTTGGGACGCTCACGCAGACAATTAAATTGATATAGAGGTGTAATGAGCACTTATATTTACATGGATTTGGAAGGGAACGGAGATTCTGATGGAAAAATATAGCTATGAATATTTAGCCGAATTATTTGAAATTCGAATTAGTTTCCACATATGAACGGCTCAGTAAAAGTAAATTCCTATTCTTACAAGAGCGTACTTTTATTCACTGATTTTATTATAAAATTAGTCTGGTACTTGAACTGTCTCAATTGACAGAACAATATCTATGATTAAAGAAAACTAATAGATACAGGATTTGTTCTGGTTTTCATTCAGAGGCCGTTTGACTAAAATCCACATCGGGATGTTTTTAAAGTACTTATCGGTCATTATGGGAAAAGTGTAGTATATAATTAATTAAATTGCGTTCTGATTAGTTTATACTCACGCACGAAGTTTGTAAATTAACTGTCGAGCATCATTTGTCGTTTTGTTGTTTGACTTAAGTAAGTAATTTAATTAAATAAACTGAAGGATGTCAGATGATAAGCATTTACGCGGGTATAGGGAGGGTCATCGAAAGTTTGCATCAATCCGAATTTAAACACTGGTGATAAATTTCCATATAACCAATAGTCAGTTGGTATAGAAGAGAAATAGCTATCTCAAATATGGTCGATTGGAGATATTTAAAAATAATACATATTAAAACTAAATATCTTCGATCTATTATTACATAGACTCCGATGGTGGTTTTTAGTTGAACTCTTTGGACGTGAATACTGGCATGTGTTATGAATTAACTTGTACAGAGTGTGTATGTGTGATTTTGTACTTTTCCTATGTTTTATACGAGTAAAAGTATTTGATATAAAATATATTACGCTTGTATTTTTAAAATACAAGATTGAGCCTTACATATCCTTAATACATGATCCAATAATGAAATAACAACCGAAGTGTTTGGTATGTAATAGTATATAGTGAATATCATGAAGGGAGGTGATAGGTGAAAATTAGGCCACTTCTACTTTGAATAGTTTTTCATTTTATTGCATAAAATTCATCCACACACCCTAGTCTAAACGTCTTCAAAGTTTCAAACCTTTGCCACATTTAGAAAACCCACTAGAAGGTATTTAAAGTGGGCACTCTTTAAATATGTCGTAGTTAATCAACTTAGGAAGTATTCCATAAATATTCATTTCAGTACATTTATACATATCAAGAATTTAAAGGCTTTTACAGTTTTATTATTTTCTATTATTTTTTTATTTTTACTAAGTGAAGTGACGAAGTTTTAAAACTATCTAACTTAAGGTACATTTTAAATTAAAAATTTTGATTTTTCTTTATCGTGTATAAATATAGCCCTTAAACATTTGTCTTAAATATGCTGTAAAATTCACATTCGTATTGCATTCGATCTAGAAATATTCTATACATTATATTTGGAAAATAAATTTTGAAAATATTCACAGTTTAAAAAAATGCCTAAATGTGAGCTTAATAAAATTATGTAGTTTGTACAGATTGGAAGTCTAGGAGGAATATGTGTGTTAAAAATAACGATATAGGTGAAACATATTGTTCAAGTTTGACATTTCAACCATCACTCCCTTAAAACCTTTCCTTTGCGCTTTCTCTGCTTCCACATGTATTCATTTATACGCCGAGTAGACTATTACTTAATTATCATCCTTGCATACTTTCGCTTCCACGTATGCCAATTTCTATAGCTTCCCATTCCAAGCTGGATAGAATATTCTACCAGCTGCCCTTCAGCCTGCCGAATGTAACTGCCCGTTGAATATTAAGGTACCGCAGTAAACTGTGGCTGGATCTGGTAAAATTTTTTTAGTGTGTGTAAGGATATGAAACTTTCGACTATGAGGGGTGAATAAGGTATAACTGTGCAGAATCAAATGGGCAGTTGATCATATTAAAATAACATAAACCCTATTTTACTTATTCAGATTATGTTTATGGTTTATGATATAATTAGGTTGTCATTTTTCGCAGAATTGCAGCAGCGCACCGCCATATAACTCGTTTTGAGTGGCAATGACCCCTACCACACGAATATAAACAATTAACACAGTAGCTTAACCTAAGAATTGTATAAAATGCGGGAAAATTTTTGGTAAAGTATAAAATTAGTTAATTAGTTGTACTTTTCCTAGGTACTGTATGTATTACCTAGGCACTATAATATACAAAGACAAACTCTGTCGTGGTAATGTATTTAAAGTAACAAGAAATTATATTTTAAAGAAGAATTTAATTTTTCATACAACTTTTGAAAATCTTTTTTTAAAGATAAATCAATACTTTAATATGGAGATATCCTCAAAAACATGCCATTTTTCGAAAGCCTTTTTTAAATATTAATAGGCTACTTGAGTCTTGTTTGTTGCAGCAAGGGAGAATTGAGTAGCACTTACAATTCAATAAGTCATCGTAGAACGATTATTCATCAAACCAATCCGTCTTGTCGAGATTTTCACTCAGGTATAATAATTTGTTGCGACATATTGAACAACAGTAAGGCGTGAAGCAAACCAATATGCTCTGCAGAGTTTGAACTTAAATACGAAACATTGTAAAATAATGTTTTTCCTTATTCGGTATTGCCATTCTACACAATTCCTAAGAAACGTGTAAAATAAATTCATGTCAATACTTCACCTATTCATTAGTTTGGCATTCTATACAATACCTATCATTTTAGAGGACACCTGATTTCAGACAGTGACGGTAACATAGCTTATACAAATCATGCAATTCTCAAATGTATTTGCATTTGAAAACGAAAGAAACTTTCGATAAAAGTGCTGCTTTGAAACTATGTCCCCTACAGATCTTGATTAATTTACATTTCACGTTTTTGCATTTAAGTCCTTTTGAGGTGGAATCAGTTCGTACACCGACCAATCAATATTCTACCCGAAAGCTGCAGTTTACTCCATGATATGCCCACAGGGTTTCTTGCACCTTTCACCAGAAGACGTTAAATTTAAAATTTTCGAGAGTTGGGGCCTCACAGATTTGCGACTAACTGAGGGATATTGCTGATCATCTGATATGAATTCAAGACAAGTAATTTTCACAAGGGCACATATAATTTAACCCGTGAAAAAAAAACTGAAAAATAGCCAGAGAGAGTATGACACGTGCATATGCATATAAATGCAATTTGAAGTCAAGGGGAAAGGAATGAAACCACGTGGTATGTTGGAACAGTAATATTGGCAACATAGCCATGGTTACTAATGCAACGGTGCCATAGTGCTCACTTGTTTTTCCGATCACAGTGCTTATGTTAGGCCCCATTTCTCGAAAAATCATGGTATAGATAATGCACATAGCACTGAAAATAGGTACTATATTTCAAACGATGAGTATAATCACTCTCGTTGTTCTGTATGCCAAAAATTTCTTCAGATTTCTAAATTGTGGAAATTAATCATTTTCTCCTATAAGAAAAAATTAAGAGGTATCCTTACCCCCAGAAAAAAGCACTGGCATTGGGGATTTAAGTGTAATTTATATTAATATTGTTAAGATGAGATTCATAGGATTTGAAGCGATGAAACCTGAGTTTTTTAATTTAATTTTGTTTTTATTTGACTGTATGAAAGTTGATGCCAACGAACTCATTTGAATAGCACATGAAAGTTGCTAAAAACTCTACTGGGATGGAAACCATCTCAAGTATCGATACTCGTAAAGGCGACATACAGTCACAGTATACGTATTAATACTTATACTGTGATACAGTCTCGTTATAACTCCGATGAAAAAGCCACGTACGGTGGAGGAAGTAACTTAAAAGATATTATCTCGAAATATCCTTTCTTATCGACATATATATATATTTTTTGTGGTAAGTGAAGTTAATACGTATTTACTGAATCAACGTGTGGATGAGGTGATGCAATCTCATAACTATAGCTGTACAAATATATATAACAATCTGCTTCTTAACTAGAATTCCTTAATACGGTCGTAGAAGCTTTCAACTCTTAAAGGAAATACGCAAGTAGTGAAATAAGTTACAACGTCCCAAATTATATGAATTAATAGACTAATTATTTTATATACCGGTACTTTATTTCTTTATATCGTCCTAATGAACTTGAAAATTTACTAATTAAATATATCCACTAAATGAGTTTTTCTTCATATTGAAATAACTGAACAAATTTGAAATCATTTTTCATGATGTTATACTGTATAATTATCAAGTATGCCCATTCTTCAAAATAATAGCTTATAAAAAGGTTCTACACAATTTGTTTCAATATAACTATTGGCTTCCTTTCGATAGAGTTCTTGGGAATGAAAAAATTTATTAAACGTAATTCGTTCAAGCAGTGCAGTACCCTAAACCAAGAGAAAGAAATGGTTTAATTGGTTATGTTGAAGTAATACGACGTAGAATTAAAAGCTTCCTACAAAAATGCTAATATAATGGAAACTTCCTCGAGAAGGGTAGATGTGACTTGCTCCTCCCACTTCTTCTATCCTATGATAGAAGAACAATATTTTTATTTTTATTTCAGAACAACTTTTTTTTTAGAGTTTTTAGCAACTTTTTAGCAACACAACAGTTTTTAGCAACTTTTATTTTATTTTTTCAGAACAAATATTTAAATCTATATTTAAATATTTGTTCTGAGCGTTAACGTAGTTATTCCTGCGATTCAAACATGAATTTTCTTATTTCAGACGCTACTTCCACTTTATACCCAAACCCAATATGCAAGGAAAATATTTTGGGAGATTATAGGATATATAGAATATAGTAACAAATTAATAATAAAGCAAAGTGTAACGTAAGTGTTCCTTATACAGGCCATGGAGGCCCAGAGGGTTCCAGGAGGTTGAGGCTCCCAGATTTTGAAATATTTCGGCACATGAATCTGGTAATTTTGTCATCCCTACGCACTGCCCGCCTTTACCCTGAGGGTTGCTCCTGGTACGCATTAATGTAAGAGGATGAGTCGACCCCAGAACAATAGTGCCAGGGTTAGACTAGTTAGAAAATCCAACAACCTAATCGGGAAACGAACCCTGGACCTTCCGGTTTGTAGTGTAGATCCTCAATTAACTGTGTCATGCCATGCCCCTGTAAGAAGCAAGTAGACTAAGCAAATAGGGAATTATATAATTTCCTTTCAGCCCTTGAAAATACATCACAAATGAAATTTAATCTTTAGTGTAATGAATTATTATTATTATTATTATTATTATTATTATTATTATTATTATTATTATTATTATTATTGTTATTATTAATATTATTATTCTTACTATTGTTTGTATTTATCATTATGTGCCAAATTTAAGGAAGTATAGGCTATGTATATATTATATAAAGGCCCTAATTGTTTTTGAGACTGAAAAATAGTACTTACCAGCGCAATACATGGAACAGTTAATATTGCTTATAGTGCCATATTGTTTTCTTAACTCTGGATGATCTTGTAGTATTGTTGTTTCATACAAGTAGAGACAGTATTGTAACTTATCTAACTCTAAAGATCATTTTCGAGATTCCACCTGAAATATATGTGTTTAGGTCCCTTGGGCCAAAAACACTATTTCAGAATAATTTCTATGTGTCTAATTGTTGGAATAAGATAATTATTTTTTTAATACACTGCCTTATTACCTCTGTTCAATGATGCATTAACGGATAAAAACTATGGAACGTTTTCACAGTCTGCTCTGTAGACGTAATTATCTATGAAACGTACAGAAGGTTTGGTTATTTGTTAGTGAATATTAATTTCCAAACATTTCTAATACTATTTCATCTGGTGACAAACTGTAACGTAGAAGAATGGCATGACGTGCAATTAATAAACAGAAGATTTTAATAACAATTGTACTCATACACATAATTATATCTTTCATACTATTTAGCTAAATACAACCATACATTACAATACTGTTTTCACTTTCACTATTTCATAAATTGTGGTGTTCCAGCACTATTTAATAAACTAATAACAAATCACTGAGTAAAATAATTTCACAACTTTTACACAAATTTATCACATTATTACATAGCTCCATTCAGCGGGTCCTATCTTAATAATTATTTCAGATGAAAATGCATACAGGTGTGTAATAAATTGTCAAAGACAAATCAAAATACAGTACTTTATACAGAACATAGTTACCAAATTTGAAGTACGTGTGACTCATTAAGGATATTTGGACAAATCGAAAAATAGGTCGGCTGCGGCCTAGATGGTCCACATTCGACCTGAGTAAGGACGGGGGATTTTAGCTTATAGGTGTGTTTAAAACAAGGTAGAGCCATCATTTCCCAAAATGAGTACCTGTTGATGTACCGAACAGCTCAGCTTTGGGACCATTACCTTCCTACCCATACCACTATACCTTATTCTTTACACCTTGTCTAAATGAATTGATCACAATAGGCTGTATTTAAATACAATAATATTGTTATTAGTCAAACAATCATTATAGATTATTTTCATTTGCTAGGCCTATTTTTAATTGATGTTCTACTTGAGAATCTACATTGCACCATAAAATACTGAATAAATATCATATATTACAGTCAAACACCATTCATTAATCAAAGTTCTGCCGGATTATCTGAAATAAGTGAGTGTATTTTCATATTGAAAAGAAACAATTCTTTTTTAAACAAAATTATGAAGATTCAGTTTCACACATTTTTAA
This sequence comes from Ectobius pallidus, assembly GCA_964059195.1. Taxonomy (NCBI): domain Eukaryota; kingdom Metazoa; phylum Arthropoda; class Insecta; order Blattodea; family Ectobiidae; genus Ectobius; species Ectobius pallidus. The sequence goes on from CAXKWD010000003.1 coordinate 61,384,551, forward strand.
AAAGAAATAACAAAAGTGAGTTGTTATATCAGGATCTAGTGGCGTATACATCATTTTGTTAGGATACTTAACAGCCCATTTCTTGCCTTTTATGCGAATTTCAACCAAGTTTGCCGAATATTACTCAAAATGGGGGTCACCATTTTATATTTCAAAGTGTTTAATTGATGTAACATTCATCACAAGATGTGGTAATTCGAGTTTACAAAATTGAAATTCTCTTTTATAAAAAATAAATAATATTGATAAATACCATTGAATTAAAAATAATATCTTGCTTAATATCCTACTAACGATTTGAAAATAAATGGTTAAAACCATATTTTATATGATCTTGTAGCTTAACTACCAGTAACATTAACCAACAGTAGGCTTATTACCATCTTTCAAAATCGATAGAAGATCAGTTTTGCAGGCATTTAGGTATATGGCAAATTCTTACCTTCATTATGTTCTTACATTATGTATTACACACTAACTCTGATCACCTATTTTTCTCTTTATTGGCAACTCCGTACTCCATATGAAACTTAAGTACACATAGGGGCTAAGAAAAGTACATTCAATTTAAGAACCGAAGCTAAAGTAAACAAAAACCAGTATGTCTAGCTCATTCCTAAGTCATACGAGCAATGTACTAGAGAGAGACACACACATTTGTTTACTAAAGCTTTAGTTCTTTTGTTGAAACGTTTTCAATAACGTAATAATGAACGTTAGAATACTGAAATTTACCTGTGTACATTTTTGTATCACAATATACAATTATATATATAATATATTTTGTTACCTTCTGTGTGAATATTTGTGATAACTGTCTTCTGCGATACGTGCAAGTTGTTCAGCCATGCTATGACCTGTCTCTTGTACCATGCTATAGAAGTATCCTTCCTTATTTTGCAATAATATATGAGGATGATTGAATTCAACCATTGATCCAGATTCCATTACAAGTACTTTGTCAGAATCCATGATGGTGTTAAGTCGATGGGCAACCGTAAGTACAGTACAAGCTGCGAATTCTGTTCTTATTGTTTTTTGAATGAGAGAATCTGTATGTGGATCTACATTTGCCGTAGCTTCATCCAACATAAGGATTTTGTTATTTCGAAGTATTGCTCGAGCGAGACAGACCAATTGCCTCTGGCCAACACTGAAGTTACTTCCTTGCTCAGCAACATGAGAGTCCAAACCCAATATGCCATTGAACGACTCTTTCAGTTCTACCTGTTCGAGAGCTCGCCACAGCATAAAATCGGGATACAGTTCGAAGGGATCAAGGTTTCGACGGAGTGTTCCTGAGAACAAAACAGGATCTTGCGGGATGATTGAAATGTGCTTTCTCAGATCATGAAGGCCTATGGTCCCCGTGTCAACTCCGTCTATTTTGATTGAACCTTCTACATTTGTTAAACGGAATAAAGCTGCTATAAGTGATGATTTACCAGCCCCAGTTCTTCCAACTATTCCCACTTTTTCTTTTGGTAGAATTGTCAAATTTAAATTCTTTATCACTGAAGGTTCACTTGATTCTCCATATCTCAAAAACATATTTTCAAATTCAATGCGACCTTCTGTTGGCCAGTTTTTGGGGAGTTGTTTATCGGATGGGGTCTCAAGGAGGGGCTCTTCTTTGAGATACGTATACTCAGCAATTCGTTCGACTGACATCATCTGGTTACTAACTTCAGCGGACTGGCGCATTCCCCACTGCATCATACCGACTAAAGCCATGGACTGAGTAATAGCAAGTCCCACCTGACCTCCTAATTCTCTTCCAAGCAAGAGAAAACTAAAAGTAACCAGACCTATAAATATGAGGCACATGACATCCAAAGAGAATCCAAAGGCTTGACTAGTAGTAATAAACATATACCAAGAAGAAGTGTGCAGATCTTGGTGTTTATCAAATTCATTCTTGAGGATGTCCTGGGCACCATAAGCTCTTATTGTAGTTAAGCCTTGCAATGTAGCGCTTAGGTGTGTGAAAACAGGGCTTTTAGTTATGCCTTCTAAACGTTTTATGTTCTTAGAAGATCTAAGATAGACTTTCCGGATGAACCAAAAAACAGATCCCATGACTACGATTGGTATTAGGAAATAAAGATTAACGGACACTGCTACGGCTAGACTACCTACCATCATCAAAATGATCTGTGAAGCATCTAATATAGCTTTAGGCAAGAGTTCATCGACTGCACCTATATCCTTTGAAAACCTATTCATTATACGTCCAGATGGGTTAAGATCAAAGAATCGCATACTCGTGTGAATTATCTTGTAAAACATTGATTTGTGGAGAGCTGAAGAACAGCGCATGCAAATCTTGTAAAATACAAATGACCTGGTGATTGTTATAAGGAACAGAGCTGTTACCATACCTGAATATATATACAAGTATGTATGTGTACTTATCATATCATCTAATAGCCCTTGGTAATCACTTGTTCTATTTTGAGTTTCTATGTCCGGGATGTCAATAGATGTAAGAAATCTTTCGTTTCCAACAGCACTTATATAATATGTACGAAGTTCTTCCTCCGATGTCCAGAAGGACATCCACCAATCAGTAGCACTAGCAGCAATTTGAGCGAGTAGGAACATGGCGCTTAGGACTATTACAACACAGTAATTGGTTCCACATAGGAAATATTCAATATACACGGAATGTTTTAATGCACCTTTCGACGACTTTTCCACATTCGCTGGAGCAGCTTTCTCTTCTATCTCAGGCTCATTAGTTGTTTTGTCAGAGGTTTTACTTATGGCAGATATATGAGAAATCTGTCTTAATAAGTTGTTTAGTGAATTACTATCAATTCTGTCAGATTCAGGTATGTCTTCCGTTGAAATGTCTGCAGATTCTGTATTATCATCTATACCGAGCATCTTGGCATAATTCGCCTGGCCCCCTATAAGGTCTTGGAATGTGCCTTGTGCTTCAACTGCCCCGTCGTTCAGTATAACAATCCAGTCAGCATCATGTAAGTACTGAAGCTGATGAGTGACCAGGATACGAGTTTTGTTTTGAAGATAGTAAGAGATGCATTCGTTAAACAGGTGCTTCCCCACATGAGTATCTACAGCTGATAATGGATCATCTAGCAAATAAATCTCAGCTTCGTTATAAACAGCTCTTGCGAGATTTATCCTTGCTTTTTGTCCTCCAGAAAGCGAAGATCCTCTTTCCCCCACTAGTGTTAGGTCACCATAAGGAAATTGTTTGAAATCCCTTTCCAGTGCGCACACTTTCACTACTTTGTTATATCGAGTTCTGTCAAAGGGGCGTCCAAATACAATATTTTGCCTTATAGTTGAAGCAAAAACCCATGGTTCCTGACAAGCGTAAGAAATTGTACCACTCACATCTATATTTCCATTTACCAATGGCAACTCTCCCAAGATCGCTTGTAATAGCGAACTCTTGCCAGAACCAACTTGACCAATAATGGCAATGAGTTTTCCACGTTCAGCGCGAAGATTTATATTGTTGAGTGTACTATCACTGTTAGCAGGATCCCACTTTGCACTTATATTGTTTAGATCCACACCAACATTCTCCTTTTCACTTACACGATTAATTACACCATTCTCTTGGGATGTGCCATTTTCTTGCTTTTTGTCTTTTATAAGAAACTTGCTGTCTTTAAATTCTTCTAATATCAGATATTCCTCCAAGCGCTTTATTGAAACAAGGGTTTCTGCAATCTCTGCTACACCACGCACAAATTGCATTGACATGCTGAAAGCCAAAACTGTGAAGTATGATTGATACACGAAAACTTTGTCCGCCGATAGAGTGTCTCCAAAGAGCACCAAAGAAATGAGAGTTGCAAACATGGCTAATCGTGTTGTAGTAATCTGGAAAGTCATGAACAGTCCCCTGATATATGATGTTTTAATCACTACATCCAACTCTGCTTTTCTTGCAACACGCACTAAGCTGGCGAAGGGCTTTTCCCATGCGTACATTTTTATCACTTGGATACCTGAGATGATTTCGTCCATGAGCCGAACACGTTCGTCTGTTCTCATTGCAGTTTTCCGCCGATAAATTGAAGTTAATTTTCCCGTATATACTTGTAATGGCACAATCAGGAATACTATTCCTATTCCGATAAGGCCAGAGAATCCAGCCCCTGTCCACAACAAATACGTAACGATGATTGCAGATACTGGAGCTGTCCACATAGCGTGAAGGAAAATTGACACCATATCAAAACGACTTACATCATTGGAAAGAAGATTGACAACTTTTCCGGCTGCAGTCTCACCCAGGGCTGTCCGGCTCAATCGCAATGATTTTCTGTATATGAGAGAGCAGCATGCCGCTCGTACTCTCATGCCTATGTGAAAAGCACCCACGGTGAAGTGGTTGAACATAAGCATGCTGAACATGGTAAGTATGACGATACCTCCAGCGTAGAAGAAGGCATCTTGTTCCACTTCACGCCCAGGTTTGAAGTACTCAAGCAGTTTCCCTAAAAGAATGGGCTGTGCCAATCTAATCGCCAAATCGTTAATAGCGTGAAAAAATCCAAGCACTGCATACTCCCAAGTGAAAGTTAATGCAATCGCCTTCAATAGGCTCGGCTTTTTTCCTTTGGATTTTTCTGAGTTCTTCAATTGTCGCTCCCATTGTACCTCCAATTTATTCCCAAGATATTCAGATTTATCAGTCTTCAGTGGACTGTACAGATCTTCCTCCTTTAAATCTTTACTGTAACCTTTCTTGAATAAACTAACAGTCCACCAAAATAAAAGCACTGAAATCGGATTTGCATTTTCTCTTGGATTCGGGTTGTCTTTTTTCTTTCCTGTATCCATTTGTTTTAAAATGCAACTTTTTTAGAACTGCACTACTAGATCAACTTCGTGGTTTTATTCCTGCGACGTGACAATGCAACTAAAAATCAGAGTCTAACATTGAAACACATTAAGAGTCCTTATCAGCACACCTGAAGATAACATGAAATCTCTTGTTCAGCATCCATGAGCTAACAAAGGAACAATGACGTTATAAATTTCGGATGATTTGTACGCTCGTAACTTGAATTTATTTACTCTCTTGATGGTTGATGGTAATGTTATTCTTATTCAAACAACAGAAATTCACATTCATAATGCACATTACCTTTAGGTACTGGTATATCACAACAATACTGAGTAATATGAGAGTCAATTCGCGCACTGTCCTTCTAAGGTGTCTAAATGGGAATTTATGAAGTAAAGATAATGGTCTACTTCCATTTGTGTCTGCATATGATGGATTACTTTGATGGCAACTTTCCAGGAATTAAAACTAAATGGAACAGTTCGCTCTTAGTTCTCCCAAGATATAGGTTTCCTTAAAAGCTATATTTTAGACGATGTTTCGTTTCTTACTGACACCATGTACTGCCATACGTCAGCATATTAAAAGCATTCCAGCAAAAACATAAATATCTAACTCCAAGGTGAGCTGTGTAAGTTCCAATATCCTTGAAATGGTTGTGATATGCAGTTAAGTATTAATTATAGAAAAATAATAATGCATTTGTATACCTATGTTCCTAAGCAAAAATAATACTGTAGATTCCCTCTAATCCGGTCTAGATGGAACCGGACCCTGTTCGGATCAAACGGAACTTACCTTAAAAGGCACATATTGTACTGTAATACAAGTTTTTGAAAACTATAAAAAATATTTTTCCAGTAAATAAGGTATTACTTTTTCTACAACTTAATTTTAGTTTTAATAATAGTATTCGTAAACTTAAGTTTTTAACCTACGAACTGATGTAGGATTAACGAAACAAAACATCTTTCTTATTAAAATAAAATTAAAAAATATTGATTGTTCAGTACAAAAAAATCCGTTCGGATTAACTGAATGTCCGGATGAGAGAGGTTCGGATTAACGGGACTCTACTCTATAAGTTTTCTATACTTGTGTACAGTATTAACGAATCATGTCATCCCTGTTGTTAAGGAAAATTCCTATGATAAAAGGATCTTCATTGTTAATGACAAGTCATCGTTTCTCCAATTGGACAAACTGTATAATGTCAATTCAGGAATGATTGTATCCGTTGCCATCTCTCTTCTTCAAGAGTTCCCTGATAATGGCTGCAAAGGATGTTGTAGGAAGCTTCATAATTTTAAGTTCTTCTAGGTGGATGGGTTTATATCTCATCGCAAAGAGCTGGCGTTTATAATTTATTTCAAACATTATTTACGTGAATTTCAATTCTGACTACTATATAAACAGTGCACTTTCGGCTAAATGTTAAAATATTTACACCAAATTTTATTTTAACACAATTTATGTCAGGCCATGGAAAATTTGGGAGTTATTTTTTACGATTTCACATTAATTCAGATATTGGTTATAATTGTGTCAGGAATCCATACTAACTGTAAAACATGTTTTGTTCGATTGTCCTATACTATGTTCGAAACAAAAAGACTCCAGCTAAATTTACTTTTTGAAGATTGTGACGAAATTTCCATGTATCTAAAAATTTTCACGAAGCAATGTTATTATGATCATTTTATGCAGTATTTAACATACTCGTATATTCACAACCATATGTAATTCATATTCTATATTTTACTGTATATATTGCTGTGTAAGCTATAACCCTAACTTGCCTTTTCTGGCAAAATAGGGTTCATAAAGACTTGGAGATACAATAAATAAATGAATTTTTTATTTAAAGATTCTACAGACAATTTTTACAAATTTTAAATAGTAGGCATCTTAATAGGATAATATAATAATAATAACAATAATAATAATAATAATAATAATAATAATGTTACAGGGATGGTGATAAAGATTATGATGATGACGATGTTGATGACGATGATAAATAGTCTACAGCTCTTAAGTATTCATCTGCCAAATTATTGAATAATAATAATAACAATAATAATATCATTATTAATAATAATTTTCATTTCATTTATTTATTTATTTAAAGATTCTACAGACAATTTTTACAAATTTTAAATAGTAGGCATCAATAGGATAATGTAATAATAATAATAATAATAATAATAATAATAATAATAATAATAATAATAATAATAATAATAATAATAATAATAATGTTACAGGGATGGTGATAACGATTATGATGATGATGTTGATGACGATGATATAATAATACAATTATAAAAACACTTTGATTTTATAAGTAACACTTGAAGAGTTCAATGCGTAACATGTATTTGTGGCAGGTCAGCTTTAGAAGCATTTTCATATATCGTCTAGTCACCACATTCCAAAAGGTGAAGTAACAACAACAACAAGAATAATAATAATAATAATAATAATAATAATAATAATAATAATAATAATAATAATAATAATAATGTTACAGGGATGGTAATAACGATTATGATGATGATGATGTTGATGACGATGATATAATAATACAATTATAAAAACACTTAGATTTTATAAGTAACACTTGAAGAGTTCAATGCATAACATGTATTTGTGGCAGGTCAGCTATAGAAGCATTTTCATATATCGTCTAGTCACCACATTCCAAAAGGTGAAGTAACAACAACAACAACAAGAATAATAATAATAATAATAATAATAATAATAATAATGTAAATGTTTTATATTATTGTGAGGCACTTGGTGCATCCCGTGCCCTGTTACTACCCATATGTGATGTGGAGAAATGTAATAAATAATAATAATAATAATAATAATAATAATAATAATAATAATAATAATAATAATAATAATAATAATAATAATATTAATAATAATAATAATAATAATAATAATAATAATAATAATGGTTAGCGACTAAATTGTAACATCTGGGGGCTAAGATGGTTAAAATAAATTGGCAATGAATGGCGTAATTTATAAAGATACCGGTACATGGTAATCACGCTCATTATCAAAAATTTAAAAAAAGAAAATCTAATCCTCTGAACAACACCTTAATTTTCTTAATGACATTCGCACGTAACTCTAGCACAACATGAGATTAGTGGATTGATGATATATCAGTCTGACTGACATGTGACAGATTGTAAAAAATAATTTTATGTTTGACAATTTCTCTTGCAATATAACATTCAGTTATGTATACGATTTTGTTGCACGCAGTGGTTTTAAGTCATGGGCAAAGTTACGTTTGGTATGTTGTCATACGATAGGTGCAAAAACCTACCCTAGGATAAAGGATAAACGACTTGGGCAGAGGAGGAATGGGGGCAGCTCCTATTGTAGAGGCCGTATTGTAGTGTATTGTAGAGGCCATATTGTAGTGATCCATACTATTATCTGCTGTAACATGAGGATATACTGTATACTCCCTTCAAACCCTCCCCTTGGCCCACGTTGCTGTTTCTCTAAGCCGACTGACTACCCCTGGGTCACTCTCGCTGAGTAGGAGAGGATGACAGAAGGATTTAAGATTTGCTTGCAAACTTGGCAGCCACATGTAGTATATTTTTGTTGCTAGCAAGACAATTTTATATTCTTTTTCTAATTTAAAAAATTGACAGGAATAGGTTTGGTGCATGTTGATGGGACGGTACGGGAAACTAGAAAACCCCAGGAAAACATAGGAGTTCCACCTTCGTTCTCCATAAATATGACGCTAACTTCACTAAGATGTGAACTCAATACCTTGTTGCCGCAATCCTCCAAGCTGGTATGTAAGCTTGCCAGGCTGTCTAATTTTTAACAACTGTCGTCCATCTTCATTAATAATGTCTCCATCGGTTTAGAAGAGAGGTCTTCAACCTTTTTTAACTAAAGGACCATTTTCCTTTTGGTGAAAAACTAGCTGGCCGCACTTTGAATTGTTGATTTATTAAAAAGATAATACTTACATAACACAAATACATTATATCATAATTGTATTGCAGGGATTACCTAACTGCAGGGATTACTTAACATTATATATGTGTGTTTTAGGTAGATTTCGAAGAAAAATCTACCTATTGCAATCGATACCAAGTCATGACTTTCGAAAAATTATTTCATATCTTTACGTTTCATGTCTCCCTAAGTACGAAACCACCGCCCGTTAAAAAAAGTTGTAATACAGTATATATATTTACACGCTAGAGGCCGTAATTTTGAAGATATTTGAACCAAATTTTATTATGTTATTTCTAGGCCCAATAGTTCGGACAAGTTCGTTACTGAGCAAAATTGGCCCAAGGGAGGGGGTCGGGGGTTGAAATTTTGAAAAATGTATATCTCGGCCCCTATGAAATAATAGAGGGAAACTTTGTTTGAATAAATTAGAGTAGCCTACTCCCTATGGAGTTCACAGTGACACCAACGAATCGGGGGTTTTGGGGTACGAGGGGGGGGGTGGGGGATAGAAATTCGAAATTTTGAAACCACGTCTTGTGGAGTATCGTTGAAAAGCTCTTGATGAGTACTCTACAAATCAATAACTACTTTCTCGAGCGTTCTCATATAAGGCGAGATTTGAATGTTTCAAAAAGTGCTCTTTCCCCTTTTTTCAGTTATTATTGCGGGTTTGTCATGCCAAGGCTAAAGAAGAAGAGTGCTGCGCAGCGACAATAAATTAAACCAAAAGCACTTCGAAATCTACCTCAGTCTGTAGGCCTGCCTAATATCTTGTCTTTCACTTTGCAATGTTAATGAATAACACAAAGCACAATAACTTTCTTCAATGTAATTTTACCTAACACAGAATAGTCGTGAAAGAATGCTATTTTTACTTTTAGTTAAAACAGTTGTTTGTTTCAGGCCATCAACATTTAAGCAACGGTCGCATTGTAGTTATAATTAGTATTTGTTTACGGGCCGCCAAAAATTAAGCCCCGGGCCGCAGGAGGTCTCCAAGCCGCAGGTTGAAGACCACTGGTTTAGAACAATTATTTACCATTAAATAACGGTAAAAATACCGATGTTCATAAGCACAAAGTATGAACAATTTAACATCTTTATTGGCTCTTAACAATTGAACCTCAACTAAAACCGTAAAAGTTTTGACACTTGGAGCGAAAAATATAGTGGACATATTAAATTTCAGTGCTTATTGAGGCCCATATCCAAATAACTTTGTGATTGGGCAGAGTTCCTGAGGACTATTCAGGTTCGATAAAGGTAGGACTGAACAGTGCTAGCGATAGACTCCTCTACTGATTTAGCATACCCATGTATTAAGATATCACTGATCAGAGGATCACACCTCCCAGTATTGCTTACCCGTAGTTTTCGCGACCAATTTGCCTGCAGAAACCAACAGCATTCTTCTATCCTATCGTGTATGAAGACAACATTACTGTACCAATACTGTATAGAGCTATGGGGTCACTTCAAGGAGGTGAAGGTGTAATTTTACCGGTTATTGCTGACCACCACTCTGCTAAGAGCGCATCTACCCTTGCGCTTACTGGTAAGTTCACCAACGAATTTGGTAAAGGTCTAAACCTCAGGTATTATACAATCACATAGTGCATGTTTTTACATCAGTCGGTCAGTTCCTCGGTTTTGTAAGGAGGTGTGGGGATTTATGTTTTAATTATTATCGCTGAGGGCAGGCCTCTGTCGAGACCTCCTTAGCCACACAGATTCTGCCGTTCATTCTTTTTTATATTGACGAGAGTTTAGTATATCGCCTATGCAAGTTCACAAGGATATGAATAAATGTGTTAATTGGAGCTATGGGGTATTAACAGGTATTAACATACATCACAGTATTATAATAAACTTTATACTTCCCGCGTAACCAGTTTAGCTGCCAGTGCAGTGGCGCCACGAGTGAGAAAATCCGAACAACTAAAGCCGTGAAAATATCGTCTGCACAGGCGGAAATGGTAAACAGTTGACAGTTGCTATTGTAAAAATGGCTGCTATGGAAGGGTCTTTGAGTAAATGGACTAATGTTATGAAAGGATGGCAGTATCGGTGGTTTGTGCTGGACGATAATGCCGGATTACTGTCTTATTACACAGTAAGTCTTGTATATCAGTATGTACAGCTTATGTGTCGGAACTGTGGTTTAAGGTTAGAAAATTAGATTGGAAGTTGCCGATCACGGTGATGTAACCTGTTGGTTCTAATATAAACATGAAGTTAGTTCACTATTTATAATGACAGCATAGATTCTTGTCACTTCAATATATATGTATATGTTAATTTAATATCTATTTGTGATCTTAGCTACGCTTAACTCTTGAATATCATTGCATGCTACCTTAAATTTAGGCACTTCAGGGATCTTCTTTCTCCGAATATCGTAATTTCCTAACTATAATGTAGGCCTAGTATTGGACACATCTTCCCTAAAAATATGCAGTTTTGTAGATAATTTTAAAAGACTTCAATTTAACACTGCTCCAATTCTCAAACTTAGAATTGCTGCCAAATACATGTGATTTATTGTGTTTCTTGCGTTGAGGTTAACCTAAAAAATATTATTGGTATAAAATTAATTTCAGGCAAGAGTTTTACAGTATTACCATAAATACAATCAGAAAGAGTTGTAAAAGTGACAATAGCCCGATTGGTATGTACTTTCCAGATGTCCCCTTCAGTTTATGAATTATCACATGGTAAAAAATAAATTAGTTTATTTACATTTTTGGTACTGGGTATCAAGAATAATGATGAGAAGAGATCCTGTAAATAGGCCTAAGTGTTTGAATGACAACAGTGCTATTCTGTCAGTGATGTCTACTTCCATGTTTAGAATATGCTTGACATCTGATCCAAAAGTAGTCTTTATTAATTATTTGTCAACACTTACAGATGAGGCTCACTACTATTTTGGTAAATTGGGAACTCCTTCAGAATAGCGTAGCCAGCCATGCTCTGCCATTAGCGACCGTGCCCCTCCAAGCTGCGGGGAACAAAAGAGAAATGATCGGTGCAAGGGTAAAATTTCCCGTTGCAAAAAAGATTCAATGTGAGACATAATAAACCCCGCACTATTCAATATATTGCTTCTAAACTATTACAAATGTTCCTAACCTAACATAACCTGTCACTGACCTAGAATTTGGCTGTCACTACTTCTAGATGCCTTATTACCCTTCCACGCCTTTCGTAAAACATGGTTACATGGCAGGAACCCTGCGCTATGCAGAATACTGCTGCTAAACTAACATGAATGTTCCTAACCTAACATAACCTGTCACGGGCCTAGAATTCTTAATGCAGAAGCTTTTTTACCCTTCCACATTTACAACATCGCTACAACAGTTGTTTATCTGTTGAATTCGATCAGCATGTAATCATGTTCGTAATATTGGCGACATTGTAGACTTGATCCCACTCGGTACGGCCCGGTTATGACGGCAGTCACCTTATTCTCAAGTTTAGCGAAACATTGTTATATTGAAAACATACGATTTTGGATCTAATTTTGTTACGCACTACATATCAAAATGCATATAGGGGCTATGCTTGCTGTGAAGACTTAAGTTAATTTGCTGACACAGATCCAGCATCTCATTGGCTTCCAGTTTTATGTTTCAAAGCATACATTTCCCGTATTATTCATCCGCGATTCTAAGTAAGTGGTAGTTAGGTTAGGAATAGTGATATTTCTGTTAATGACATGTAGAGCTACATTTGTGACAGGTAAGAAATATTGATAGTAGTGTTAGTGACATGTAACTTAGAGCTAAGTTGCTGGTAGTTAGGTTAGGAACAGTGATATTGTTGGTGGCCTCTAAGTTTACAGCTTTGTTTCTGGATCATGTGATCTGTGTGCAACTCACTGCCAGTGGTAATTCTCGGACTGTCAACAAAATAACTTTGCACATCCTCAAGCCTTTGTTTAATATTGTTTCAGGTAGATTACCCTTCCTATGACTAGATGTCAAATTTTGACATATTGGCTTATAAAGTTTTCGTTTGCAAGAATGCATACCATATTTCACTAGGGAAGGAGTCTTGTATGTTGAGTTTTAACTTAAAAGCCAGCTTTCTTACAGGATATAGAAATGTATTTTTGGAGGTCTAGAGATTCATCCGTATTGTCCATGCATCCACTGAAATGATTTAATACAAATAGTCTCCTGAAGTAGACACATTGGATAGGCCTATGTAAAGCTGATATACCCTGTCGTCTGTAGGCTCTGTAAGTCCTAGACCAATAAGAATTAGATATTATGAATGTATTGGAATATATGTTTAAACTAGTTCAAAAATTAAATATCTAGTTTAGAACCTAAAGTTGACACGTGTCAATTTCTTGTTCAGTTGTAATTTACAAGAACCTATGGCTGACAACCCTGCAATAGGGCTAGACACACAGGTTTTTCTGCAAACAACTAACATGACCAAACATCCTTTACCTCAATAGTACATACATGTTGTCGGCTTGGGTGGTGCAGTTAGTATCGCACTGGCTTTCTGTGCCCAAGGTTGTGGGTTTGATCCTGGCCCAGATCATTGGCATTTATGTGTGCATAAATGTGACAGGCCCATTTCAGAAGATTTACTGGCATGTAAAAGAACTCCTGCGGTACAAAATTCTGACCCACCACAACGGTTACAGACCTAGGTTGCAGTACATCCCCGTCGAATAACCATACATCAACCACAGTACAGTCGGTCAAATAAAAAACGTCGGGCAGTATTTGATTAAGTATCACGAACGAGCATATGCGCATGTACAGGAAGACTTAAGGTTAGGTTCACACACGCCTCTTGTCTATCCATGTATTTTCTTGATTATTTAGTCAGTTTTGTTCCAAAACAAACATGTATAGAAGGCTGTGGCTATATGCCTCACGTCCGCCATATTCTTGCATGGAAGTTCTTATAATTTTATTATAATGAATAAATTCGCGAGGAATATGTTTATTCAAGGAGCATTTTTTAAAGATTTTATTTTATAATAGCGGTACTTGTAGTGCAAAATTAATAACTTACGTTCAACTTCTGCAAGCAATCTAGCATCGAAATACGCGGCCAGCCAGTCCTATGAAAACTTCCGGTCAGCTTCTCTTTAAGAAATATGGAACCTTCTCACTGCTTCAGAGGCCGAAAAATGCAGGTCAATTACAATATGATTGTAAAACTACCACCAGACTACGGCCTAACTGTAGTAAAAATAAACATTCATACATTACAGCCCTAACTACACTTTCTCTCAAGCTAGCATTTGGATGTGACGCGATGACACAGAGCAAAATGAATTATGACAATACATTAAGTTGAATATCGTGTGTTGCGCTTTTCTCGTAGTTCATTTTTTCCCTTGTTGTTCATTTTTTTCCCCTCCTGTCGCATGGCCTCATATGTTCCGAGAATGACCTGTATTTTATGTTTTTTATAGGAAACTTGTGTACTAATGCGTAAAAACTTTAATTTTAACTGCATAGTCCCGACGTTTTTTATTTGACCGACTGTACATGCAAACACCATATAAGAATTTTATCTTAACATAAAGCTCAGAACTTGCCTTTCTTATGATTTTGTTTAGACATTTGCTGAAGTCTGCTTCATTCTCCACAAGCACATTTTCAATCCAACACCAACCACATGTTGCTTAGGGCTGAGATTTGTCATCAGAATCATTACTGATGCACAAAGATGGGAACACTGCAAGCCTTTGTTTGTTAAACTAAAATTTATGACCATTGTAAGTTTATAAGTTACATATAAGTTATAATGTTTTAGTCCGCCACTGTGGGTGAGTTGGTAGCGTGACTGCCAGCCATCTGAGTGGCCATGGTTTGATTCCCGGCCGGGTTGGGGATTTTACAGAGATGTAAAGTTTCCTTCCTGGGTCAGGACTGGGTGTTGTGTCCTCATTCCCATCCCACAAAAGGACCTGGCCACCCTACGCAGCATCATCTGGCCTAGTGTCCCTTGATCAGGTCATGAGTGTCCCCCCCATGCTCTGTCACAGGGCAGGACCAGCCTCCGGACCGAACACTTCATCATTATCATCATCATCATAATGTTTTATTGTAGCCTATACTAAGGAAAATCTAGCAAGCCAACAACTTAGATGGGATTTACATTCTCACAACACAAGAAATAGAAACCGTATTAAAGTGCCTTTTTATATGCTATCCAAGTTGCTGAAAAGTTATCATGTAGTTGGAATGAAACGTTATAATACAATATCAAGTAATGTATTAAAACATCCAATGGAGAAGTTTAAAAATAAGCTCCATAACTGGTCGGTTGATCATCCATTTTATTCTTTAGATGAGTTCTTTGAATTTAGTACCAATTCAATTATTTTTTGATATTCATAATTTTTATCTTGTTAGAATTATTTTTGTATATACAGAGTGCTGCATTTATCGTTTCCCATTTTCAAAACTGTGTCACACATTTATTTAACTTAGAAATAAGCTCCATTGAACATTTTTAAATGTCTTACAGTCTTGGATTTGCAATTCTGGTCTTACTTTTTGAATATCTTGTCCTTGAGATGCCCCCCGTAAACTTCAACACATTGCTGCTGAATTGCATTTTGAAGACTGTTAATGTCAGGGAGGACATGAGCGAAAACTTTAGACTTCAGATAGCCCCACAGAAAAAATCTGGTGCAGTAAGGTCGGGAGATTTATAAGGCCATTGGATATCACCAAACCTGGAAAGAATTCGGCAGGGTAAAGCAGCACCTTTGAATATGCAAGGTTGTAGAATGTATAGAATTGAAGAAGGCCCATGGACTGTAGAAGAATGCTTTCTTCAATATCCTGGATTCCTTTCATTAAAATATTCTTTTAATGCATGTAGACTTTAGTACACAATAAAACCTGTCTGTTAAGAAATTGCAAGAGCCCAAGGTATTTTTCCGTCAAAACCATTTAATAATAGTGTGGTATAAAACATTGATATGAGTGCACATAGGCCCTAAATGTCATAAATTAAAAACACAGAACTATTTTTTTTTCATAGAGGAAGATTTGTCTTGGGCAGGAGTAAATGCGAGTACCTTGGTACCTTTTATTCAGACTATCTCGTACATAGCCTATGAATGTTACAGAGATTGAACATCTTCGTGCTTAACAGTTTATCTCACTAACTCACAGTGGTGGCTCGCACATATTCATTCACTAGTGTCATTATCATAGTTCAGTGGAACCAAAAGACTTAGGCACTAAGTTGAGGATAAAGGTACAGTATTACATAATTATTTTACTGATCGAACTCAATGATACCCAACAACATAATTGTAAACACTTTGCAAAATTGAGGCCCATAAGATTACTATAAGCCCACAATATACACGGTTTTCTGGATTCTTGGTAGCTTAGTTGGTAGAGCATCAGTACAGAGTCTCGGTGTCAAATGAATCTTCATCCTATTGATGTAATGTTAATAGATATAATTATTTGTAGAAACAAAAATATATATCTTCATCCTGTATTAATCTTTAATCTATCTATATTATATTAATAAAAGAAAGTGTCTGTCTGTCTGTCCGCGATGCCCAGCGAAATCTACTCAATGCAGAGATCTGAAATTTTATACATAGGCGGACTAAAGGGTCGGAATGTGAACCTCGAAGCCGGAATTTTAATTTTCGCTTTCGTTCGTGAGTTATGAGTGAAAAACGGGCAGAAAACGTGTATTTTTTGCGATTTCGAAGCATGAGTTTTCAGTAATACAAATCAATTAGACTAGGCTTTGGCTATTTTTGTCATTCCTTCGACATAAAAGCATCACGATCTCTTGAATTTTGTAGCTCACGCTGGTCGATTCATTTGTTTTTAATGTCAAGGCACGCAAACATAATATGAAATTTTCAACCTACACCGAAGAGGATTATTATTATTATTATTATTATTATTATTATTATTATTATTATAGGGATAATCAATATTAGCCTAAATATGGTCAAACGTTGTTCGATTTGGACGAAACTCACTATACAGGGGTTTTCTGGGCCAAGGAACTCGAATCTGAGGTCGCTTTTACCAGGTGAGGCTATCTAATCGTGATATATAGTCCACATGATTTAGGTGTTAATATAATGATTTAACTATTATGCTCTTAATTTTTAATTTTTGAAATAATTATCGCGGGCGAAGCCGCGGGCACATGCTATCTTAAAATAATAAAAGGACGTGTTTGTCTGTCTGTCCACGATGCCCAGCGAAATCTAGTGAACGCAGAGATCTGAAATTTTAAACATAGATGGGCTGAAAGGTGGGCGAATGCGCATCAAAGCCGGATTTTTAATTTTAGCTTTCGTTCGCGAGTTGTGAGTGAAAAACTGGCAGAAAACGTGATTTTAGCGCTGTCGAAGCATCAGATTTCAGTAATACATTTCAATGTCAAATCAATTGCAGTTGGCTTTGGCTATTTTTGTCATACCGTGGTAATAAAAGCATCGCGATCGCTAGATTGTTGTAAGCCCACGCTGGTCGATTTATTTGTTTAGAATGTCAAGGCCCGTAGACATGAAATTTTCAACCTACACGGAAGAGGGATAGGCCTAAATATGGTCAAACATTGTTAGATTTGGACGAAACTCACTGTACAGGGGTATTCTGGGCCAAGGAAATCGAATCTGAGGTCGCTTTTACCAGGCGACGCTATCTAATCAAGGTATGTAGCCCACGTGATTTAGGTGTTAATAAATATAATGATTTAACTATTATGCTCTTAATTTTTAATTTTTGAAATAATTATCGCGGGTGAAGCCGCGGGCACATGCTAGTCAGTTTATAATATTATAATATTGTAGGATTTTGTTCTGATATAAATGCAAAATTGAAAAGCAACCAATGACATTCTCTTCATGTAAATTGGTTGTAAAAATAAATAGAATGACATTATCGCATCACATTGCATCCCTGAAGGATAGGCTACACAACCCAAATAATATCGGATTAATGCATCAACGTAACTTTCTTTACCCTAAACATGGGCAACAGAAATCTCAACAAACGAAATCTTCATGTAAAGTAGCATTAAAAGCAAGAGAAAGTCATCATCAATCTTTGTGTTACATCCTCGGAAGGTAAAGGTAAAGGTAAAGCGATCCCTATACAGGCCATGGAGGCCCAGAGGGTTCCAGGAGGTTGGGGCTCCCAGATTTTGGACATTCGGCACATGAAGGTGGTAAGGTTGTCAGCCTTACGCACCGGCCGCCTTTACCCCCAGGATTGCTCCTGGTACTCATTTCTGTTAGAGGCTGAGTCGTCCCCAGGGCCATAGTGCCACCAGAAGGATTAGGCCAATTGAAAAATCTCAACGACCTCATCGGGAATCGAACCCGCGACCTTCCGGTTTGTAGCGCAGCGCCTCAACCACTACGCTACGGCGTACCCCCATCCTCGGAAGGTATCTAACCCAAATACAAAATATTGTTTTCATACTGTACAATTTTGCATTCTAGAGCTAGGTTGTTTACAGGCACAAACACACACATACAGATATGTTTCTGGAAACAGCATTTTTGGATTCAGGTGACTTCAAAACATGCATTTATGTTAAGAACTCAACTTGGAATTTCGGGGTTGAACACATTACTAGTCCTTCCCCTACCCATGTACCTTTGGTAAGGACAGAGGAAGTAAAAATTTAGTAGGCTATTGCAATCAATCAGTAAAACAATAAATTGTGTCATTTTAAAATAGCAAAATAATTTAATTCATCTCCATAAGATGTTGTATGTGATACCTGAAGCTTCTTTGAAGGTATCCAACACTTTTGTCTAGTTCTTGATACAATTTTTATTTCACTTGTACAGTACTAATATAAATAAATACTAATTAGGTATGATTTGTTTTTATTACTTTACAATACCGTAATTAATTTTTAACATTTTCTCATCATTGATTTGTAATAACAGTTTCCTGGACTTCAAGATTTTTAGAAAAGCAAAGTTTTTGTTACTGCAGTCATTAGAACATCTTGACTATGCTTTGGCCTGTGAAACTGTTATCCTAGTTTGTTAACCTTTTAACTGTTGTGGCTGTGACCGTGAAGAAAATTTCTTTAAATAGGCCCACATCGAGTCAAAAATAATTTTAAAATATAGTACTACCGGTACTTTTGTTAAAAAGTTCAGATTTTTATTCTCATGTTACAAATATCTCTCATAGAATATAGTTTTTTATTGAAATTTTCCTCAGTGATGTAAAAATTATGTTCCGTCGTCACCTACAGCAGTTGAAAGGTTAACAGAATTTACAGACTGAAATTTCACACTCATTCTTTGTTATCTTATTTGTATTTAAATTGTCCTATTTTTATTTTGTCGAAAGAAAGATGTGAAAAGTCCTGTTTTTGTGAATATATTTTTATCAGAATCCTGAAGCCATTCTGAAAACTATTTTGTCTTCATGGAATTTTATAGCGTACACTTTATTTAAGTTCTGGTACTTTGTTTAAGCTGGGGTTCTGCATATTTCACTTGCAATATATGTGTATTTCAAGAATTACAATAGCATATTATGCCTTCAATGCTGAAGTCAGGAGATGCATGTAACTTATTGATAACTGCATATTGCTTCTGACTTGCCCAGCAAATTAGTTTTTATCTTCTCTTCATTTGTTGCTGTGAAAAGTTCATTCACATGTATTAATTACCATATAGCTAATTCCTTTTCTTCGAAGGTGTCAGCTTTTTAAATTCTTATTTTATTTTATGCTTCTGCAGTGGATTGTGCCAACTCCATTACTTTAGTTTACTTGTTTTTGATGAGTATGCCTTCTTTGGAGCATATGCCCTTTTGTAGAAATCATAGAAAAGATAAAATACCAAGAAAACATTAGGAAGGTAGAAGTATGGGAGTACTTTTGGCACATTACAACTTGAACTGAATGCAGGAAGTGCATGTATAACTAATATGGTAAACTGTATCTGAAACAGAAAAGAAAGCCAAGTATAGTAAATTATTATGTTTGCTCTGCAAAACCCAAAAGTTATTAGCAGGGTTAGGATTTTTAGGTTCATATCTTTTCTCGTAGGGTAAATTAGATCTCCTGTGAAAGAAACCACAGTATGAAACATTTCTTGTTCAAAATGGAGGCAGTTTTCTACCACCTTTTTCTCATTTTTAGGTCTTTATCCCCTATTTGTCCACTGTGTCCATAATCCCCATTTCTCCCTTTTTTGAATTTTGCTCTTTTTCATAATCTTGTAAAGCGTTTTTCATTGTTTATAACTTTTGAGTTCATTTTGCCTGTTATTTTATAGTTATCTTGGTTTCAATCCAGTATCTAAGATTTTTTAGTAACTTTCAATTAATTTTTTATCAGCTTGCAGTAGGCATGGGAATAGTGAACCTGTCTGTTTCAGCAAACACAGTGCTAAAGGCATACCTGCCGCAGCAAAAAAATAATTACTAAATATTCCATTTTTCCTTTTAATTCCACTGAATTAGTCAACTTGCGGTGAATATTAATTTGCTACGTAACAAGTTTAGTAACATTTTTTTTGGCCTTATTTTGGTCACGTTATGGAAATTGCGCCTATAAATCCTAGCCCTGGTTATTAGGTACATAAAAATGTTGTACTGTATGATAAATAGTGGTTTCTCAGATTTCCAAACAGGTGAATTTAGAGCATTGATTCTGAGCTTTCAGCAGCTTGCTCAGTTGCTATCTTCTTGGAGGAGTGAGCTAATTGGGAAAAGTTCTGAATTTGATATAAAAAAAAATTAGCTCCCTTCCCGCAGAATATGGCAGCGGGGCAGCTGCGGGAAGCTCGGAATCATTGAAGCCTGAGAAAGCATTATTCATTCTCAACACAGGCAAGCCTCAAGTCATACGTAGTTAGGGTTGCCATATGTCCTGAAAAAGCGGGATTGTCCTGAGCTTTAGCTTTAAGAAAGATGTCCTGTCTTTGTAATGAAAAATTACTATATGAGTAAATGTGGATTTTTAAAATTTAAATAGGCTTACATGTTTATTACTTAATTATTGTGGTACAAAAAAGACTTTCAAACTGGTACCAAAAAGTTATCACGTGAAGATGTCCTGAATTATTGTCTTTGTGATTATGGCAACCCTATACATAGTGTGATATTTAAAAACCGTATGGACATGACATGGGTAGGCCTATATTGCCCCTTTTACAACTTTGAATTGGATGGTTGAATAATTGATAGTGACAGTTCAATACATAAAGACTGTATATGAAATGTTATTGTTAGCACAGCTGAATTCTATGCAGAGTGAACTCGTTTTGTGAAAATAATATACAGACTTGATCATACGCAAATTCACTTATATGCAATGCAAGGTTCCCCTTACACCAGCTTGTAGTCAGAAGGGATCTTACAGTTTTTTTCTCTTTTGATATTTACTTGTATCCTCAGAGGCGTAACGGGGGGGGGGGGTTTGAAACCCCCTCCCCATTGGTTAAAAAAAGGAAAATTGTACAATGTTTTTAAGTCTGCTGATAAATTACTTAATAAGAGTATAAAGCATAGGAAGCTTAAAACTCTTTATTGTGCATCTAAATTTTAAAATTTTCTGGGGGAGGACCCCCTCTCCCTGGGGGATATTCCATACCCGGATGTTATAACCCCCCCTTTATGGTCGGCCTGGTTACGCCTATGTGTATCCTTGTTTACTTCCCGACACCATTGTACGTACAACATCATAGCCTCTAATTACTTGTCATTCATATATTATATTACAAACTCATCCTAAAGTGAGTAAACTCATCCTAAAAGTTTAAAACATCCTTCATATTATAAGCATAACTTTGCTTATCCTTTATGTGTTATATATTTATATGAGTAGTATTAATAAATGAATGTGACTGGTGAAAGCTTACCCACACCCAGTTAGGGGATTGTTCTTATTTGAAATTAGCAGTTAACAGTGAGGGAAGTCATTATCAGACTATTACTTCTGTCCAGTAAAGGGTCTTGAATGTGTAAAACAATGTGTAACAATTTGAGAGTGACATGAAAACAAGGAATCTACTTACCATTTGAATTAGTGTAATATATGGTTTTATCTTTGATATTTTCCTTTGTATTTGTGGACCCATGTTAGCTAGAAGGTAGTATACATACATTACTATATGTACAAAGCAGTTAATCATTACTGGGAAAGTTGCCATTCCCCCTGAAAACAAAAGAAAGCTACAAGTTATATATTTTATTTACTTGCAATAAATTACAGTCTTGTAAATGTATTCATGATTACTGTTCTTCTCTGACCGCAGTTAGAAATTTAAAGTCACTACAGTAATATCATGAGTTAATATTTGCCTTCTGTGCTAGAAGCATTCTATTGAATACTGAAATACAATGAATTAATGAATTAAATTTAATGCTAAAGATTTTTGTGCTGTAGCTTATCTCGTCATAATCTAAAGTTTCATACATGGAGCGTTATAAACCTTATTCTTCCAACTATACAATTTTATCAGAAAAGTAACATAGATCTTGTGTTCACTGTCACACATTTTATTTTGTTGTAATTCTGAACCATAACTTCTTATATTATATTGTTTAGAACTGTCCACAACACTGAAATTTTTAGTTCCTTTTATGAGTGTCTTCACCTTGCATAAGATGAAGGCAGCAGGATTTGCCCTCCTGCAAGATGGCCAACTATTAGTTGGAATATGTGTAGAGTAAAAGCAAGATATGTGCTAGGCTAGAGAAAATCATGCCTAAATATTTAACTTCATAAAATAATGTATTGATATTTATGTGTATTATTCCACTTGGACCAAGCAAGGTTGCTGAGGTGGACTTGCATTCAGGAGGTTCTCGGTTCAAACCCCATGGCCGGTCAATTTGATTTTTGTTTTTGTCCATGGTTTCCCTAGTTGTAAAGGCAGATGATAATTAAATATTTACTTCCCTTGACTGATCACCGCTATTTCCTATACCATAATAATTTAAATTGGATATCGGTTGAAAATGACAGAAAGCCATAAATCATTAACAACTGAAAACAGATGCACTTCGATATTTACATGGTCTACTGGTATTCACACAGAATCTGACTCGTGATATAAACTTGATGTTCAAACTAGTATAACTAAAACTGATTAAAAAAAAAAAATCACTTGAACTAATCGCCTATTACACTAAAATTAATTGCATTTATGCATTATTAAGTTCGGCAGACCAGGAAGTGTTTTCACTTTATTGTGAACATTCTTTTTTGTATGATGGATTTTGTTTAGTAACTGTTTCAGTTTTGTTGTTAATCTTTTTAATAACAACTGATATCAGGGAAAACAAGCATAGTATTGGTGAAGTAAACATTGTAAGAATTGAGGATGATTGCGTAAAAAGAAAGGTATATGAGGCATGGTGCATAATCAGCAACCAGGGGGTGTGTTTGAATAGGTATGATGGTGATATAGGGGATGAATGGCTGGAGGTAATGAGGAGACTGAGAAGGGAAATTCCAGTGGTAAAAATTCCCCGGCCGCCTGCGGAATGCATTGAGGAGGAAATGTTTGACATTCCAAAGGACTGGAAAAACATATATTTTAGAAACAATGTTTTTATCGATCGTTACCATGACGAAACTCAATCTTCTTCATGATCAGTACTGTTTGAGGTGTCACCTGAGGAAGACTCAAGGACAGAGTCGAAACGTTGTGTTTTAGTTTTTTAACATTTATCCACTGATTTTGTAATTAGTTAATTACTTTGAGTAAATTCTCTTAGCATTCTTCCAAATCTGAATGGACCCTCTTCAAATAGAAAACCTCTTAGAAAACATGTAAAATGGAATTACTTGTTACTAAATAATAGAAGACACTTATAACAATTGGCCCTTATTTCATTCTATATTTCTTAGTTGTAGTACAGTAACTTATAAAATTGGCCTTGCATAGTAAATGATTGTTTATGATTGTTCAGTTATGTTGAAACCTTGAGCTTGATAGAGTTATTACAGTCATGGCTCTTTTTAAGAATTATATATCATAACTAGAGACCGGATTTTAAAGGGAATTCCTTTTTTTTTATTTCATCACAAAACGTGATAAAATTGAACAGGACATTACTGAGTAAGTTTCAACTGCAAGTGACCTGGTTTGAACCTCCCTTTTTTTCCCTTTTTTACGCTCATTTCCCTTTTTTTTAGGAACTTTCCCTTTCCAGTAGGCCTACCTTTTTTGCTAATTTATTTTTAAAAATTCGTAAATTACCCAGTATTTGGTAATATGAAAACATTAACAATTCACCATTGAAAAAATAATTCCTCCCAGCAGAATAGTGCGTTACAGGGAAATCACAGGCTTGCCATTGCCTAAGTTTCCCATTATAAAAAGGTGGGGAACATGGATTTCGTGTGCTATTTTCCTCTGTGAGAATTTCAACAATATCAAAAATTTTCTTCAGTCATTAGATGTTACAGAATCAGCAGCTGTAGAGCAAGCACAAGCTTTACATAAAACAAACATGTATCTCTCTGTTGAATTGTTACACTCTCTTACTTTTATATCCCTTTTTTGGCAATAATTTTCCCATTTTTCCCCACATTTTTTTTTTTGCAGTAATTTTTCCTTTTTTCGTCCTTTTTTGGGTGAAAATTTTCCCTTTAAAATCTGGTCTCTAATCATAACTTGTGTCTTGTTTAGCAGCTTTGCTAATATTTTATTCATTGCTAATTTTGCACACGGCCTCCTAGAAATTATATCCTTTCTTGTTATCAAAACAAATGATTGTAGGCTTCATTCAACATTCATTTTCAGTTAATATTTTTATTACTTTAATTAAGCAATAATTATGAATATATTTTATTTATCCTCTCATCATATGACTGTCAGATTGCTTTTCAATCTACGCCTTTTCTTTTAAGAATATTACTGAATCGTTCGTAATCTCTCCACCAATGTGAGTGCTTTTTTAATCATTGTTGAATAGCACTATATTCAAAAATTCATTCCTTGTACTTCACCTTTTTTTTTATCCTTTGATAGAATCGCTGTCTCTTCTAGACACAGCCCAATATTGGGTTTCATCATCTCAATGAACTTTATTTTTCATTTCTATGTCCCAAGGATTCTTTCGTCATCATTTGTATTGCAAATAAGCAATAATTATCAACATTTCGTTCAGCTCACAATGGCTGACTATTTAATGCTACTATCAAAGATTTCTTCAAGGCAAGATTATTGCATGTTTCGACATCAGGATTGAACTGTTTTGATATTTAATTACACGAAGAAATCTTCACTAACAAAGTGAGTGTTTAAAACCTACATAGTGAATTAAGATAATTTAGGCTATATACAGCTTGTAACATTCAATCTCAAACTTTATTCATCGTAAGCTGTATCATTTTACTATGCAACTTGACTCAGTGACATAATTAATTGATTGATAATGTGTAAATCAAGATCGCAGAGAATAATTATGAACATGATTAAAGCAACATGGACTTGCTGTATGTATACTCAATTATTCATGTTTTTTCTTGATATTTATTGTCAAGTGGTCCTCCGGAATTATTATTAATAAATATGCTTCTAAACAATCTTGTCTTCGTTTCTGGGCGGAAATAAATCATCACTTGATCTACAATTCAACTTCACCATTTAGAAGACGTCAAAACTCATCAGTTGAGTGATTGTGATCCTCAAGAATTTATAGTGTCAGTGAAATGCAATACCTATGGAACATTATTATTGTAATTTAAACCTCTCGTTCTCTCCAATCGGGTAAGGATGTGCGTTTGTTTGTTTTAACTACATTTAACACGCTCACAGTCCATTGCTAAATGCACAATGACCATGAACAGAATTAGTTTTTATCCATTGGTCCAACATTGGTTCTGAGTATAGGTAACTGATTGTTAGGGTTGCCATAATCCTGGGCTGAAAAACCAGATCATAATTAACCAAATTGGTAGTGAATTGTAATATAATCTGAAATGGCTTTATGTCTGATGCCCAGAAGTTTCATTATTACATTCTGTAAATTGAACAGTTTTGTTTGAACTCCTTCTTTAAATTCAATATTTTAAAATATTAATTATGGCTTAAAAATTAAATCCATGCTGAAACAATAACCGCTATTGGTCATAGACTTATATAGGGATAGTAAAGAGTACACCACGGCAAATTTATTGTTACCTGCCAGTATTTGAGCTGTTTAATTGTTGAAATTTGCAACCTCAAAATAAAATTGCAGAGTTTTAGAGTTCTCAGCCTGGGCATGTTCTTACAGTACAAAATCGCCGATTGTCTGTGAAATCCATGACATGTGGCAACCCTGCTGAATGTCATAGTGAGGCAAGAGAAAACAGTATGTGCTCTTACAGTACTTACTGTTTGTGTGACAAATTGTCACTTGAAGGAGGGATAGATAGAACTGGTTAATATCTGTGTTTATCATTAGGGTAGAGTAAGATATATTTTTTAAAAAGAATAATTTTTACCTGGTACATATCTTGCCCCTATCCAACAGAACATTAACGTAGAAACATGGTGATACACATGAAGGAATGAGATTTGCTTGTACTTCTTCCTCAGTACAAAGAAGACCTGTAAATAATTTTGTTTTATTAATAAAATATTGATTGAATTTTAAATCTTACATGTTTTTACATGGATAATTTAAAAAAGAATTAATTGGAATTCTACATCATAGTTATGCTGATGACTTTGGGGGGGGGGGGGGAATCTGGTCGTGCTCTGGATGAGATTTTTTTTTTTTCAGTACCGGTAGTAAAATATAATTCTATAAGAATATATTTTTATTGCTAAATTTCAATCCATACTGATAGAAATGTTGGAGGAAGATTTTCCAAATGTTAAGGTGACCATAATTTTGGAAGACCATACCAGAATGCAGGTCATGGTTAATGAATGATGCATATTATTATTTTGTTTTAATTAATTTGTTAACTTTGTTGTAGGAGCACTGCTTGCAGTAACTCGACTACCATGTTTAATAGTTTTAATGTGGGCCAAACTATCAGTTTTTCCACTGTCCTTTGCCCTATGTTCACTGTCATAGATTTTACAATCACTGCATCTTCCTTTTTTTCAAAATAGGGAATTCCTTCAGAAGCACTTCATTAAATTTGTGCTTCCAAATTGACTATTCATTCCAATTTTCAATCCACTACTAAATGAAATTGAAATAGAACAAAAAGTAACACTACTGCTTTATTATCTTCTTGCTAACATGTTGTGGGACAATCACCAACCAGAAATCAACTGACATTCCTTGAACGAGTTTCAGGTCTTATAGTCGTTCCAACCTCTTTAGTCAGAATGGAGACAAAAGTAAAAATAACATGTTTTAATCTCTTTATATGAAGAAATTGAGAAGAAATGAGGGCATTACTAGGACATTAGGACAAGATTTTAAATAAACCAGGATACGTCCTGGGTAAACCGGGATGTATGTTTATCTTAGGCATGCATGGAATTGCATTGTATGTGTGTATTTTGTACTAACATGGTAAGATGTGCTAGTCTTGAAAAGCTAAAGAAATGCCCAAGGAATTACACGAATGACAGTTAACCATATTATTATGTAACATAATTTTTTCCATAAATAAAACAGGAGTGTGGGGAATGCAGAAATTCTATATATAATGCACTCCAATTCCGGCTTGTCATTTTGATCTTAAAAATTGTTTTGTATGTGCAAAAGATGTAGGGATCTATTTGCTGTGTTCAGAATATTATATTGAAAATTAAATTTGAGAAGTGTTAACAGTATGCCTATTAGACCTGCATATATTTGCAGAACTCTTGGAAAAGTAAATTAAAATTTTCTAGCTAGTTTATAAAGAAAGATGGTTTCTAAATTGTTAATTTATAGATAAATTTGAATTTTTTTTCAAGATTAAGTAATTCTCTCTGGGACCAAACCCAAGACTATTCACACACATAAAACATGATATTGCATGTATTTAAATTTACACTCACCGTTTCTGCAAATTCTACCATTTTTAAAACTAGTGTCCACCACATTAGAGTTGCCAACTGAAACAGAAATATTGAAGCAGATGAACTCATTTGTCTTGGTCTCAGCTTAAAATTTAACAAGTAATACCTGGTATTGTTTATTCTTTTTAAATAAATTAATAAAACTTGATTTAATTCAGGATAATATGTAAGAGAATACTATAATATTCTTGTATAAAAATGTACCTTCATTGGCTGTGGATCATAAGTTTGTTCTACAGGTTGACATCCCAGACTTAGTCTTCTACTTAACCAACCGTTTGTTAGTATCTGAAAGAGACAGTTCACATATTTTCATTATTGCTATCCCAATAATTTAGAAATTCTGGTTCACTGAATGTTACTTGAAATATAGTAAATACAAATACAAGATTTTTTTTTAGGAGGGGCTGTGATGAGTCTAACATACTGTTATCACACAAAATTATATTATTGAACATTTACACATTAAAATAACGTTACTATACAATGGTACTGAAACAAATTATGGAGGATTGTTTGTTTATCTGCTGATGTGTACGTCACAGTCACACCTTACAGAGATTAAAGCTGCTGAGTCGTAGAACAAAATTGCTTTCCCATTATTGGAAAATTTATCGATCACCATTTCTACCTTGGCTGCTTTCACTCAAAGGGGCAGAACTTGATCAGCTGTCAGTAGCTATAGTCAGCATGGAAATGTTTTAGACAGTGGGATGGATAGGCATTGCCCAAAAATGAAGAAGTCTCTCTCACTGTAGCACAATACTTGTATGATCTACTTACTACCTACTACTTATGCATTCATGCCAGCTTGAGCTACTTTGGCAAAATTTCAATGATAGACTGAATTTTGTATGATTAATTATTCTTAAAGACAGCAGCAAAGGGATTTCTATTTCATAATTTGACTTTCGTATTTCATATGCCAGGATGTGCAATTAAACAGTCTACTATCTGTCAAATTAAAATGTCCTTACATGCAACATATTAGCATATCTTAATATTTGGGGGGGAGGGGAGGGGCTGTAGCCCCCTCAGCCCTCCTTTGAATATACCTCTGTATGAATAGATTATCTATTCGCATTATATATTCACATATTCACATTTTATTTAGAGATATGATTAAGCGGTTTGGTGGCAAGCATATTTTGTCTGTTTCAAACCAAATTTTTTGTGTTAAAACTTCATCTAGGCTAATTTTGCTTCATTTTCTTATTAGCATGATGGCATTTTGTGTACCCTTGTGTGTCATTGATCTTTGTTTACTGCATGTAATATTTCAGACAGTGAAATTGAAAACTCATGAGAAATTAGGAGTGAAATTATAAACACGTGGTTAACATGCCCAAGCCAGACTAGTGCATTTGCAAACAATAGAGAATAATAAAATCCCTTGTACGTCATTGATTATTTGAATTCCATTTCAAGTTTGTGTTGATTGACTTGCTAATGATTCTGGTGCCTTTCATAATCAACTGAACTGAGCTTATAGTTACTGTTCCATTGTAGACCTTTCTTGTATAAATACTAACATCCTCTCATAAGATTTTATTCCTTATGGTTATTTATCAGTGGTTGTGTACTGCTACTGCGGTTGTAACTGTCACTGGTGTGGCATAATTTTGTCTTTCAGGAGTTCTTTTGCATATCTGTAAATGTACAGACGTGGGAATGTCTTACTTAATGAAAGTATAAATGCCACGGAGTCTTCTGTTCTAGCAATGCTATCTATAGTGAGAACTTATAGGGGTGACCAATGTCTTCATCGCTGACAATTTATGTTAAGCGATGTATATGAGAGGCTCGCTATGGTTGAGTTCATGCGAACAGCTTTAGTAGACATCAATCCATGATGGTGGAATCTTCTTCATCCTCTAGGGGTCTGGCTAGACATCACCCCATGATCTCTTGTGAAATGGCCCATAATTATGGGCAGATTACATGAGTGCAGATTTTTTTTTATCACTTCTCTTTGTTATGGTTCAGTAGGTTGGGACTGAACTATCATCATTGGTTGGGACTTGTGCTACAGACCAGAAGATTGCAGGTTTGATCTCCCACTGCATTCTTAGGGATTTTTCAGTTGACGTAATCCTTCTGATTGCACTATGGTCCTGGGGTCAAAACAGTGTCTATCAAAATTTAGTACTAGAGGCAATCTTAGGGGTAAAGCCAGCTAATGCATAAGATTCATAACCTTATCACTAAAGCCCGGATTTTCATGCACTATCAAACTTAAAAACATGCATGCATTCATGCACTATCGTATCTCCAAATATGCACAATGAACGGCGAAACATGCACTATCAAAAATCCGCACTATACTGCAGTATATATTTCAATTTCTTTTAAAACAATATACGAGTTTTTCCAAATTCTCCTCACTTAAACTAGTGCGTTTATCAGTTAGGACATTCTTGAACGCAGAAAAGGATCTTTCTACTTCACAAGAAGTAACAGGTGCATAGGCCTACTTAAGGGAAGAAATTTGACTGAAGGTGACATCGAATTCCACGTATTTTACATTTTTTCCACACAATACGTCTTTCACTGTTTTCAGAAGTTTAAGATCAGGATTTGAACTAAGTACCTTCTTAAGTTTTTCCCTAACTGTCACACCCATTTCTCCAAAACACGATTCTAAAGATAAATAAGGTATTCAACATCTTCAACAATGGCTAGTGACTTACAAATTCAAGCAGTGAACATTCGGTTTAGCAGTTTTCTTTCAATGGAAGGTGGTGGGTTCGGCGAGTCGGCATTTTCTTTTGTAGCCTGGTGTATTATATTACTGTTTATTTAGGGTAAACAGTAGTTTGCACTCTCAAATTCATGCAGGTGGCAGACTCTGTTGCCAAGTCAATCAAAATATAACAATGGTAATACATTCAACATTTTTACGTTTCTTTGAAAAGCCGAGATTTTAGGGAGGCACATTCATAATATGTACAGATATGCATGGTAACTTGATATTATGCACTAAAACCAGAAAATGAGGCTTTATATGCATTAAAAACGTCTGAATATGCTACATTAAACCAAGAAAATCCAAAACATGCATTTTGCATGAATTTTGCCTTAAAAAGGCCGAAATATGCAAACATGCACGGAAAAAATATGGTTATTTGGAATCCATAAGTCATGTAATGAGTAACTACAAAGTTTGAGAAGTGTAACCAAAGTATATAAAAACATGCATTTGCATGGAAATCCGGGCTCTACTTATCACCATGTCTAAAAATGTGGAATTCTAAGGCCTTCCAGGGTCTGTATAGGAAACTCAGTTTTACTTCTTTACATTGACATACAGCTCAGCCATTTTGCCTCAGTTCACTCAGCAATAGCAAAATTTTATGATTTGTTGACAAAACTTTGTGAGGTTGCTCTCATTGAAGTTCACATCTGCTCTCACTTTAGATCCAAACCCTTTACCAATTGTATTAGAACTAAAATAATGTTCTGCAGTATAAACTTTTTCTGGAATACTGAGCATTGTTCTGATCATGTGCTTCCACAGCCTTCATGATTAATAAAGAAAGATTGCTATCAATACTGCCAGTAATTGATTCTCACTTTTCTGTAAATTCAAAGGTTCACTTTTTTTTAATTTCTTTTAGCTGTATTTACACTCCTTTTGGCTATGAGGCCATATCAAGAGTTCAGGATCTGTGTCTATACAGTAAAGTAAGCCATGGAACTATTGGTTGTCAACTATCTTCTATTGTTGGTGTATTTATTGGAGTAAATTTCAACTGATATTAATTTAAATGGATATGGATATGATGGTGAGGATGATTCGTGGTATGTAAACATCCAATTCACCATTTGCCTTTTTACGACTGGGGAAACCATGAAAAGACCCATGGAAAATTGGCCAGCCACAGGATTTGAATCTGGGACCTCCAGAATGCAAATCCAAGATGTTACCATCTCAGCCACCTTGCTCGGTTCCACTTAATTTTGGTCTATATTGTAGACCTTTAATGATTAGGCTGAAGTATGCTATACTTTAGAGTCCCGCTAATCCGGGGCCCCACTTGTCCGGATACGGTATTTGGTTAATCCAGATGGAGGAACAATCAATAAATTTCGAATTTTAATCATAAAGATGTTTTGTTTTTGTTAATCTTACATAAATACGTACATAAAAATCTTAGGTCTCTGTATACAATAGTATTAAAACTAAAATAAAGTTGTAGGAAAAGTTATATCTATGAAAAAGCATAGATTATTATAGTTTTACCCTCTAAAACTTATATTACGGTACAGTACTCGTATGTGCATTTTCAGGCAAATTTTGTTTAATCTGGACAGGTCTGTATTTAAGGAGAACACATTTCTGTTATTGAAGAAAACCCTCATATAATTGAAGAAAGCTCTCAAACATCATATTCACACATACATTCTCATTCGTTTTGGAAAAGAAATATATTTGGACTTGAAATTTAAAGAATTTGGTGGTTAAACATTTCTTCTCCACTATATAGCAGTAAGATTCTTACAGCATAACAATTTTTCATAGGGTGAAGGTAATGTGGCCAGTACTATATCACCATACTCTTGATGCCTTGTACTTCTCAAGGAGTTTGTATGAACATAACACAATAGAAAAAAGATCCCCTGCCACTGTCTAGTTTGAGACAAAATAAATTTGTAAACCTTGCCCATCTAAAAATCACATCTTGTACTGCTAAGTAGAAATCTAGTCATACTTACCGAATAAAAAAGATATGTGCAGCATAATACTTGGAGTATATTGTACATTCGAATAGTTGTGTTGAGATTGTAAGGCTTCCGGCTTTGCATGAACCTTGGTCCACTTGCCAGTATAAAATATAGGTATGCAAATACATAAGCTACTAATGGAAGAGGATTTCCTATGAAAAGCCAGTCTTGTACCCGAGGATCTGAAAATTAGATTTGGAATTCTTTAGTTTTGTTAAATTGGTATTAAGAAATTATATAATAGTAGCCAAGGCTATCCATTGATTTGCAGGACCTGAGGCAAAAGTAAATTGTGGGGTCAATGATGGAGGTGAGAATTCCATACACAGCATGAATAAATTATTTTGCGTCACTTCAACTTCTTCATTTAAATAATGGTCCCATTATGTGTTTTAAACAAGGGAAAGGTAGTAGCAATAATGGGCATTATTATTATTATTTTATTACAAGGCATATTTTTAAAGTAAGTACCAGTCAAATACTTACTTTGCCGCTGCAGCGTTACAGATGCAATTTTGAGCATGCGTGATCACTTCCTCTATTTATTAGGAAGCCAGACGCAGTGTGAGCGATCGTCACTTGGTGTTTTCCTATTGTCAGAGTGCTTTGAAATGTTCAAAACAATCGAACAACCCGCTGACTGTGAAGTCTGATCAGTGATTCGTTTTTTAAATGCTTGAAATGTTACGCCAGCAAACATTCATCGCCGATTATTGAGGTTTATGGGGAAACAGTAATGACTAATGAGTGATGGAGTGATGAAGAAGTGGGTTAGACAGCCAAACAAACTCAAGATCTGTTCGCATCATTTGGTTGGTAACAATTTGATCACCCTCCCTACAGTTTGGATTTGACACCAAGTGATTTTCATCTGTTTCTTCATGTGAAGAAATTCCTTGTTCGAAAACATTTCAACAACGATGATGTTTTGAAACAAGAAGTGCAGACTTGGCTTTCATCACAGGCGGCATCATTCTTTAACGAAGGCAAACAAAAACTGGTTTCCCATTACGACAAGTGCCTGAATAATGGTGCTGACTATGTAAGAAGTAGTGTAAGGTAATGGTTGATAATAAAGTATTTGGAAAATAATGTTCAGTTACTTTTTAAAAAATTATCGGCACTTTAAAAATATGCCTCGTATTACATGATTATTATTATTATTATTATTATAATTATTATTTTGATTATTATTATTATTATTGTTGTTGTATAGGCTATGTGTGAAACTACATTCACCTCCAGTAATCTGTGCTGCAGAAGTGAACAGTCCAATTGCTCCAGACATAACATAACAAAATATTAATTATAGGTCCATTCATTTCCGAAAATACTTAGATGCCCATAATTTTATTTTGTTCAACAATCTTATTTACCGGTACATACAATGGAACTGCACGAATTCAAACTAATTGAGGCTGGCCTCTGTTTGGATTCCGGAAAATTAGATTATCTAGGAAATTCTGTAAAATACTCTTGATCTACCAAATGCAGTGGAGTATTCACTTTCAATGTTTTGTGAAAGAGTACGGAAAGATATAGCGGCGATCCACATGTTATAGTAGTGCCATAAATACCAATTCAATTTTTTTTAAATTAGAAATAAATAGCTTTGTTTCTGATTTATTAATGTTATTTTTAATTCATTTTTTCAAATGAATCTTTTGTTCAGATTATCCAAAATTTTGGATTAATTGTGTTTGGATTACTGAGGTTCCACTGTATTTAAAAAGAAAATAGAGACAAGGTTTAAACTCAAGAATTGATGAATTTATAGTGTTGTAATGCCAACTGCTAAGCTCATCCCTTATTGGTATATCATTGCTTTTAAGAGTAGGCTATGGTATCTCATACATGTTAATGGATGGTATTTGGAACAAAAATTTACGTTTACTTTCATTGTCCAAAGGCTTTTGAAGTTTTCTGAATGGGATTTAGAGTGCTGCCTAAACCTTTGTTTGTTTCTTCGTCTTAAGGGGGTATATATATACGTAGTTTCTATTCGATGCATGCCATTTGTTGTCAGTATTAACATTAAAATAACTGTATGATACTATTTGTAATGAGCAGTTCATAAGCAGCAGTGATATATGCGTGTTTCTTTACTTCCTTTTTTTTTTCTGTTCAGAACTAGTTCATAAATATGCAACCCAATAAATTGGGTTTTATATATTTCATTTATTATTTTAAGTTCAAAGTAAAGTAAAGTAAAGGAAAGTATACCCTATGTAGGCTGTGGAGGCCCTAAGAGTTCCAGAAGGATGAGGCTCCCAGATTTTAGACATTCGGCATGTGAAGGTGGTTAGGTTGTCAGCCTTTCACACTGGCCGCCTTTGCCACTAAGGATTGCTCCTAGTACTCATTTCTGTTAGAGACTGAGATGATCCCAGGGCCATAGTAACCAGAAGGATTTGCCAATTGAAAAATCCCAATGACTTCAATGGGATTGAACCCATGACCTTCTGGTTTGTAACGCAGTGCCTCAACCACTATGCCACGGCATACCCCCTAGTTTATGTTAAGTTAACATAAAATTCACAAAATACTAATTTGTCATAATTCCTGTGCTTTAATTTTTGAACATGCGTTGTCTGTTGTGTTATGCATTTCTTTTACCTGTTGGCCTTTTTGCTAAAATACCTATTCATCGAAACTGTAAATTATAATTGGGAAGCAAAGTTAAAATACATACTTCAAAAACTAAACGTTTGTAAGAAAAATTAATTGTGGTTAGTGAAAAACGTTCGAGAGATGAATTGATTGTGGTTAGTGAATAGTCTACATTAAGGTTTTATGTAACTTTGTAAATCAAGGAAATATTAAAAATAAGTAAGTAAATGAACAAAAGAATTCATGCCTGTCTTTCTGCTAATAAATTGTCATATTATGGTTCCTGTCATTTCAGTTATCTCTCAAATAGATGTCATAAAAGTCTGACTTGTCTGTTTGAGTTTTTTTATCATTATAACATCAAACTAATTGATATGATGCTCATTATGTGGTGCAAATTATCCCTTAATCTTACATAATAAGAGGAAATGTTTGTTTGTTTGACTGTCTATGTATGATGCCCAGCACTACTGCAGGCATAGATATGAAAATTTTGACTTTGATAGACTGAAGGGGTCTGGACGCATCTTGAAGTTGGATTTTTAATTTTTGCTTTTGTTTGAAAATTATGAGTGAAAAACTGAAAGAAAAGTTGATTTTTAGCTGAAATTTTTAACATTGGTGGACAGAAGAGGGACTATGTATGTAGGCCTAAACAGGAAAACATTGATCAATTTGGATGAAACTTACTATGCAGGGATCTTTTTTTCCCCGGACGTCACACTCTGAAATGAACCTTGAGCCTGATTTTCAGCATTATTAAGTATTAATAATTTGGATTATTTATTATATATGAATGATTTATTTGTTCATGGTTAATTTTAATCATTTTAATTATTTATTTAGTATGTCTAACAATATAATTAAAAATAAAATTATGTAATTCATGCAATTTATGAAAAAGTAATTGTTAATGAATATAATTTTTAAAATTATTTTCCAGTTAAATAAATGTTTTTAAAACAACTAGCAGCTAAATTAGTAAACACAGGCTAAACCACGGGCACCTGCTAGTCTATTATAATATGAACATAGCATTCCTAAAACTTTTACAGAAGGGATGTTACAAAAAATCTTCAGTGAACAGAAAATGTTTCTTTACAAAACTTGTTTGGAATAATATTCTGATAAGTTTTCTTAGCAAAATTTTGAATGGTCGAGTATTGAGGAACTTGTAATAATTTATTCCATAAGAAAATTTGTTCAATAAACAGGAATACTGTATTACCTAATAAAGATTGTTGTAGTAAACCAGGTGCCATAGTAAATAATCCTATGATAGAACACCATGTGTGTATAGTGCCCACTAAACATTCAACATTTAACTGTAAACAAGCTTATAAAAATATGGTGCACTGTTTTAGCCCCCCACAGTTATTTTTCATAGTTGCAAAAGAGAAATCATTGAAATTATTGGCACCGAAATAGATAATCTGATAAATCTTTATAACAACACAATTCCCAAAATCTAACTGGTCAATGATGGGTTAAGTATATGCTAGTGGAAAATACTCTCAACTGTCTGCTTAGATGAAATTGAAATAGCTATTTATGTATCAAGTACGCAAAATAACGCTTTAGCTGACGAATCTAGTATAGCGGCCGAGGCGAAAGCCGAGGCTGAAATACTGGATGAGTTCGCTAAAGTTTTTGCGTACGTGGTGCATACAATATTTTTTAGTAAAAGTTCTCTAAATTATATGAACTGAAACAAAAATACCGTATATAATTAATTATAATGAAAGGTAGTCAACCATATTCTCACGGCCCTCTCAAACGCAAGACAACAATGAACCGTACGTACCAATACGAAATGCGGTAGGCTATAGATGAGTTATATGAGTCGCTGATTTGTAAACAATAATAAATACGAACTAGTATTTATGAAAAGCTTGTGAAAATATGAATTATAATCCCGAAGAAATTTCACTCAAAGTAAAAAACATTGAATTGGAGCATGTGCCAGCAACATGACGGCAGAAGGAATAGGGAATATATTGCAAATAAATGCTGGTGCATCCATGTAAGCTATGTGAACGAAGATGTGAAAAGTTGTTGGCTTATATTTGTTGTCATGTGATGAAGTGGGCTACCGTGTTTTGCGAAAAATCCTGGTAAAGTTTCTGATTATCATAAAGAAACGTGTTGGCTTAAATTTGTTGTTTTATGTCCAATTATATGCGTAAATCCATGTTAAAGTTGGTGTGACTGGTCAATGCCATCTAAGTTTTGTTTATAGATTGCCATGACGACTTTAAAGGACAAGGCCGCTAAAAGTGCATTTTGAATGCAGTTTGAATGCACTTTTATGCAATTTTAGCGGCCTTGTCCTTTAAAGTGCAGCTTTTCGGCGTGTTACCAGTCCGATAAGCAGCTGTTTTAGAGAGCGTGTACTAAAAAATAAGTTTTAATATTCTAAAGTGTACCTTCGTATACTGGAATGTGAAGAGAGACAAAGGCTGTTACTTACTTACCTGTAGTGTTTACAACTACTCTTTCATATTCTTCTAATATAGTTTCCACTAAAGCCATGATGATGGTGGGTGAGTTTCTAAAACAAAAAAATAAAAAATTCTAATGAACAAACCCTGAAATTTTTACAGGCTGAAATATTTTCTAATAGTAAACATGTAAGTACAGTACTTTTTTTATAAGAGAAGTATAGGTGATATGGCCCGAGGTTGCAGAACAATATACTTTTTATAATACAAAATCTCTCAATTTTTAAATAAAGTAATAATTCCTAAGACAACTGGTCAAGTATTCTAAAGCATTGACAATAAATGCTAAATTCCTAAAATTTTTGCCCATTAGAACTCCCCTTTCCCTACAGAAATGCCAAGGTAACACCAGTGATTGCTAGATGATTAATTTACTCTCAATTTACTTGAAAGCATGATTATTGCCAAATTCCTTAAATTCTAAGCCTATTACCCATATTTGGGTAATCACTTGGTGGTGCATTGTACCAATAAACAGGGGCTATGCTGTGAGCATAACCTCATAGTCATGCAACCACTCTTCTTTTGATTTTTCAGAGATACTGAAAGATTGTAGCCACATAGGTTCTTGTCAGCTTTGGTGGTGTAAAGTTACCATGCCCACCTCTAGTTCCAAAGGCCGTAGTTCAAATCCTGCTGGGATTGATGGATTTTTCAGGAGTCCTCTGGAAGGAATTTTAAGCTGGGGGCCTGTGTCATTGATTTACTGCATACTATGGGCTTACCACCTTTCCTTCTGCCCTGTTGCGGAAAATAAACATAAAATCAGTATAAGTACCGAAACCTTCCACTTGGAAGCCCTATGTTCCCAACAGGGATTACAAGCAGTGAGGAAAGTAAGTTGGTATGCACTGATATCTAGAATACCAACACTGGTTTCAAAGGCCCATTGCTTACCAGCACGGTTTCAATGGCCAAATAGCATACCATCCCTGAAAACCAATGGCCCTTTAAAAATTGTACCAAAGAGTCGTAGTATAATTACTTCTCATGATCATTCGTCCACTGGTATGCTTTCACCGGTAGCCATTGTCAGTATAGAAGTTTGTGACCAGTAACTTGTGATGACCTTTGAAAGCATCTTAATGATCATACCAATAGGTCCAATGTTTTATTGTAAAGAAGGGGGTATGCATTCTTCAGATTGGGGTATGACAGGGATAGCATACTGCCTCTGGTTTTTTCTGACTTCCTTCACTGGTTACAAGGATGTATCATACATACATACATACATACATAAGTTCATGAAAGTCAGCCTTTGAAGTAACATTAAGTACTATACTGTTAAATTGTGTTTTAACTTAACACAATGGAGCAATATAACAAAGTAATTATATTGCAAGTTGAATTTAGCACTAAATTTTGTTTTTCCTGTACTACTTTCAGAAACTGTTGCTTCCATTTGCAACAGCACCTGTGAATGCTGAACAAATTTTGAGATAAGGTCATCGTTTGTCAGGATTCATCGTTGAAATTCATGAGTTTGTTCTTCTTATGAACAAAAATCTACTCCCAGACTGAAAGTTTTTCTGGCCATTGGACACTTTTTATGAATTCTGGATCCCTATCGTCTTCTTGACCTGCATCCCAAAAATGGTCCGCTAATGCTAATTTGTCAGTGTTTTGATGTTTTATGTGTTTTGTGTACTCTTAGTTTTAACTTCCATTGCTCTCTCTGTTTTTCCTACTTACACTTACAGTCATTTCACTTTAATTGAGAGATGCCAGTTTTGTTGGTATAGTAGGAATGCCATCCATGAGTACTGAATTTTCTGTCAGCCCAAGGGTGTGCACACTGATATTGATTCCTACATCGAAGCCAACTGATCAATCCAGCATCACACAAACAGCTGTACTAAATTCACTCACACATAGCTCATCAGAACATGGGGCAAAACCTAAAAACTGAATTTCTTGTAAAATATTAAATCTGGTATTTTCTTTAGATAAATATTTCATTGACCTTAGATGTATCTGCAGCAGTGGGGAGGATTTCCTACTGTTGGAGTGCATTATTATACTGGATTCATGTGAATGTGATTTTTAAATAAACAAATTGATGTTTGATATAATGTGCTGTGCTCAACTTTGAATCATGAAATCCCTGTAAATCGCCTATTATGCAGCATTAAAAGACAGGCTTTTATCTTAATACCACAATTAAAATAATTAAAATATTGCAGTGTCTATTTGCAATGAATAAAATGTTTATTTCAGTTAGTTTAAGTACGGTTTTGCTTCAGACTACCTCAAGTGACATTCCTGTCACAAGTGACATTCCTGTCACAATCATTCACTGTAATAATATGTTTGATCAAATGAAAGCATGTTGTTTTATGATAGCTAATATATAAAAACCATCCTACACGTATATGACATTGTCATGAACGCACAGCAGCCAACACCACCAATTCAGTTGTGAGATTAATTGCCATAGCAGCTGTGAAAAAAAAAGGGTAGGTATGTATGTCATGAATACATCCAACGCCACCTATTAACAAGACGTATTCAATTGTGAAATTAATTGAAGATGACCTTGCTCGGTTACCATATTTCTTTCAATTGTTTATAACATCAGGACACGCAGAGATCTGATATTTTTACTTAGATGGACAGAAAGGGATCATGAAATCATCAAGGGGATCATGAAAACAATGAATCATTTAGACGAAACTCACTGTGCACACAGGTTTTTTTTGGGCAAGGATACTTGAATCTGAGATTTTCTTTCCCAGGGCATTGCACTTTAATTGTGAAATGCACGTTGAAACTGGGATTATTAATTGTTTTAATTGTTTATACATGATTTGGATGTGAAATAATATAATTAACCAAATTAGAAGCCATATATCTGCCAATGATGGACTCAATGCCATCTGTTGAGGAATTCCATACATCCCTCGGTTATGCCCATGGGGAAGTGGGTGTAGCAGTGAAGAACATACTGAACAGGGTCATAAATGTGAACCTGGACTTTAGATTCTTTTGTTCAGTTAAAAGATTCTTTGTGGTGAAAACTTGAATGTAGAATTTGACCTGACACTGCACCCATGACTTCGTTTGATGAAGAGAGCATTCTCTGCCTACAAATACATACTGACTGACAAGTGCAGAAATCTCGCAGAAAGAAATTTAGAAATGATATTGGTTGTTAACTGTGCAAGAAAAAAGTGACACAAAAGGGAAAACTGAAAGTGTATATTTTAGTGTCCCTT
Source organism: Ectobius pallidus (assembly GCA_964059195.1). Lineage (NCBI taxonomy): Eukaryota > Metazoa > Arthropoda > Insecta > Blattodea > Ectobiidae > Ectobius > Ectobius pallidus. The sequence continues at coordinate 61,425,426 of CAXKWD010000003.1, forward strand.
GATTGTGTGTGTTTCATAGTTTGATAGTGCATGAATATGTGCATATTTTGGGTTTTATAGTGAGCAAAAGTATCATCTTTAATTATAATTATAATCACCTTAACATAAAAAATCTCAATTCCGTTATGAGATATGTCATCTGTTATAATGATATAACATACAATATAAAGAACAAAAATCAACACAAAAATACTTTCAAATAATTTTTACATTAGGGGGCCTGCATATAATATTATTGCTTAATAAACATAAGTATTCTGTACTTATAGGTTTTTTTGTTTTACTTTTTCACGAAAAAATTGGTCAACTGCTTTTGTTTTTTGTGTTAAAACGCCTTTTCTGTATTTTTGATTGAAGTTCTTGTTTTAATACCCTAATTTATTGCCGCAAAAAAGAACAAAAATATTAAAGGAGGGTTGTGGTTTATCAATCCAGGATTTGAAATATTGTAGTTTCTATCCCTCCTAGCCTATTGTGTGGTGGTACCTTATCTCAAAATACTCAATTCTGGTCCATCTACCTTTTTTTTTCCTTTCTTTTAGTAAAAAAAGCTGGGAAACTGTATTGGTCTCATACCTTTAATGAGAAATGATGAATCTTCTGCACTGTGGATGCAGTGACATCAGTGTGATGCCAAAGAAATGCAAACCAGGGCTGCTTAACCAGCACCCTTACACTCAACAAGTTTTCTATAGTGTGAACGAGTTTGTTGGACTGTTTAGTTGTACTCCATTAGCTTCATTCTCATGTGAAATATTGATGAGCATATTGTATGCTAATAACCTAGAAAAATGCATTTCCTGTTAAAATTTTGATTTCACTGTCATTGGCATGGGACAAAGTTCAAGGTTGAATGAAAAAAATTAATAATTTAATTTAATGCACTTTTGTGGTACTGGTGCATACAATTTTTTGGTAATCTGACAAAAAATAGTGCCATTATTCAAAACTTGAAACTAAATGTAGTCTTTAATTATCTGAATTTACAACTAGCAGCAAAAAGGTTAAGCCGACTCTTGTTTGTTAGAAATTTGAAGTTCTGTGGAGCAGTTTACGTGTTAATGAACTTGCAGTCAATGCTGTGATGTTTGTCTTTGCCTTCTTTGCCGAAAGTTGTGAGTTTGCTTCCTGTTATATAGTTAATAAACAGTGTTGCGCTAATCTTTTAAAAACATCGTAGGCTTTTAATACACCAGTAAAAAATGAACTTCCTAAAAAGATATGAAATAAAAATCAGGTAAACTGATGTTAAAAAGTGCCAGAATGCTTTTGTTTAATCAGTAAACAGTTAATTGCAATTATGATATGCAGAGAATAAGTTATTTTTGCTGTCGATTTCCAAGTTAAGCTGCAGATCGATTCATTAAGCAGGACTTACAGAAGAACAAAGGTCTAAAGTTTGATACTTAACCTTAATTCATACTCGTATACACTGTTATAAGACATTCTTAAAATATGTCAACATTTCACAAAATACACTGGCGATGAACTCCACTTAATGTATGTAGGCCTAATTATTTCAGAGTAATATACAGTATCTTCTGTATATAGCAGTATTGAACTTGATGAACGAAGTAAACAACTGATTAGTTTGATAATAAAATGCGAAGGGATGTGTCAGTGCTAACTATTGCAAATTCCAAAGCCGTATATGAACAGTGTAAAGTGATATGTCAGGATAACAGATTTGCATTTGTTAAATTCTTTATAATATATTACCTATATTACCATAAAATAGGCACTAAATTGGGCATTACTTCGATACCGGTCAACCGATTTTATCCAATATCAATAGACGTCTTCCCACGGACATTATAAATGCATATACAAAGTATCATGAAAATCCAATAAAGTGTATTTGAGTTACCGCGTCTTTAAAATAGACACTAAATTGGGTTTTACTCCGGTACCGGTCAACCGATTAAGTCCAAATTCAATAGGTTACTTTTCATGGACGTTATAAATGCATATACCAAGTTTGATGAAAATCCGATAAAGTGTATTTGAGTTATGGCGCCTTTCTAATATAACACTATTAAAATAAGCACTAAATTGGGCATAACTGCAGTACCAGTGAACCAGTTTGGTTCAATATTAATAGGGTTCTTCATATGGACGTTATAAATGCGTATACCAAGTTTCATGAAAATCCGATAAAGCATATTTGAGTTATGGCACGTACAGGCACACAGACAGACATTTTCCTGACCCTCACACAATCTCATAAAGTACCATACTGGCACTTAATAAACAGATTTTATATTTCTTAACACAAAAATAATCAGATGATGTAAACAACACGCAGCAAAGACATAATAGTGGTTACACAATTCATTATTGGCTCCAATAGATTTTATGTTGCTCAATTATAGTCTTATTTAATTCTTCAATTAATCTAGTGTTTCTAGAATTGATTCCATTCAATTTAAAACAAATATCATACTCGTAAGTTAAACAAAATATAGCCAATTTCATTGGTTTGATTATGTATGTATGCATGCATGCACAGTATTGTGTTTCTGCAACTTAAAATGTTTAGGCGGCCCATCCTGTATGTAGCCACTGCATATAGAGTTGGGAGTAATTACTGCCTCCCAAAAATATTGAAAATATTGTGTCATCCTGTTCCTTTATTATTAATATAATTGATACATTTGAAATAATGTAACTTGTTACTTATAATAATGTAACTCAATATGTCACTTCCAGAACTTCAATTCATTTTCTAAAAATGGTATTTCAATTGATAGTTTACTTGCATACGATCTCCCTGTTGGTAAAATGTTCCAGGAGTGCAGTGTTGGCAGTCTTGACTCTATCATGTGCCTAACAGGTGAATTGTCAGTTGAGTGGAAAAGGGATACCCATTTTACCTATACAGATGATTCCTATTTGTCCGGATTAGATGGAACCGGCACCTGTCCGGATAACCAGAAGTCCAGATTAAACAGAAATTGCCTTAAAATGCTCGTACTCTACTGTAATGCATGTTTCAAATGGGTAAAACTATAAAATTTTTTTTTTTTTTCATAAATATAACTTTTCCTGCAACTTAATTTTAGTTTTAATACTATTGTATACTTAGACCTAAGTTTTTAACCTGTGAACTGCTGTAGGGTTAACAAAAGAAAACATCTTTGTGATTAAAATTCAAAATTTATTGATTGTTCAGTACAAAAAATCTGTTCCGGATTAACTGGATGTCTGGATGAGCAGGGTCCGGATTAGCGGGACTCTACTGTATACATAATTTTTTAACTACTGCTACTCCTGAACATGAATATTGCATATTTGGTAGGAATTTGTCTATATACTCAAATTTGTGATTTATTTTAATCCAATTTTTAATGCAATTTAATACTAAATTCTTAAATAGATACAAGAGCATTTATTTTATTTGATGTTGTATGACGTTCATGCATCCTTGTTCTTTACAGTAGCCTAACTTGATAATATTGTTTTGGAGCTTTTCACACAACTGATACTTCCAATGTCCGCAAGATAATATTTTAGTTAAAACATTTTTATATATTACTGGCACAGAAATGCTAATTACTGAAGTTACTCAGCAACATGGATAAAGGTTTTAAACATTTCATATGATGATTTTGCCATCAAACCTGCAAATATATGACAACTAATTGATGAGTAAGATGATAATACATCCGTAGATATTGTACAAATGATACAGTACCATACACCCACCGTCTTTACCAGAAAACTGCATATTGATACTATTTTGAAATGCTATTTATTTATCATTTCTTTTTTCTTCATCTGAAACAAACACGTGGAAAAATATACTGTCTTGGTGACTTCATATGGCCACATATTTTTTTAATATGAACTTGGTTAAACTTTTTTCAACTGTTTTGCTGACACTCACTACTACATTTTTGGTAATATGAATTACCTTCTTGGCGCGCTTTCAACTGCATAGGCAGCCATCTTCAGCAACTAACTCCCATGTTGCTAACATTTCAGTCAGGAAGTTGTTTGTGTACAATTTTTTTTATATAATATATGTGATTTGAGTTGTAGTTGTATGTTTTATTTTTTATTATTTTTTGCCTTGTTTGGTGTGTTTTTATGTTTCATATTGTTCAAGTGTGTTGTATGAGTATCCTGTGTGGTTAGGTGGTTTGTACAGGCAGGATCTTTGTTTTGATTGAGGGCTCCAATGTGTTCTTTCTATTGAGTTTTAAAATTTTGGGCTCTGTCTCCAATATAGAGTTTGTGACGTTCATTACATTTTAGGTTGTAGATTCTTGGTTTGATGTATTTGTCTCTGTTTTATGTGTTGTTTTTAGATTATATTCTTTTAAACGGGTGTCCATATTCTGGAAAGTCGGGGAATTTTGTACAGTAAAGGAAAAAATTGGAAATTAAAAAAAAATATGTATGTAATATTCAGGGAAGATAATTAGCCACAATGAGCAAAATGTGTGAGGGGCATCTGTTTATCTCCAGTCTGCTGTAATCCAGACTATTTAAGCAATTTTTGTTCAGTACTTGAGCTATTCATTCCTTCTTGAAAACAATCTTGAAAACATTGACTCTTGTGGTCAAGGAAACTTAAGTTTCTGGTCATGGAAAGTTAGGGAAATTTATTTTGACAATTCTGTGGACATCCTGGTTAAGTGTTTTGTTCCTTGTTCTAAATATTTTATATCATTGTGTTCTGAAGTGCTGGGCAAGTTTCTTTATTGAAGTAGGTCTATATGAGTGTGATGTATTTATGTTTGTTCTTGTCTATGGGTGGATTGTTTTTCTTTGTTTTGATCTTGTGTATCATGTTTTGCATAGATGTAGTTTTAACCATGATGTCTCTTCTTTTCAGTCAAAAGAAAAAATGACGAGAGGTGTACGACGAGGTTGTGTGAGACTGAAAGGAGCTGTTATTGGTATTGACGATGAAGATGACAGTACCTTCACAATAACTGTGGATGGGAAGACCTTTCACTTCCAGGCACGTAGTGCTGAAGAAAGAGAAAAATGGATTCATGCTCTAGAAGACACTATTCTAAGGCATGCTCACAGGGTAAGGTCAATAAAAAGTAACCATTAGGATGATGAGAAAATTACAAGTATTAGTATTACAGTATAGTATTTACACAGTGAAACAACTATCTGTTGTGAGAATTGACTACACACATTTTGTTGCTTCACTTACCATTATCAAACTCACATAATAGATTTAATTTATGAGAAAACTATGACCGCTGGCATGGTCTTGTGGTTAGCGGCGCTGAGTACGGATCTGCCGGCCCGGGTTCGATCCCCGGTACCTTCTCGGATTTTTCTGAGGTAGGGAGGTCTGGTAGGGGTGCACTCAGCCTCGTGATACAAATTGAGGAGCTACTTGATAGAGAAGTAGCGGCTCTGGTCATGGAAACCACCATTAACGGCCGTGGGTGTCGGCATGCTGACCACATGCCCCCCAATCCTGCCATCTGCCTATAGGTAGATGACACAGCGGTCGGGTGGTAGGCCTTGTCCCTTTGGGGATGTCACGCCACGGAGTTTAGTTTAGTTTATGAGAAAACTCGAATTTTAATTGAAATGCCATGTAAGTCACTCTTTGAAGAAGGACAATAGATATCCAAAACATCTACTTTTAGCAACATGATGTGACCCAACCCAGATGGCCAAGATACCCATTTATTTTATTTATTTATTTATTTATTTATTTATCTGGTATGCCCCAATGAGCTAACAGCTCAAGGGAGGGGCAGTCCTTACAAAGTAACAGAACATGAGATGGACGGCATCAGGATATATAAATAATATGGTACAATGTGTGGTAATGGGTGATGATAAATGATTGTGATGAAGATTATGAACATATTTTGATACTTAAATCTAGGTATATAACAAGGTTATGGATGGAATATTTTTATAAATTAACTATTGATAAAATATGAACCACTTGGTGTAAAAATACAATTCTCTTTTGTATGTTAAAAAAGTGTCATAGTTTACCCTAACTACCTACTTGCAGTGCATCTGTAGTGTGAAGTTTGCTTGATATTCCATTTTGAGTTTTATAAGCAGCAGAAAGGACCCTATTTATTCAAGCCAATGCTTCACTGCTGCTTTTTGCTAATGCCATAATATTGGTCATGCCTTAATAGTCCAGAGGTTTGGTCCCCATAATTGAATTTCATTCATAAAAGTTATATTACACATTACAAATCTTAACAGGAATGGTAAAATGATATATGAAATACGGTATACCTTCTTAACACCATCCCATCTACCTAACATCTTCCTTCTGTTAGCCAGAAAACCATAGAGCAAAATCTGACTATAGACTATTTCATTATACTGAAAATTAAGGTAGTTTGAACCAACCTATGAAAGAATGTAGTGATCTGTGCCCATGATAGATGTGCTGCTTTTTTGTTGTTGTCGTTGTTGTAAGAAATGAGCGGTCAGAATAAGCTCTCTGGATGTAGGCAAGGTTACTTATAAAAATAGCTGAAAGTCATATTTGTATTCCTGAAATGAAGAGACCTTTGAATTTGCCTTTATTGCAGTAGAATGGAATTTATTTACACACAATTACATACATAGTTATCTACATCCACTTTACATATTATCTAACTTATAAGTCTAGCTATCCCTCATAAATCCCCTCATGCTTTAACACCTAGCTTCTATGCATGATTGGGGATTCTGTTCGTATCACACCTTTCCTATTTCTTTCTTTCTTAATCTACTTCTTAATCTTTCTCATCCATTTCTCTCTTACTTTTTCTAAATACTCCCCTATTTTCATTGTTTTTTATTCTCCCTTAATTATAACATCTTAATGGCTATTATATCGCTATGTAAATTTTCCCATTTTGTCTCCCAATTTCTTCTATCCATCTTCTTAACCCTTCACAGCCTGTTATGTAGTGTGATATTCCTTCATCTTTACTGCATATCACGCAACCTTCCTCTTTGTCTTTCCTTTGCCCTTTCAGAAATATCACCCTTGTTCTCATCCATGCATATCCCTCCCTTCCAGGCTTATCACAACAATCCACATATTTCTCCCTTCCTCACTCTGTTTTGATTACTCTGTACAATCTCAAAGAACTTTTGTTTACAAAGCTAACCCAAATTTAATGCAGTATCAATTTTTTTTGTGAAAGTTGTATTAATTTTTAGTTAACTTTTGTTATAAATTATAAATTTTTTTTGCAGATGCGCTATGACCCTACCAGACTACCACCCAGTGTTCAAGACTTTGACAAGAAACTTGTTGAAGCTGATGCATATCTGCAAATTCTTATTGACCAGACTAAGGTAAGAAAAATAGAACTTAAAAATGATATTTAAAAAATCATTATGAAATGATTTGTAAATGAAATATATTTGAACACAACCCTTTGTTTCTCATGCAAAGGCTGATCCCTGTCCTAATAGGGATACAAACAAGGTGTTCAAATGTTCATTTCCTGCATATACTGTCATCTATTGTTTCTACTTATCATCTTCCCATTCTGTTATCTCTGATTTCAAACTTTGGCATTCTCTATACCTGTGACCCATGTCAAAGAATATGAGTGTCCTAGCAGTTAGGCATATGTTATTTGTCTGGATAAAATACATACCATCTGTACATTATCTTTGGCTTTGGACTTATACTTTTCGAGATGGATGGTTATCTTACCAAGATATCTTCTGTGAATCAGACTCAGATCCCCATAATTATGTTCTTCTAAGAGGACCATCAAAAGAATTTCCTCTCCACCTAAGGAAACAGAAGATCACCCCTCTAGGGATGCAATCTACTGTCCAGAGATAATGGTGCAATGCATGCTGGCAATGAGGGAGGATTTTCCAAAAGAAGGAACATAAAGAAACAGAAGAACTCCTTGGTTATTCCCTGTCATAATAGCTCTCCTGTCTTTTAATGTATGAGACTTTTACTGTTTTTTTTTTTTCCTTCCTTTCTTTCTTCCTTCCATTCTCTGTTGACAGTATGTGCACTTTTTGACCCAACACATCTTCAGCATTTGTGGTTATAGGGCCTATAGAAAGGTTGATACACTCATCCATTGAGGTGTACATAATATCAAACCGGGCAATCTCTATACTGATCCCCACTGTACCCACTCATATTTCTAATTATTTTTAAATGCTTTCTGTACAAACCATTTTTTTTGGGGGGGGGGGGGAAATTGTGTCTCACTCCCTTCATCTTTCATTTTAAGTAGGTCTTCAGTGCCCATAATCTTGATGGGGGGTCCAATCAGATCTTAATCACGTGATCAAACACTCTTAACAGTAAAAGTCCATAGCCGTTTCATTTCCCAACACTTGAAAACAAGTTGCGTGCACTCGGGCTGTGATAAGGGTTTGATGTCTATTAGTCTCATTGCAACACACTGGCTATAGAGCTCTGGGCTTTTTTAGTTTTTCCTCCTGCCACTTGAGCGCGCTGCTCTCCACATTCAGGTATTGTGAACTTCCGGTTTCCTCATTCTTGTGTGTTTTCAGTATGAGTTTGGGACGGTTCTCCAATTTTACAGTGAAGGAGTTAAAAAGGATGTTATTCGAAGATGGTGCAACAAATATTTCAAAGTTAACGAAGCAAGAGTTGATTGCAAGGTGAGAAATCAAAGCTACCTGTCTTCTGAAACGTTTGCTAACTGTTCTAATATGGTGCAGTATGCCTGCGGTCTCCAATATTTTTTTTCGATTTATTTTCATGTTTTTTTTAGTGAAACTTCTTTAGCCGCGATAGGGGTAAATCCAGAGCTTGTGTCACGCTCAAAAATCATCACGAAATTAGTGTCACATTCAAAATCGTCACGAAATTAATGAGGTGTGACGGAACGGACTGCACAGAAAACAATCAACTCAATGATTAGGAGTAATCAACTGCTATACGATTTAAAGGACCAAAATTAAAAAAAATCAAAGATCCAAAATTAAAAATTCAAAAATCCAAAATTTAAATATTAAAAAAATCCAAAATTTAAAAAATTTAAAATTGAAAAAAATCCAAAATTTAAAAATCTAAAAATCGATAGTCCAAAATTAAAAAATTTAAAAAAAATAAAAATTCAAAGATGCAAAATTAAAATATCCAAAATTTAAAAAGTCCAAAAACCCAATATTAAATAGTCGTATAATGCAAAATTGAAAAATCCAGTTATCAAAAATTGAAAAAATATTAAAAAATTAAAACAAGTTTCACTTTTGTCGCGTGGCGTTCCATGCATATTTTTTTACAAATGCATGAGCTTTTTCGTATCATAGCTTATTGAACACAATACGGTATACGACCCTGTTTGTTTTGGTTGCAGGTTGCTCTGGCGAGAGAAAAATCCGGATATGAACTTTGCCTTATTCGAAGTTGAGCTTATAGAACCAGAAAGTAGTCTACCCACGACTTTCCTTCGACAAATTTCTTGCCGATAAATTCATTCAAGAAAGAACGGCTTAAACTTTTTGACGAAGATTCCATAACCACTTGGCTCGAAAAGCGTAGGGCAGGCAGCAGTATGAAAGCTGGCCGGACTCTAGCAATTAGAAAATTCATCAAGTGCATTGAAGTGAACGTGTTGATGGACAAAAACAACGTTGAGTTTGCTATCTGCAAAGCACATGACCTAAAAATTTGTATGTGGTTTGTTTTTTACTCAATTATAATACAGATTGGCCATTTTATCGGTTACGGGAGAAATTTCGATTGACATTGACATTCTTAAATGTTAAAATAAATTGGCAACAAAAATTACACTGAAAAGATGAAATGTTAATTTAACATGCCTATACGAGGGTAAGTTGGTCGGGTATACTTATTATTTCATCTATATATATAAAAATGAATGTATGTGTGTTTGTGTGTGTGTCCTTTATGCATTACTACACCATTCATCCGATCGCCATGAAACTTTGGGAAGTTGTTGAGTACATTCCCGGGAAGGTTTCTGTCACACTACATTTTTAATTTTAGCCTTCGTTCGCGAGTTATGAGTGAAAAACGGCAAGAAAACGTGCATTTTTTACGCTTTCGAAGCATCAGTTATTCATTTCAGTTGTCAAATCAATTGCAGAAGGCTTTGTCTATTTTTGTCATACTTTGGAAACAATAGCATCGCGATCGCTTTGGAAGGCAATGGATATCTCATGTTATTATAAACGCCAGAGAAGTTAATGATAAGGTGATGATAAGGTAATATTAAATATTTATTTAACGTGGAATATGCTTCTTATGAAAGATGGTTTACAGAAAATTCCGGGGAAGTTGCTTAGTTCGGGGTCCAGGCTACAACATTTCTATATGTAATCATAAGTAAAATCTCTTATGTAGGGTCGTTAAATCTGCCTGAAATGTAACGAAATTATAAGTCTGGAGAAATGAATATAGAAACTATGGCCTCAGTAGGCTTATTCCATTCTTCATCTATATAAATAAAAACGAATATATGTCTGTCTGTCAAATACATTTACACACATTTTTTTCATCGTGAGTTTAATCGATTTCAATTCTCATAATCTTCTGAGATTGCAGCAACGCTCGACGGGTAATCTCTATAGATCTTCTATATAGCCTACATAAAAATGAATGTATGTGTGTCTGTCCTTTATGCATTACTATGCCATTCATCCGATCACCTTGAAACTTTGGGAAGTTGTTGAATACATTCCCGCAAAGGCATGCTACATGTTTAATTTTAGCTTTCGTTCGCGAGTTATGAGTGAAGACGGGATTGAGACGTACATTTCTTGCGCTTTCGAAACATCAGTTTTCAGTTGTCAAATCAATTGCAGATGATTTTGCCTACTTTCGTCATACCTTAGAAATAAAAGCATCGCGATCGTTCAAATTTTGTAAGCCTACCATGGCCGAATCATTTGTTTATAATGTCAAGGCACGCAGACAGATGAAATTTTCACCCTAGACGGAAGAAGAATAGTGAATATAGCCCTAAATGGAGAAACATTATGCAGGGTTTTTTTAGGCCAGGAAACTCGAATCTGAGGTTATTTTCCCATGCTGCGCTTTCTAATCGTGGAATTCACTTCAAAGCCGGATTTACAGTTGTTTCATTAATTAGGCCTATCAATCGTTTAATTTAGACCTATGAATGTTTCGTGTGCAAAGTGTTAGTAAATATAATAGTTTAATTATTTTGCTCTTAATTTATAATCTTCCTATTAATTATTGTGGGCGAAGCCGCGGGGATCTGCTATAAGCTATAATAAGCTGTGGCTTATCTAGCGTTTTCTGAGGAAATAGTTTGTGTGTGATAAGTCGTTCTTTCCCATTTCAAATTCTAAATACCTATATAAAGACCTTAAAGACCTCGAGTTTGAAAATCGAGAGTCCTTCATAAGTTATTTTCGCATTTACAAAATACAAAACCCGAGCGACGCCGGGCCTTTTAAGTTAGTAGGCTTATATATTTTTCTCAACATCTACTATATCAAAATTATCTTAATCACTCTAGAAAACATGAAATGCTCACCATAACTGCTCAAAGGAACGTTAAAATCATCTTCTGTGAAGTGACAGCTGCAAACACGAGAAATCTGGGAAGGTGTTTTTCCATGGCGTAATTTTACCATCCATTCTTGAAAAATAGCCTTTCCTTTTGGAAAACTGTGAAAACTAAGTCCTCAATTTTTGTTTCTAACGGCCGAACAGCCGAGAGCATAGGAGTTAATCGGCATAATTACTTCCAAAACAAGACACAAAGCACAGAACTGTAGTGTAAACACGGGCCTCTGAGATAACCGGAAGTGGATAATACCTCATTCTCGGCGGCCATCTTAAAAGCGCAGAGCTCTATAGGGCAGCCAGTCATGTTGCGCCTGTCTACCATTATATAGAATAGTATCAATATTAGTTCTTTCATCACAAAATGACAAATCATGCTGAAAGTAAATATACAGAAGTTGCTCTTACAAGATCAACAAGATGGCTTTGGCCATGGGTATTTTACTTTGAGGGGAGATTATATTTTGTAAATTGTTCCATATAAAGTTCAAAGTCAAAGAGGGATTTTCATTCAGACCCAATGTAATTCTAAATGACATGTTACATATTAAACGACATGTTGCATATTAAGTTGTTTCATATAAATGAGAGTGGTCTAGATGTAGCGTGCCCACCTCTAGATCCGCAGGGCATGGGATCAAACCCGGCCGTGGTCGATGGATTTTTCAGGACGTAAAAATCCTGGGCACGGAGTCCTCTGGGAGGGACTTTAAGCTGGTGGTCCCGTGTCGTAGATTTACGGCACGTAAAAGAACTCCAAGCCTAAATTAGAGCCTCTGGACTAAATTTCTCGGCCCTTTCACGTCCACGAAATACTTAGTTTCCAGAGGGGGGTTGTGAGGCGATGGGCTTACCACCTGTCCCTCTACCCTCTCTGGGAAAATAAGCATATCAAAATTAGTATAGGTAATGAAACCTCCACTTGGAGGCCCCTTCGCCCCACCTGGGGATCATAGGGTACCAGATACAGATACAGATATAAATGAGAATGGAGATACACCACTGACTTAGTAATAACTTGTTTTGACCTTCACCAGTGTGCAATGTACAATGACAGAAAGCCAAAATACTTCCTGACTCCCTCACTCCCTGTCAATAGACTTTACCTATACTCATTTGTATTCGAGAAGTGAGACTGAAGTAACTTACATAATTTAAAAAAAAGAATGACTTAAGTAAATCTTGTCCAAGAAGTAGGTAAGCAAATAAAGTACTTGAGTAAGAGTAAATGCAACTAATTCACAATAATGCACTAGTATAAATTAAACAATAAAAAATAAAAGGAGACCTTAGTTTAAATTGATAACTGTACTGAACTAGGAAAAGTGATAAGTTACCTCTGACTTCCTTATTCCGCAATAAGCTGGTACCAATCAAGATTCTCACAAAAGAAGTCATCACCAGAGTGATCGTACGATTATAACTGACTTCTCATGTAATCTCAGGAGTCACAATTGGGGTGGGGGGACCTAGCAGAGGAGACAGCAAGATGAGTTCACAAGAGTACATGGAACATATAGGAAAGGTTGAGTTCATGGGAAATACCAGGAAGATAACCACATCGAAAGAGTAGTGAGAATAGAATTAGGTGCTATGAAACTCCCTGAATACTTGCAAACTTGCATTCATGTGCATGGCAAGAGGGCATATTTCTTCCATTGATCTCACTCTTTTTACAATCTGGACGTCTCTGTTGGAATAGTCAGTTCTAGTGAATCTACTTGGGAGCAGTCTTATCCATCCCAGATACATCTTTCTGTTCCATTTCTTGCTTTAGACTACACTGGCTGTTGGAGCTTCAAGAAACCAGACTGGGCACTTTTTCACTGATCTTTGAATATTTCTGGATCAGACCAGTTCCCTAATGTTGATACTTAGGCATATTCTTTTATGGGTGCTGCCCTAAGATTGCAACAGTGGCGGTTTCTCCTATAGTGCTGCAGTGCTACAGCACACAGCTTGTTTTCCGCTCGTCGTATAATGTTATTTTCAAACGCTATATACTATATATTTCTTTTACTTAGATTTTGAACTTGGCGCGTCCACGCGAGAAATCCATAGCTGTTACGTTGGAGAATGGAAGTCGGTAATGTGAATATTATCTTTCCCGTATTCGTGAATGCTTCTGTCAAGCAGCTCATCATTCGTAGGGTGTGACGTCATGCTTACGCTTGACTTTGTGACGTGTAAGCTGGTTTTAACGTGAGGAATGGGCTGCGGTTGAATTGTATTCACAAGATTTTGAGGTTTCCTTACGTCTCACTGGCGCGCTGTGATCTCGCTGACACAAAACGACACTTGCGACATCTGCTGGAATATAGATGGAACTGTAGTTCTGGTTTTAGCCACTAAAAGCATTATTCATGGAGCTGTTCCACTACTCGAGCTTAAATTTGGTAGGAACATTCTCCGAAATAACAAAGCTTCTCAGGATTATAATCACCAATCCTATGACCACAGCAGAACCAGAAAGATGCTTTTCTACCCTGAAGAGGATAAAGACATTCCTGAGGAATACCTTGTCACAAGAACAGCTCTTGAAATGCTTTCCATAGAGAAAAAGATAGTTGCAAACATGGGTGGATTCAACACGAAAGTCATCGATAACTTCTGTAGTAAGAAGGAACGTCGCATGGACTTCACTCTGAGACAGTATTTTATCAAGGCCCGGATTTTAATGAGATGTCATCTTTTTATTGATGCTACATACACATTGCCAACTTGTAAATAAATCCTAATCATGGCCTCTAGATTACATAAATGTGTTTTTGTTAGGTCATTTTTTATCATTTTATGCAATTTTATATTTTTAGGGCATTTATTTCAATTTTAGGTCATTTTCGTGTCATTTGCTTCCTTATTTAGTCATTTTCATGTATTTACATTGAATGCATTAACTTTTTTTTTCGTCGCTAGCGGCGGTGTCTTTGAAGTGTTGTTTGTTTATGGAAGAAGGAAAAATTCGGCGTTAATGTGTTGACATGTCTCAGCCGGAAGTGAGAATCAAAGAAACGCCAAAATTTTGTATTATATTATTATTCGATTGACTTGGCACCAGAGTCTGCCACCTGCTTGGATCTGAGAGTGCAAAGTACTGTTTGCCCTCAATAAACAACAATATAATCCGGTAGACCACAATAGGATGTGCCGAATTTTGACTCACCAGTGCCTCAGTGCCAGTATAAATTTCCGTGAGAAAAGAACATTCACAACATTACAGTTTTTACAATTATGCACAAACTAGTCTATAACTTTGTGTGAACAATAATATTTTTTATAAATAAAATGTCAGTTTTTAGGTCATTTTTTATAATTATTAAGTCATTTTCTTTAAAATTTAGGGTCATTTTATAGGTAATTTTTCAAACAATTTTAGGTCATCAGAATCTGGGACCTGGTAATTATGTAAGTAAGCCTACTAATTTATTAAATATTTTAAGTTTGTTGTATGAAATGGTATTTGCAGCACACTCTCGTTTTGAGCCACGAGCCGCTACTGGATTGCAACACTGATGCTCTTGCACAGGTCTAACTTGCAACAGTTTCATAGTGGAATTCTTAGTGTGCTGTGGCATTTAAAGGTATTAAGGGAGCTCTGCAGGTCTTTAAACAACACCAATTATTGATAAATATCAGTGACTTGAAAAAAGTATTTGGAGCAAGATAATTCTGCAAGGAAGAAAGTAGAAACCTTCATGGAGACCATGTAATTATGTGTCTCCTCTTTCTTGCCATCCACCTCTCTCTTTGGTGTAGCATAAAGTTTTAAATGTGAAAGTTAACCAGTCCTCTACTTCACTTTGTGGTTTTCATCTACATGGCACTATCAAATGAAGGCAGGCGGAGTTCATTGACAGAACATCTATAACAAAGGCTGATGGTTTGCTTCCTGTTAACATACGATGTTACCCTAGTTTAAACTTAGCTGAAATAAACAGATTTTTATTTTCTTTTGAACACAAAAACAAACAAATGTCATAAGCAACAGGAAAGAAAGATCTGTTGTTTGGTTTAGTATCTTGCTCGTTTTGCTAGATATATGACCAGAAACTTGTAATTAAAATAATTTACGATTGTTTGAGATCCGAATGTAGAGCCAGCATTACCCAATCCTTTTGCTATTTAACAGCTGTAGCCTCTTTACTTGCTGATATAGCACAACCATAATACAAGGCATATCATTTAATCTTCAGATAACTTATTGTGTCTAGAATTGACTCTACATTTGATTTAATAACAAATATCAGGCTCTCAAACAGAATATAGCCAATTTCAATGGTTTAGTTACATGTCATTTTGTGTATACATGCATGACAATATTCTGTATGTGGAGCTGATAGCTTTAGGAAGTCCATCCTTTTTGTCACCGGCTGCACATTAAAGTTACTAATCATCCTTCTTTCTGGGGACAGTCCCCAGATTTATCTTTCTGTTCCTGGGCAGAAATTGTCCCCAGATTTACCTTCTCCCTGGATTTATAATTTTACACATCTAATGTCTATTTCCTTTCCCTCCACTTACTTAATCTCTCTTTATCTTTGTGATACAGCAGTGATTCTCGCATATAAGGCCATGATTCTGTTTGGCCAGATGACTGTGGTGCATTTCTGCTTCCTCTTTGATTTGTGGTTTCATTGATTGTCTGTCCTGTCCATTTACCTTGTAACTTTTTATTAATAATATTTTACTGTGAAGAAGTTAACTGAAGTTGATACCGATTTAATTAATTAAATTAATTAAGCTATTAATTAAAGCAATTATGTGATATTAAAACTAAATTATGCAATATTAAAACTAAATTATGCAATATTAAAACTGAATTATGCAATATTAAAACTAAATTATGCATTATTAAAACTAAATAATTTTCATGAGAGAACAAAGTACTAAGTTATGTGCCTTGGCAGTAGTCAGGAATTCTAAACAACATTTTCTTTAGTGTAACAAACAACCAAGCAATAATCTAATAAATCAATATGTCATACTTTCCCAAGGTACAGTGAGATGATGGAGATGAATCTTAGGAGAATTCCATATCTTCCTCCATCAGATTAAATTAACCAATCAGGTAATTTTGACCAATCTGATGAAGGAGGCAAATCATGTAGCAATTTTGCAACACACACACTTCATCGACATTTTCACAGGATTTCACACCTAGAAATATTATCTGCTCTTCAGATAGGCCTTAGGGTAGGTTATCTTGGATAATAATTGTGATGTAGGAAACATAATTTATAGTATTTTTACACAATACATAAAGCACCATTCCCATCACGTCGCTATATTAAATTAATCACAATCAGTTTGCAATATCATGATTATAGATTTTGAACTGGCGAGCTGTGTTAACTTGGATAAATACATCCAGTATTTAAAATTTATATCTGACTTATCCCCTGATTGAGTTTCATCAGTCTAACCTATTGAGCTTAGGCAAGTGAGATTTGTTGCTTATATTCAATTAATATAAGACACCCAGGAAGCAACAATCTCAAAGTACAGTGTTGATTATTCTGTAGTTGACAGAATGTCAAAAAACAAAAAAATATGTTTTTATCATTAGTAATTCACACTGGTAATTAATGAATAGTGACTTTCATTTGATATTCCAGTATCTGAAGAGAAATTGGAAGATATTGTCAGGTGTTTGTGTTGATTTAAAATAAAAATGTGTCCATCAGGCCTAATAATTTAATTTGATTTTATATTAAAGACATAAATTGCTACTTATTGTAAGAAGTGGAGTTTAAAAGCCATCCATTCCTGTTTAAAATTAATTCCATAAAATTTAGAAATATCCCTGGATTCATTCAAAAAAATTTGGTAACCTTAGTTTACATGTCTTGTAGTTTTGTTGGTGATGCACTACTACTGCACTGCTTTGGTTGGATTGTCGCATTTCAGTGATGAGTTATTTATGTTGCACAACAAGAGATCTTTACCTTGGGAACATTTTAGGCACCAATTCAGATTTTCTAGGCAGAAACACGAGAAAAAATATGGGAGACTCAGATGTGTAAATTTTTTATCATACAACTTACATATTACTTTTGATGTGCAGTCCATTGACCAGAAACTATGGTGGTGAAAGCACTTGTGATAAGCAAATGTACTTCATCTGCAACTAGATTCTTCTCCAGTTCACCAATCACTTTCTTTGTTAAGAGATCACTAACTTTTTGATTTGCATCAACTTGAGACGCAGATTTGTGTATCTTCATGGCAACGTGCTGAGTATTATCAGACTTTTCTTTCTGCTCGACACCAAACATCGCACCACAAATTGAAAGTTCAGTTTTTTCCATTTTTATCTTTCAAAAATAGAAAATGAGCATTTAACATGTTGGTAAATTCACATTTCCCTTTTGGCATTTCCTGATTCAATCACTGAAGCAACGGGATGAAAGATACAGCATAGGTTTCTAAAGACCAAGCATGGTCATACACGTACTAAGTACCTATCCCGAAAGGTCCCACAAATCACGATGAAGCTGACAACTGTTAACAAGTGTTGTCATCCCAATTCTTTTCTGGGCTGTCCTTTGAGAATAAAAAATAAAATATAAATAAAAAAATTAAAATACGGGACAAAAATGCATCCCGAATAGGCTTGGGAAAAATGACTCACTCAGCTGTTTCAAAACATTCAGTTCGGAATGATTCAAAACAGTGTATCGGATCACAACACATCATGACTCATCTTGTTTCGCTCCTTACCCACTGTTTCGAATCAGCTAAGCTGCTTTCGGCACAGAACACAAGACAGTAATACTAAGGCTAAGGCATATGGATAACAGCCATTCAGAGGAGCAGGCACTGTTACACCGCTTGCTGTTTTGCAGTTTGATATAGTATGAGCCATATCATTAGCTGATATTTTCTACAATTCGGCTGTGTTGAGTCTTGATACTTGATAATTTAATTTTGTTTTATTTATTTATTTTATTTAGCCCATATATATGATATATATAATATGGAACATATGAAATTGCACACACAAATACTTGGCATACATAAAATATGGTAAAAAATGCATAAAATAAGTTAAATTGTCTACAATTTTAGAACAAATGCAGATTGCACAGACGCCACAGACTAAATAAAGACATAAAACTCTATAAGGTGAGGAAAAACAGGATGCAGCAGTTTAATAATTTAAAATGCATATAAAGATAACTTATATATTTAATTGAACTTATAAAATCCTACATAAATCATTTGTAGAAGTTGTTAGATCTTGGGTTGCAATACATATTTGGGACTTCAATAATTCGTTGAGGAAGAGAAAGATACAGAGGAACACAAATACACAATATCATCTCAGCAATGCCGATTTATGATTTTTTCAGAAGACTATTACCAATATGGGAAAATACATTATAATAGAACTTTAGAGGTATCTAACAAGTGACAGTGCAAACTTCATGACTGATTATGATTGGAATAAAACAAAAATAAGGAACTATTTTAATGACAGAAGTTTTCATTTCAGCAATCACCTTTTATATATACGTTG
Organism: Ectobius pallidus; assembly: GCA_964059195.1. Classification (NCBI taxonomy): domain Eukaryota; kingdom Metazoa; phylum Arthropoda; class Insecta; order Blattodea; family Ectobiidae; genus Ectobius; species Ectobius pallidus. The sequence goes on from CAXKWD010000003.1 coordinate 61,444,451, forward strand.
TTCAGTTACTTCTCCAAAATATTAACCTTAATCTGTCCAATATATAGTGAAAACCAACTATGTAAAGATTTACGAAATAACCAATAAATCGACAATATGTGGTGTTAATATACACATTTTATGGTACTAGATGAGAAAGAAAAGTTCTGAAACCTCAGTAAAGCATGTTACTTATCTTCAGTAACACGGAATGTGTTAAATACGTATGTAGTATCAGTTTTGAATAAGTAGTATGGTTATCATATTATTTTATAATGATTGTGTTCTTATCCGTGGTCGGGAGAACAAGGCCATTGAAACTGAAAAGTAACAGTGTCCAGCGTAGTGTGTCATTCAGGAGTTAGTTAGGAATCATGAGTAACTCAGGATACAGCGACACATGGCTCAGCAGATGTTTCACTGCAAGTAGATGATCCACTTTAGAAACAGTGCCACTGTAACACAGTGACAGTGAGTAAAAATAGTTGGAATATAGTGTGTCGAATGACATGAACACAGCAGTGAGTCAACACACTGCTTTGAATCATTCACTCAGTGCTCAAGCCTTGTCCCAAAGACTTTCGGGTCAATGGGATGCATTAGCGAAAAAAGGGACATTCCCATATTTTACGGGACGTCTGGGAACCCTAACAGTGGCAACATGGCACCTGGTATTTGTTCTGCTCTGTTTTAGCTTGCTCCTTCAAATAAGTTTCTCTCAACTGTTTGTGCCTTAATTTATGCCCATAGAAGGGTAGGAAAGAAACAAAGTCCTGAAACTCATCATAGGAATCAAGGACCGTATTTTTTGGGAGCAGCAAAAAGCTCCAAATTTTACAACCCAACTTTCCTTAGCTATATTTAACTTTATAGGTGCTTAAAATATCACTATTAAACAAATTATTTCCATGAAATATCGCAATTTTTTTTATTTAACGAAATGTATAAATAAGTGAGAAATACGCCACTAATTTTATTGCAAAATGTGGATGAAAAAAGTATTTAAAATATTAATAATGTTTGCTAAGGTTTTGAAAATTATATGAAACAGAAAAATTAGAAATATAAAACTAGAAATATAAAACAAGAAATATAAACTGGTAGACATATAAATTTACCATAGTAAGCTACTAGAGTATGTTACTTCAGTTTTATGAAACAGATGAATGACCATGAAAAGTAATTATTATGTTACGATGCAAACAGATAATAAGGTTTATTTTTGCTACAAAGGAAAGTTAATTTTTTTTTAAGTTCCACTAATTTTAATGACAGTATGCTATTTTACCATTGAAACCTGTGCTGGTGAGCCGTTGGGTCTAACAAACCTGTGATGGTATTCCATACCAGTGTGTACAATCTCCCTTCCCTCACTGGTTATGGAAGCACATATTGATACTTCACCACCCAATCTCTCTGTCAACTTCAGGTCGTTTGTGCTTCGACAGTACCTGGTATTTTTTGTTAAGAAAATACTATTACACTTCCACTTCCCTAACTTGGAAAATGGAGAAGAAGGGCCAAGTGACAAGGATAGGCCACAACATACTGTGACAAAAACCTAATTTTTTATGAAATTATCACTTCTCACTTGTTGCATGATTAACTTCAGCTATTAACCTGAAGTTCTACTCTCACTTTAAATTGTTTCAGACAAAAATAGAATTATTACATTTAGTGCATTATTTTATAAAATTATTAATTGAAAGCTACATAACAGATACCATCAAGAACTGATAAATGTGATTTTTTTTATTTTATATTTCTACCCCTTGGAAACAGTGTTCACAAGTCGTTTGTCAGGCATAAATTTATTAAAGCCAGTGAACATTCTTTTGAGTCAACTGTTGCAGATTTGGAGCTTTGCTTTAACTGAATCCATTTCTAGGTCGTTTATATCCTTTTTCCGTGCTCTGAATATCATAAAAAACCTTTATGTGTTAATAAGGACTAATTATTGTTATTGCTGGATGGAGGATAACTAGCTCAAAATCTGAACTATCCAGAATATTGCTACATTTCTATAAAAAAGAGAATCCCAGAAAGCTCTCTATTGACTGTGAGCTTTACTTATTTGCTCTTACCATAAATACCATGATGAGCAACATCTTATGCACCATTCAATGTATATGATTATTATTTCTCCCAAAGCCTCATTATTATTGAGTAGCATCTCCAATCAGCCCTCAGCAGATTATATAACAAAAATTATTTAATATTTCCTGCATGATAGTCCTGCTGTTTGCACTTATACAGGCAATATCACTTTCCTTCCATCTAAGGGATTCCCCTCTTCCTTTAAGGGTGGCACATGTGAGTTTACTTTTGAGTGTACATTCCAACATGATTGAAATCTTGAGTGCACATACCAGGAGTGACTGTATATTTTTCCACTGAATATGACAGAAAATCGGCAATCCAGCCTCATTTTTCACATGCAGACAGAGATGTTAATAATAATAAAAAAAATAAAAAAAAAACACACAATGGGATGTTTTTGGAAGGAATTTTAAATCTTAATAACATTGACTAGTTGCCAATATTCCAAGCATAGCTATCAAATGGTCTTAGCTTTTCCCATCACTTCACCTTGCTTTGTCAGACGATATTCTACTTTTTCAAATTCAATATTGAAAGCACTATTCATCAGATGCATATAGTTTTTCAAGTCATCTTTCAATGCTGTAGTTAAATTTATTGGACACTATACAATCAATCGGTAACTGGGCACACAAATTTGGCTTACAACTTAACCCAAGCAAAACCCAAGTTATTGTATTAGGACAGCAAAGACTCGTGTCATCCATCAACAAGGCTACATTGCTACCAGTGACAATGAACAACACTATTATCCCGTACACAGAAACAGTAAAAAATCTAGGTATCTATCTCGACTCAAACATGAATTGGAATTCCCAAATCAAGCATATATGTAAAAAGGCTTTCTCTATCATGCATGCTCTAAAACGACTGAAAAACTTCCTTCCTACTAGAATAAAGCAAACCCTCATACAGACCCTAGTGATACCTTATTTCGACTACTGCGACATCTTGTATGGAGATCTGAGTGTTGAATTGTCACAGAAACTTCAGCGTGTTCTTAATACTTGTGTTCGTTTTATCTTTAACATTCGTTTCCACGATCATGTCTCAAAATATTTCAAGCATCTGTCTTGGCTTCGTTTGCAAAATAGACGTTTGGTCCACTCTCTGTGCTTATTATACCAAATTCTTAAGTTTTCCATACCTCTTTACTTGGCTCCCCGATTTACATTTCTATCCTCCTACCATAATCATGGTACACGCTCGCAGCACAACTCTCTGTTATCAATTCCTAGTCATCATACAACCTCATACTCTCATTCATTCACCATAGCCACAGCCCGTTCTTGGAATTCCTTGTCACAAGATATTAGGGGTAGTCGGAGTGTACACTCTTTCAAATCTGCGCTTATTAAGCAATTATTGCCCACTGAACAGAACTAGCTCTTTGTAGTCACTCCATCTTTCACTGTATATAACATTACTTAGTCTCCTTATAACGTATCTACAGCTAGACTTAAATTTCCATTATAACATAATTTTACATATTCCTTGTTTTACTTGTAACATTATTACTATTTTCTTTGATGACACTTCCGCTCTCTATGAAGCCTATGCTTTTTATGAAACCTATGCTTTTTACTTATTTAATTTATTATTATGATTAGCCTAAACCTTAGTCTTAGTATTAGTCATAAGTATCTTATTCACTAATTTGCTATTTATGTAAACCTACATTGTATATATTTTCTGAAACCTGGTTGAGTGGAAGAGAAGGCCTTATGGCCTTAACTCTGCCAGGCAAAATAAATCATTTACTACTACTACTACTACTATATCTTTGCAGTAGCCAGTTCTTAGTCCAATACAGTCTCCTTTTTTCTTACATACTTCCTCTAGTAGGCCCTATTCTTACTATTCTAGTACTGTGATAGCTGCAGTTACTTTTCCTTTACCCCCCCCCCCAAAAAAAAAAAACATTTTATCACTTTTAAAACTAAATCAACTTGTGCTTTATTCACTGAGAATCTATGTACATTTACACAGCTCTGCAACCCTGTGCACAGAAAGCCAGCACCAAACTGACTATGCCACTCAGGTTGCAAGAGTGAGTTCAGTGTGCTTTATTATAATTTTAATGGTATATTCAGGCCCCGATTTCAGGTACTTTGCACCCTGGGCAGAGATTTGTATGCATGATTGCTACTGTAATGTTTATTTACAAAAAATTGCCTAAATATTCAAGAAACATTTTTAATTTGTAATATAGTCAATCTTTGGAATTAAAAAAAAAAATATTAAATATACTTGGTATATATTTGGAATATATATACTAAATTGTATTTAGTTATATGTTCATAAAAATATGTATTACAGGTATATTAATCCAATATTTTTAGAAGAAAAAAACATTGCCTCATTTCTACTTTACAATGAGAATCTAAGACTCAGTCAAACATTTTTTCCATTGTTAATGAATTTCATTTTTCCAATGAGGGAATGTGAATTGTCTATTGAAAATATTTCAAAAAACCACCTTATACCCTCATTAACTAAACGTAAGGATAGAACTTGGGCTGCTTCCAAGTTCTATCCTTACGTTTAGTTAATGAGGGTATAAGGTGGTTTTTTGAAATATTTTCAATAGACAATTTTTTCCATTGTTTCAAGTTTAATTATTTTAAATTAAATTGGCATAAAACTTATTTTACTTTTGTTTCCGTGGATTTTCTTTTTGAAAACTCGTCTACAATTTCTGAGAAGTTAGTTTTCAATTTTTTTTTTTTCGTGCACATTACAACTTCATGTTATTTCCATTTTGCATCAGGGGGTTGTTTCATGATCATTGTAAAACCACAGCACTCAAAAGTCTTGAGACAAAATATTTTGCTATATAATACTTTTTTGTAATATTATGAAAAAAATTCCCTAAAAAATTTGCCATCCTCTCTACGTTTACAGCTCTGGGCAAATGCCCAGGTGCCCATTTATAAATCAGGTCCTGGGTATATTCGCTTGGCGCTCATTCATTTGGAACATGGAGTGGAAGTGGATTCAATTTATAGAGGAGCTCTGTAACTATGTAACCTGTAATTGTCAGTAGCAATGAATTACATTGTCAATACATAACCTCTAGGAATGGTTTCAGCCTGACTGAAGTTTGTGGAATTACACTTGCAGTTATTTCAATTGTTATAGGTTTCTTCAAACTGTTTTTTCTACTAAATTTAAGACACTGGTCATTTTCTGCAAGTAGGAAACTTTTTTTGTAAGAATTTGGCCGATTATTGCTGTGCAGCACACTTCTAAATAAATATGCCATAAGTCAGGATGGATACCATCTTCCATGAAATTTTAGCCACTCTTAATAATTCTGTGCATTTCTCCCTTTAGATGCATGGAACCTGTATGTACATAACAAAAACGTTCTTGCGTTTTCTTGCTTGCTGGCATTTTAAAATTTGTGTCGATAAGTCCATGAATTTAGATTACCAGTATCTGACATCGGTGGATGTCACAGTGTCCTGTGTCCATATGAATAAAGCCGCTCCTAATACTGATCAGTCAGATGTTATTTACTGCCTTTGCAAATCCTTCTTCACTCAGTCTGGTTAAAACATCCATATCGGTCCAAATTTCCACTGAGTCAAATACAATAGAAAGATGCTTTTAAGATTATTTCAAAACTAGTTGATAAAACGTTAAAAAATTAAAACACGACGTTTCGACTCTGCCCTCGAGTCTTCCTCAGGTTAATTTTTTGTTTCCTAATTCTCTTGATAAAGAGACTAGGCTCAGGAAAAATTTAGTTGTATTTTAATCTTATTTGACGTACATCCTGACGAATTGATTTTTAAAATTAATCTTAGAAATGCATTAGATGGTCATCCTATGGAAAGTATATTCCATATTCATCTCACATACTTTACTCATGTCATCTCAGGTTGTGATACTGTTCTTTGCAGGATACAGTCAAAATTTTGTTCACAATTCAACAATTGTTATGTTAGCTTGCAAATACGATTGACGAGTATTCTATAAGGTTTATGTGTGAAATCGGACTGGACACGATCCTGTCTCTTTATGAAGACATGTCCTGTCTAATAAATCAAGATTTACGACCTCCATTCCCGATGGAAGACATTTATTGATCGTTGACAGCAGCTTCAGAGTAATTGCATGTGTATGTTTATGGTGGCAGTGAACTATACCTGTATTCCCCCATGGAAATGCAATATCCAGGTTGAGTACAGTATGAGACTTAACTATGTAAGGAGCTGAATAATGCAGTATGTTTGAAGTATTTTTGAACATATGTTATTAAATAAGAAACATCCTTCATTAGTTTTATTTGTATAAATTTAAAAATAACAGTAGAATCAAAATACGTTAATAAATCTTTATAGATCATTATGAATGATGTTCTTTAAATTACAGTGTAATTGTACACCATACCAATGTTTTCCTTTGTATAGTTAATCTTACCTATGGCAAAACAAATCAATCATACATACATATAGCGTTAACTCGAAATTCGTTATGGCAATTTAAATTCCAGGTATCTATTTTGAGTCTCAAATGAATTGGTAGATTCCGTGTACAAGGCCATTTAAAAATAATTATTGATTTTGTGTAAGGGTACATGTGACTAAAATATCACAACTGAGCCCATAGAGTCGTAGGCCTACATGAATAATTTCCAGAGCTTTGGTTATTCCTTGGTCTTTCGAGACACCAGTTAAGATATATATATATATATTGTATGTCCCTTGTTGCCTTTATTAGGTGCCAGAATAGTATTTTCTGAGATTGTGTGGTGGGCGGGAAAATGTCTGCCCGTGTGTCTGTATGCGCGATAACTTAAATACGCGTTATAGGATTTTCATGAAACTTGATATACGCATTTTTAACGTCCATAGGAAGACGCCTATTGATATTGGACCAAATCAGTTCACCGGAGTAATGCCCAATTTGGTGCCTATTTATGGTAATATATTAGAAAGAATTTATCAAATGCAAACCAGTTCTCACGACAACATATTGTTTTACAGTTTTCATATACGGCTTTGGAAGTTGCAATACAGTTAGCTTTGACAAATAACACCACCCACATATTCCTTTACATAATATGCTTATCAAACTAGACCTTTGTTCTTCCGAAGCCCTGCTTAATGGATCGATCTGGAGCTTAACTCGGAAATCAATTAAAAAAAGATCTTATTATCTGCATGTCATAATTGCATTTATCACTGATTAAACAAAAACATTCTGCCACGTTGTTACATCAGTTTACCTGATTTTATTTTCCTATTCGTTTAACTGATCTTTTAATCGACAAGTGAACTGTATTGGGAAGTACGGCGACGAATTATTCTTTGTCAAGCGTTAGGGCATTGATAAAAAAAAAAGTTTTATTATTAGGGACCAAATATATCAGCTTTGATTTTTATTTTAAACTATAGTGAGCTGTAATTTTGTATGTTACATTGTTGATTTTTTAACTGCAGTAAAAGGGCATCTTCAAAATTTAAGTAAATATCCATAATATAATATAACACAAAATGTAAATGTATTTAAGTAAAAATCATGTAGACTAATATCGATACTGTATTTCGGAAAGAGAGGAGAATATGGACCTTGAAAAAGACCATTTTAGTCGAATATTTTTCTTGGCTCCATCTGCTTTAACACGCAAATCTTACACTTAAATCCCTGCCTCTTTTTTTTATTATTATCGAACGTGGCTGGGCTTCCGCGTGGACGCAAATATTAATTTCGAGAGCAGCGAGATGTTCTGGAGATGTTTAGACTAACACCTTTCGATTGCATTGATACCCTTCTTTATATTTTTTGTATTGTTTATACTTAAGAGAAGGGGAGAGGCGTATTACATAATACCCTGTCTCCAAATCTTCTGGAAATCCGTCACCCCCATTAACTTGCCTTAATATTGCCTAATCGGGAACCTTTAGGCATTTTATGCTTAGAAGATTTAGTTTTCAGGGCAGGTTCGGTTCACAGATTTTCGTCATTTCTTCATTAGATACGGGAAAATGAAGTCATGGTTTCCTGTTTCATCCGATACGAGTAAGGTTTTCACGGGGGTTTCCTCCCTGTATTAGGTGAATACTTGATCGGAGACACGACCCCACATACAGCAGATATAGGATAAAGACGTTTCCATCATAAATGCTGAAACCAAACATCTAATTCACCATAATCCCGTTCATAGGAAACAGTAGAACCAGACAGGGCCGAAAAGTTGTTGGGACCGGAGGGATGCCCTATGGTTGGATACTGCGGGTGTGGTGGAGGGCACACAAAAAAAATTGTAATGATTACATTGTAATGATTACGCCATATGGCGTTCGTGTATCGCATTTCTTCTGGATACGTGGTAAAGTAAAAACTATATAAAAAATAATATAATGTGATTTTATTGCATTCAATGTTTTCAGACGAATAAACTAAGAACCATACTTGATTTGTAGAGATGCTATTTTGCGGTGAATAAAAATGTTAAATTTCGGTATAAAAATTGGGTCAATTACGGTGTTATTTCGCACAAAAAAACTAAATTTCAGTTTTATTTCGCATAACAACTAAATACATTTTTAGCCTTTCTGGTGCAAATAATTGTGTATTTATGCACATGAGCATGATCAAGAAAACCTGAATGGAAAATGTGCTCCATTACCCATAAAAATAAAGTTTAGAGTATTTCTATAGGCCTATTTTATTCTAAATTGCACCCATCCCCAAAGTACAAACTTAAAGCAGTCTCCACATTTTGAGGAAGAAGTTTTGTCCTCTTATCGGTTAGAATGCCTGAATATCCTGAGAAAGCTCTCTCAGCATCTACATTATTCACCGGAATAAAAATGCTTTTATATTCAGAACATAGGCCTACATGTTTAAGAACTGTTATTAACATTGATTATTGAATTTTTTGTTGTATTAATGAGCACAAATTATTTAGTTATTTTTTCTGAAACCCGAGATTTCCCTTGAAAGTAAAAAAAATCGTTAAAAAGAGAGGAATTTCGCGCAAAAAACAATTTCGCGTAAACACGTTTTTTCGCGGTTAAAAACCGACAATAATGCCACGTAGGAATGTTTGAAACACAAGATTATTGCTTAATCAATAGTAATAACAACAATTCGCACATCCGTCATTCGCGAAAACTAGGTATCTCTACTGATTTAATAATATTTGCTGTAGTTGTGGAATTTTACTTTTTTACTTCGGTCACCGTGCATTCCTTCTATGATTCACGGGCAGTAGGCCTATTTCCGTCATTGCTTTCACAGGTCAAACACGAGATTACCATGCCCTAACTTCATTTAACATTGAACAAGATTCTCGTAGGGTTAATAATTACTGAAAAAAACAGGAGACAAAATATCTAAGCACAGAATATACACCTAATACGTTGAACATAAACGAAAACAACATAGCAGGTATCACACCCAGTTCAACATTTAGGAAATTATTTCGAGCATTATTCGGACAGTCGTGGCCTATATTCATTCATGGCACTGTAAATCGATTATGGTATCTACGGTTAGACTTTGAAATGAATCTAACCTTAAGGGGGGACATTCAGCTATCGATGCTGCTGAAAAAAGGTGAACTTCAGTATTTTTTTCTCAGCAATTAATAAATTGTTCTGTAGCCCTGTAATCTGGCATGCTCTATATTGACTAATTCTACAATTGCATGCTATTTTCAGACTTATTTAACTCTTACAGTTATGGGTAATTATCATTACAAAATGGCAGCCAATTTTTTTACACTGAAGTGCCGTTTCCCTGATAATTTTCATAAATACCAATATTTCTAAGTGATTCTTTTTTCTGTCTATTTGTAAATATCATATGAACAACATAATGTAGAATCTTTGGATTGTCTGCAGTATAAATATTTTTTTAAATTAATTCATCACTTGTTCATTTGTTTAAACAAATTTTTACATCAAAAATATTTTTTTAAAAATAAACTATTAAAGTTACATCAATGATTCTAGTTAGTGTTTTTCACTAATATCAAATATACTCACATGAAAAATTTCATTGCAATATGTTAATAAATGTTTGAGTTATGAGGGAAACGACACTTCAGTGCCCAAAATTTGGCTGCAATTTTGTAATGATAGTTACCCTTAACTGTAATAGTTAAATTAATTTTGAAAATAGTATGCATTTGCAGAACTAGTCAATATAGAGCATGCCAGATTACAGGACTATATAACAATTCATTGCTGAGAAAAAATAATGAACTTCACCTATTTTTCAGCATCGAAAGCTTTTCTTTAAAATGCACTTTAAGTCAGTATTAATGTACCACAGTGATGGCATGGCCATTGAATACCTTAAATTTTTAAACAATATAATCGTGCACCTGGTATTCTTGACTACTTCACCATTCCCTAACAAAATATACGTGGAAATTCGGGCACGTCTATTTTCACATACCCAATAAAAAGTGTTTCAGTTTTGCGATATCGTCAGTTTAGTTTTAAAGCCACCGTCATGGGAAAATAATGAACAGAGTTTCCACTTTCCTACCGATTTTCTGAAAATTGGCATTGTCATGGTATATTTAACAGTCTAAGAAAAATATTTCTGGGGCAGAGATTTTGCTTAACAAATTTAAATAGCAAGCATTGGTGATGAATAAGTTTAAAAGATTACTAAATTAACCCATGTACTAACGATTCCGAGACCTTCATACGCCCAAGAGTGGCCCTAACTTTGATTTCTTTGCGAGTCTATGCTTCTTCTCTGCATATCAGCGTGATCTATTGGCAATTGCTGGCTTGGGATCCGCAGGCTCGGGTTCGTTTCCCGGTATTTCCTTGGATTTTTCTGAGGTAGGAAGGTGTGGAATGGGATGCACTTAACCTCGTGACAACTAAGAAACTTCTTGATAAAAATGTAGTGGTTCTGGTTATGGAAACCAATAATAGCGGTCCTGCTGAACGCATGCCCCTAGTCCTGTCATCTGTTGGTAACGAACGCCGCGGTCGAATGGTAGGACCTATTCCTCAATGGGGTATAGCGCCTCGAAGAGAGGAAAATTGGTTTATTGGAAAATACTTTTTTTCCTTGGATAAAATGTAGGTTTGTGACCGTTCTAAATATTAAAGTAAATTAAAATATGAAACAAAGAAAGATAGTTACATTATATATCAGTGTATTATGAACTTTATATAAACTTGATAGGCAAACCGCATACATTACGAGGACACGCTACTGAGTTTTCGTAAAAAAAAAGGCCATTTTTTCATATTTCTGATATGGTGTTTAAAAAAGCACCGTTTCACGAAAAATACGTTAGTGAAGATTTTATCTCGATATCTTCATTCTAAGTGTGTTTATTTTAGTGTTTTTAAATGTGATGCGCGCTGCTTTGGACTATAAATCATTATGTATTTTGTGTACTGTATTTAGTAAAAGTTTTATATTGATAGTTAATTAATATTATTATTCGTTGGTAAGGTAATTTAGATAATAAGACTGCAGTTATCAGGCTGGGAGCTTCTAGTAAGGTAATAGGCATAAATGCGGTACACTACATAAGTAGTTTTTGTGTAAGATGTGCTCATGAAATCACGCATTCATTTAAAGGTATCGTTATTTTTAAAGGAGATGCGATTTTTTATCTTGAGTGATGAGTTGAAAAAGAAAAATTACAAAATGTAAAAAATTTTATTCTTATTTATATTACTAATGAACTCTTTTGACCGGGATAAAACCTATGCACCATTTCATAATGTGAAGTCGTAGCTTCATTTTAAACTTTTAAGAAATTGATTAAGTGAGACGAAAAAAAAAAGATTACTAAAATTAAACAACAAAAAAATAAAAATTGCGTTCACAATTTTCAATATAAAAATTTCAAGATAATTATGGATAAGTTTCTTAACAGTATCTACCTCGTGTAAAAATTTCACGAGGGTACATTGAAAACTCCGGAATGTAAAGAACTCAGTAACGTATCTTGTTAATGTATTTAAAACAAATTCCCAGGGGCTATTGGCACCATAGCGCTCGTGCAAGTAATTAATTTTATTGGACGTTTTCACTTAGCTTGTTTTGTCTATATAAATGTTCACCATCGGCTATATTATAAACGTTCCTATGGGTTATTCCGTGAAACATTAATTTTCAGGACTCAGCTTCCCCATTGCTCCTGTGGGATACATCGCTCTCTTTTACCGTTTATTGATCATTCTGTTTCGCTTGCACAGACACACCACATACATGTGGTCTGCGTATAATGATGAAAGTGATGCAATATTCAAGGCAACTGTGTGGCCATGATATAGGATAGCTATTCTTTGTGATCCATGATTTGCATGTATATTCATGTTATTGCTTCACATTAGATAGGCAGAAAAATATATATTTTAGGAGAAAAATTCCTCTGACACTGGTTTTCGAACCAACCCGTAGAACTTACCTGGGTCATTGGCGTTGACACTTGGTGCAAAAAACCATTCCCCCCCGCAAAAAAATGGCACTAGAAACTATTAAATTTCCACTCCTCAAATATAGAACACCTTTTCACGATAGCAAACAATCCTTTTCCTAGACACACTGATTTTTTGAACGACTTGTGCTCTGTTGAAGAATATATTTGTATGTGGTTTTATTTTCAGTGAAAAGTGTGATACAATTTTCCAGTTAAATAAACTTAATATGGGGTGCTTTATCCAGATGTAAATGCAATTTCTTCCCAAAGATAGGAAAAGTGGAGTGAGAAAATTGAAACCCAGACCTATCTGAACTTGTGGGATTTGGATTTCTTTTTCAAGAGTTTTCTGTCGAAACTCTTTTCATTTATTCTCCGGCATACTCTAGTGTGATGGTTTTGTTATCTTTTCACATTATCTCCCTTCTTTACTTCCAGGCATTAGAAGTCCGAATGGAAGGATTGGAGGATCCCGCAGAAAAAGAGAGGTGTGAAGTTATTTACAATCACGCAAATGTAAGTATATAGCGCCTAGTTGTGCGTTACTTTATGCATTTTTTTTCTTTAAACTATTTTCTAATACGCTTACGCCAATTGGTTCCTGTTAGGAACAAACTTAACTCAATTTTAATTTTGATTTTAGTTTTGGGTTTAACTTCTGTTAACTTTATATCAAAACACTTGAATTTTTGTTTTTTTCATTTTAATATAGTAGATAGGCAAGCTTATAACAATTCAGTATTTTTTCTGTATATAGAAATGTGTCAAAAACTTGTAAAAATCGTAACGCCACCATATAAACAAAAAAAAATCATTATTTAGTAACTTACTATGGATTTTATTTTAAAAGCGAATTACAGTATGTACGAGTACTTACATCTTTGAAGGGAGCCCCTGGACTTGTCCCGGCCATAGCCCGCAGTACACCATTGTCTGAGAAGTTGCCGTTCAAATTCTGCGTTTTTATTAGTGTTTTTTTGTTTTGCCATATTATTAAAAGGAAGAGTTAGTATATTGTTGAATAACACGATTGGTCGTTAGCCAGAGATGCCGCCGTGAAAAAAATTCTTGGAGTGAGCAAGAATTGGATTTTTAGTAGTTGTATAGGTTATATGATTAGTTTTAATGTAGGGGCAGAAAGTACCTTGCCCCCCCCCCCCCAAGTTGACGCCTATTTCTTTAGCAATAGATAACATTAAGTAGGCCTACTCTTTTATCAGACATTTATTTATGGAAACGATGATAATTTTCCATTTATTCCTGGCTAAGAAGAACAGAAAATCTTCCAGATTGCATGACATTTCCCGCTGGAATAGTGACGGAAGATAAAGAGTACAAACCTTAATAATGAATTAATTAGACAATTCTGTGGCTTGGTTGTAAAAGGGCCAATGTCATTTTTTTGCAAAAATGAGATCTATGTATTAATACTTATACTGTGGTTTTTATTGAGCTCGGCTAGTCTATATCTTTCATATACTAAAAATGCCAATGTCGTTTGCTATTAATAGACATAATACAGAAACCTTAGAGGCCAGTGTCCGAAGTTCTTAGCAAAAAAAGTTACTTCTATAAGGGCTTCAAATTCAGTTAGCTCAAAAATAAGTTTTATGACATTGGCCCTTTTAGAACCAAGCCACAGAATTAGCAAGCGTACGTCTTGCCGATCTAGTACATCTAGTTTATTCAATGTAGATTCATGTGGATTCAATGTGACACAAATTTACCTAACAATAAAGCCATTATATTTTTCTCGACGCTAAACTGAAATTTTGGCCTAGATTCAAACTTACCACAGATTCATGACCTTATCCAAATCATGCATAAACATTTAAAAAGATTGATGATTAAAAAGCTAAAAACCCGGCTTCAAGGTGCATTTTGCCGATGCACCTCCCGGGAAAAACGAACTCAGATTCGAGTTCTCAGCCCCCCCTCCCCCCAAAAAACTGCATAGTGAATTTCGTCCATAACATTAAATATTTTCCCATTTATGCGTGCATTCATGATCCCCTTCTGCTCACCTGTATAAAAATATAAGATATCTGCGAGTCGTAAACAAATGAAACAAGATAGCAACCGAGCAAGGCCATCTTCAATTAAGTCACAATAAAACTGAATATAGTATTGTTAATAGGTGGCGTTGAATATTGCACGTTCACTGCCTGCAAGCTTGAATGCATATATATATATCATGTAAGTGCGATATGAAATATATCTGGGAAGTGAATTAGCCTAGGAAAAGATTTTGTTGTAAATGTATTTCTCAAGAGTATTATGTAAATTATGAAAAATAATTCTTTTTTTTTTTTTAGGACATGCTTGAGTCCATCAAACATTCTATCGTCATGCTTCAAATTGCCAAGGTAAGTTGCATGATTTTAGTCATGCATGTTCAAAGCATTTGACGTGAAGTATGGCATGGTGACGGCGTGCAGGCAGCTCAAAACCTCTTGGAGTTTTAACCTCACAGCAACGCACATTAAAACCCACGAAATGTGCTCAATTTATTATAGTATTAAAATGAACACGAACAGAATTGGTTTTATTTTAGATACGGGTTGTTTATTGTGCAGTTTGAATTGATCCTTTCAAGGCTTGAAGGTTATTCCATGTTCAATATTCATCGGTAATACAACAGTGATATAATAAAATTCTGTATCATAATGAATATTGTGAACTTTGCAAAATCTGAAGATACAGAATAAGACTTCAGATGGCCGAGAATATTAAGTTTGAAAGTTTGCTCTCCCTTAAGGAGGCTGCAGCCTGGAATATTCCGACATGCACGTGATGTGCTTGACTTATTAACTTCATAGCCATGACACTTTATCTCGGAGTACGTCAATCTCAGCGTATATTCTCCCAAGAGATTATATTTTCGGAGATAAATTCCTGAAGTACCCCAACTAAACCGTCGCATTCGTCAGTGAGGTAAATAAAAAAAAAGTAAGCTACACTAAATATTCAATTATTATTTGTACTTATAAAATACAAATACAAATAGATTTATTTAATCTTCATTACAAACAGGGACTTTTGGTTACATTGCTGTTTTACCATTCAGTCCCTCAAATTACTAAAACGAACATGACTATTACTACCTATTACTTAAATATAACAAACATGCATGTTTATATATTATTCCCTTCTTCATTTGAATTTATTCTGTTACTTTCTTTGATTTTGGCTAATGGGGAAATTTTTATTTATAGTTAAAAGGAAATGGTTATTTGTAATTATAAAACACTGAAAAAATGTAGCCTAAATGCGAAAATGACATTAGCTGTTTTCATCAACGCGGTTAATAAATGCCGCCCCGAGTTTAATATTCAAGTATTTGTTGTGCTTTTAATAACATATTTATTCACAGTGGTAATACTTACTATAAATAAATTCGGAAATAAAATTCTCCAGTGCGGCAAATAATAAGCCACAATGAATATTCAAGTATTATTTGTGCTTTGGGTATCTTATTTATTCGTCTTCATCTTCATCTTCATCTCCTTCCTTAAGGGCTATTGGCCTGTTCTACCTCAGTGGACTCTTTGTAATTCGAACTTGAAGGAGAATTAGAAAAAAATCGAATTATCCAAATTTCGAACTAACCTAAGTGTGACTTTTTAAATGAAAATACTGTAAAAATAAATTAATTGCAATAAATAATAATTATTATGTAGAGTATCTTATCTTAATGGCTGCCACACTGTTATTATGATGTTAAACGAAACCACTTGATGGGGTGTTTCGATCACGTGATTATTTAAACCCTTTTAAGATGCACTCGTCGACGTCGGGAAATTCGCCGCCTCTCATAGGCCTATGCTTCCTATTTCCTCCGTTTTGTGCAATCCAGCTCGATTTGGAGCCTTTTTTTTTTTTACGTATGTTGATAAAGTGTTAGGTAAGATGCCAAATTCTTTTGCGATGTCACACCTTTTTTCTTACCCTCCTCTATACCTCTCTTAATATTTCCACTTTGTTCGCAAGCGTTAATGGGTCATTCACATAGAAAATAAACATAACGTAAACTTAAAAGTTTGGTGCCATGTTTTTCAATGGAACCATTCACAATGCATCACGTAAACTTTAAACATAACGTAAAATTAAACGTTAACTTAGAACCTTGCAGACTCCAAGTTTACACGTTAAGTTTATGCGAAAAATAACGATACAACCAATCAGAGCTCTTAACTCCATAGAACTGGAGAGGGAAGTGGAAGTAGCCAAGAGATGGCGACTATGAATGAGAAACTCGTAATGTTGTATTCTAACCCTCTCTGTTTGATAAAATCCATCATACAAAGATGTGGCATTGAAAGAAAATATCTGGACAATGATTTCCCAAGAAATTAACTACAGCCCATATAATATGATGTTACACTTGTGATATTAATTTTTAAAGGTCTACACGTGTTCAATAGACACATGGAGGTATTTTCATTTGGGACAGCCATTTTATCAGTTGTTTGCGTTCTCATTTATGATAGGCTGTTACCAACGTTAAGTTTTCGTTGTGAATGCTTAATGCCGTGCTCAAGTTTGCGTTATGTTTTATGTTCTTAAATTTACGGTTAATTTTCTATGTGAAAGCGGCATACTTGCGTTAAACTAGAATACGACCAGGCTTCGACATTTTCAACACATTAACACTTTGAGGATGGAATGGTCACTAAAATTTTCACAGAAGTGTTGAATCCCTCCAACGCTACTGACCCTGTAGATAAGAGGGTAAACGTCACATTCCAGTGAACAAAAACCTGTCTAGCACTCAGAGAGGTAACGCTGGTTAAAATACGTACTTTACTACCTGCCAGCGACTACGGGTTCTACATAAAAAAAGATAATTCTTGAGGAATTAATTGTTCAGTTATGTTGTGATCTTTTTAGCTGTTAATATTTTTATTGCTAAATGTTTAATTTTATTATGATGGATGGTTGGTTTGATTTCTTTCTGCTTTTCGCCCGTTTTCAGGGGGCCTTGCATTCTCCTCATTATTTTAAGGACAGTTGAATTTCTCTACAATATGTTTTTTTTATTGTTAGCTTTCTTCTTTCTTCTTGTTTCAAACATTCCTTCTTCGTCTTCGCCATTTTTAAATCCTCTTAAAGGATCATTGTCCATATCTGGACTTAACTAGCAGTGGTTTTTTAACGTCATAATTCCTTATTCTTCGCTTCCTGCAAGTTAAGGCTTCTTTATAATTGATATTAATTGCACAGAAGCAATTTTTCACATTTATTCGTCTCAGAAAAGGCTGGATTCGTTTAGTGCTTCCACCAGGCATTTCTACATGAATTGACTATCTTGATTATGACCTGATTTGGACTTCAGGACTATTTTTGAGGTAATATTAGCTACGAAAGGAATCTTATTACCTAGTGAGTGCATTAAAGCTCTAAAATTATTTCATACAGCTAATAATATTAATTGATTTTATTGCAACGTAGCTGTATCTACTTTAACACGCAATATAAATTCAGTAACATTATTATTGCGTATTATTTGGTGAATTAAAATATCACAAGATTGACTGTGAACCTTAATACGGCATATAATTGGTACATGTGTGTATTTCATTGTTATTCACATAATTTTATTTGGAATATTGACTCCAAAGGTCCTCCGGAATTGTTATTAAATATATTTTTAAATCAGCAAGCTCTTTCATTTACTGGCGGAATCAATCATCCCTGCTTATAAGAAGACTTCAAGACGTCGATGAAATTTCCAACGAGTGTTTGTGATTCAAGAAGATCAAAGTGTCAGTGTTATCTCACCTATGGTTTATTTAGCTTATAACCTTGTTATCGTTCATTCTAAGCGAAATGTATAGCGTGTGTACAATCTTTATCACCCTTAATTAATTTAATTGTTTTTACAGTCCACTGTCTACGCACGTTATACATTTTTTGGTACCTCCGAGGCCGGATAGAACCACAATATTGTAACACGCATTGTAAACCTACACTCGTTCTATTCCGCCCGTAGTAAACATTATTGAGATAATTCAAGCTGTTGGTGTTCCGCAATTCATGCTGTTTGAACACAAATATCATTCAAGCAAATAATTGACTTATTTGAAGCACAATTGACATTCCTGACTTAAGTCAGTTTGAAGTTTCTTATTGAAAAGGTAATTTTAATCTCATATTAAGTGCTTCTGCCTCCGTGTTTTAATCTGCACGTGTGAGGCCTAATATTCAGACAACAGCTCTTCAAACTAATTTATTAAAAGGGTTTGTTATTATTCACATAATTGCACTCACCTTTGTGAATCCATGTACACACACATTATTGTCACATTTTGTCTAACCGCGGGCAACTAACTTTAGTGCTCAATAAGCTCTCAGTGCGGTCAATTTAAGTCATAAACAGTGAATCACGTTAAGTCGAATACTATTTGAACAATCAATTGTCAAATCATGACTGACGTAGAAGGCACCCTTAAGACTTTAAAGGCAAAAAGAACACCTATTAAGTCGAGAATCACTCGCAAAGTTAATTATATTCTAGACTGTGTTATCAATGAGGAAACCTCTCCTCAAGACCTTCTTGAGCTTAAGATTGATTTAAGCAAGCTTGAATCTGAATATAACAGAGTCCAGTCCGAGATCAATGAACTAGCCTTTTCTGAATCCGAAGATGCCTATATGGCAGAAATTGAGAAAACCATACAAAAGGCCATCTCCCATATTAGCAGGCAGATTAATGCTTTCAATAAGTCTCGAGCGGCTGAAGCCAAGGCCGAAGCTAGAGCTGAAGCGGCTGAAGCTAAAGCTAAAGCTGAAGAAGCTGAAGCTAGAGCTAGAGCTGAAGCGGCTGAAGCTAAAGCTAAAGCTGAAGAAGCTGAAGCTAGAGCTATAGCTAAAGCTGAAGAAGCTGAAGCTAGAGCTATAGCTAAGGCTGAAGAAGCTGAAGCTAGAGCTAGAGCTGAAGCGGCTGAAGCTAAAGCTAAGGCTGAAGAAGCCGAAGCTAGAGCCAAGGCCAAAGCCGAAGCTATTTTTAATCTTCTAAAAAATCAATTCATGATTCAAATTCAAACAGTATCTGAATTTGAAATTCTGGACAAGATATCCTATCAAGAGGCCATTGTTCTTAAGTCGAGCCTAGAAAAATTGTCAGATAGATATGAGGTTGAAAGTCTTCAGCATCGTAACATTTACGATGAAGAGGCTGAGTTTCAAGAGCGCCAGCTTCAGTCAGAATGTTTAAGGGCTTTAGCTTATATCAATTCTTCAATTGCAGATGCAAAACTGTTATATGAGCCGAATCAAGAGCAGAACTCTAATCACAACTCTTCTTTGTCTGCACCTTTACCGAACTTACCTAAATTGCCTGAAATTAAGCTACCAAGTTTTTTAGGCGATCCTAGAGCTTGGCTTGAATTCAGGGATACATTTAACTCATTAATTGTTCAGCACAGTCATATATCCAACATGGATAAATTTCAATACCTAAAATCTTGTTTATCCCCGGAGGTAATGACTGTAATTCAAAATATCCCGGTCTCCAATGCCACCTTTGATGTAGCTTGGAAGACTTTAGCTGAAAGATTCGATAATGACAGGTTAATTGCCAACACGCATTTGGATAACCTTTTTTCTCCACCCCCCCTTAAAGGAGATTCTGCAAGCTCATTGCAACAATACTTAGATCATTTTTCAAGTACGGTTCATGCATTGAACGTACTTAATACTGATGTTCCTCTGTCTGACTTAATTATTTCACGTATCATTGTGGATAAGCTCCCAGTAGAATTAATTAAAGAATGGGAATCTTCAATTAAGTTAGGAAAACTTCCCAAGTTGCAGGAATTATTCAGTTTTTTGGAGTCTAGGGTTAGGGTGCTGCAGATGACAGAATCGGTTCTGAAAAGTCAGTCCGTCAAGCCCTCATCTGCTCCTTCTGTCAAGGCTAACCTCTCCTCTCCTAGAGCGAAATGCAATTATTGTAGTAAATCGAATCACACTATAATTTATTGTGACGCCTTTAGATCGCTGAATTATTCATCCCGCGATCAATTCGTGAAAAATCACAAACTTTGTCGTGTTTGCCTTAGCTCAAATGGTCACACTTCGAGCTGTAACACTTTTAGATGTAGACAATGTCAAGGCAGGCACAGCAACTTATTGCATGACCCTTCACGGCCAAGCAATTCTCAAGCCATAAATACGGCCAATATCATGTCTGCCAGCCAGTCACGGCAGAAATGTCTTTTACCTACTGCTAGCGTGATAATTTTAAGTAACAATGGCAGCCCCGTACAGGCCACAGCTCTTCTTGATACTGGATCAGACTGTAATCTAATTACTGACAGATTATTCAAGCAGCTTGGTTTGTCGCCATTGTCTCAATGTACGTCTCTTGCTGGCATTCTTTCTACTAATGCAAATGTCTTGAATTGTACAGAAATCTCTATAAGATCTCAGGTTACGAATTGGTGCTACAATACAAAGGCCATTATAGTGCCTGAGATCTCTGCTTCTAATTTCCCTAAAAACTTTGTTAATACTAGAGGTTGGAACATTCCTCCTAACTTACCCTTAGCAGATCCCAGCTTTAATTCTCCTAAGCCTATTGATTTGCTATTGGGAGTTGAGATATGTTCTCAAATCTTGGTATCTGGACAGATATCTGCTCCCAACTTGCCTACTATACAGAACTCCCAACTGGGCTGGTACTTCTCTGGCAAGTTGCCTTCGTCCCCTCTTAAGCATCACAATATGCCTCCAATGCGTCGTGGGAGATGTTCTGACTTGAATAGGCCTTCATCAGGTAAACCCTTTAATTACACTGAGTCTTCTGTGAATTACTCAGCCTTCATCACGTCTGATGAAGATATTAGTGGTCAACTTACCAGGTTTTGGGAGCTTGAAAGAGTTACTCACTCTGCTCCTTTTCCTAATGAATCTTTTTGTGAGCAGCATTTTAAGGATAATTTTCAGAGAACCTCTGAAGGCAGATATATTGTCAAGCTGCCATTTCGCGCTGACCCAGACATTCTAGGCAGCACGCAGAATCAAGCTTTAAGGAGATTTGAATCATTAGAAAAACGTCTAGCTTCCAATGCCTCTCTTCATACAGAATATTGCAAGTTTATGAATGAATATTTGGAATTGGGGCACATGGAGCCTTCCACATCAGACTCTAATTCAAATATCCAATATGTGATTCCCCACCATCCAGTTTTTAAGCCATCCAGTACTACCACTAAACTTAGGGTGGTATTTGATGCTTCTGCGAGGTCATCTACTGGGAAATCGCTTAACGATATATTAGCTGTAGGTCCTGTGGTTCAGCCAGACCTATTTTCTATATTGATTCGATTTAGATTCAAACCCATTGCATTCACAGCTGATATAGCAAAAATGTATAGGCAAGTTTTGATTCACAAGGATCATCAGTCATTTCAACAAATATATTGGAGGAGTTCTCAAGCAGAACCCATACAGCTATACAATTTGAAGACTGTGACCTATGGCACAGCCTCAGCTGCTTTTCTAGCTACTAGAGCTTTGAAGCAGCTTATTATTGATGAAGGGATTGATTTCCCATTGGCATCCTCAGTCATTAACAACTGTACCTATGTTGATGATATCGTAGCTGCTGCCGATACTATTGAGGAGGCTAAGGCTACCATCTGTCAATTAAGACAGTTGCTTCCTTTAGGTGGTTTTCAACCACGTAAATGGAGTGCAAACGTGCCCGAGTTAATCCAAGATATTCCTATTGAAGACAGGGAACTTCTTGATTCTCGCACATTTGGCGACTGTGACGCTAATGCTTTGAAGGCCCTTGGACTGATTTGGCAACCCTCAAATGATGTATTAAGAATAGAAACTTCTATCGATTGTTCAAAACCCTTTACTCGTTGTACGAGGCGTAACTTGCTATCTTGTATAGCTTCTATATTTGATCCTTTGGGATTGATTTGCCCGGTGGTGTCATTTTGCAAAATAATATTTCAATCTCTATGGAAACAAACCTATTCATGGGATGAGCTTATTCCAGACTTAGTTGCCACCAAATGGTGCAAGATTCATAGTCAGTTGAATGCTATTTCTAATATAGCCATTCCTCGTCTCGCATTACTGCAGAATGCAGTTTCCATTCAAGTTCATGGTTTCTGCGATGCTAGTGAAGCCGCTTATGGAGCCTGCATCTACTTACGCTCTGTAGATCAATCTGGAAATTTTAAGAGCGCTTTGCTTTGTGGAAAATCACGCATTGCTCCTTTAAAGGCTGTTACGATTCCTAGACTCGAATTATTGGCAGCTCATTTGCTAGCTAATTTAATATCTAAGGTAATGCCCATACTTCAATTAAATATCGAATCTGTCCACTTGTGGAGCGATTCCAAGGTGGTTTTGGGCTGGCTTACTCATTCACCCACCACTTTGAAAACCTTTGTGGCCAATAGAGTCGCTGATATTCAGGAGATTACATCTATTGACTCTTGGTCTCATGTTGCATCTAAGGAAAATCCTGCGGATCTTATCTCTAGAGGATCCTCTCCTTTAGATCTTTTGAATAATTCCTTATGGTGGTCAGGTCCTCATTGGCTTGTTGATAATGAATTTAAATGGCCTAAGAATTGTGACTCCATGCAGTCTACTTCTCTTCCAGAGATGAAGGTAGTAGCTCTTATTGAATCAGACAATTCTGATCTTTGTGATTGGCTATCCAAATACAGTTATTTGAAAACTATCCGTGTAATGGCATTTATGTTAAGATTCATTCATAATTGTCGGAAGACTCAATCTCCCCTCACAGGTTCTCTATCTCCTGATGAGATATCTAATGCTATCTGTTATTCTGTTAAGGTAATCCAGAGACAGTATTACTCTAAGGAAATCCAAGCTCTGTCTTCAAATCTGGAATTATCTAATTCAAGTAAACTTAAGCAACTTAGCCCCTTCATACTCAAGGATGGTATTCTCCGTGTGGGTGGACGTTTGGAACGTTCAAATCTATCCTTTGATAATAGACATCCTATGTTGTTGCCAGCACAACATTCTTTCACTAAACACCTTATCTTCTATACACATATTCTTTTAAAGCATGCTGGTCCCCAACTTATTATCTCGCACTTGAGAGAGAAATTCTGGATCATCTCCTTGCGTAAAACAGTCAGGAGCCAACTGAGGCTCTGTTTCATATGCTTTAAGTTTAATGCTCAAGCATTCCAGCAAAAAATGGCTGACTTACCTCCTGAGCGAGTGAATTGTATACCAGCTTTTACCAATGTCAGTGTTGATTATGCTGGGCCATATATGATTAAATTTGGAGGTCCCAGATCAAGGATTCAAGTTAAATCCTACATATCCATATTTGTTTGTATGTCCACAAAGGCCGTTCACATCGAGCTAGTTACAGCTTTGACTGCTCGTGCTTTTCTTGCTGCATTTTCCAGATTTGTTGCTCGGCGTGGCATACCCCTTTCTATCACTTCGGATAATGGCAGCAACTTCGTAGGCGCCAACGCCGATTTGAGTAGTCTTGCAAAGTTGCTGGAAACTGATGAATATCAATTAACCATACAAGATGCTACTTCACATCTATTTATCAAATGGAACTTTCTGCCTGCTCATTCTCCTCACATGGGAGGACTTCATGAGGCGGCGGTTCGTTCATTGAAATATCATCTGAAAAGGATGTCTCCATCTTTTAATTTTACATATGAGGAAATGTCCACGCTTCTCATTCAAATAGAAGCCCTCATGAATTCTCGCCCCCTTGTCACTCTTAATGAGGAAGTAAATGATTATGATTATTTATCCCCTGGACATTTTCTGATTGGCAAACCTCTTGTGTCTCTTCCTAGCCCAGATCTTTCTGGCGGTTATACTATACGTTCCCGCTGGAACAATTTAAGGAATCTTATGAAGTCCCTGTGGTCAAGGTGGTCTTCAGATTATCTTTCTTCCTTGCAGAGACGTTCTAAATGGTTGAAGGCTATGCCTAATGTTGCCATAGGTACGCCAGTTTTAATCATGGATGACAATATGCCTCCCTTAAAATGGGTTGTTGGCATCATAACTCAAACTCACCCAGGCCCAGACGGTCTTGTGAGGGTTGTCACGGTCAGGACTTCTACAAGTTATCTGAAACGACCTATCATTAAACTAGCCCCAATTCCCATATATGACTCTCACGACTAAAGCAGTCGTTATTTTGCTTGGTATCTTCAGACTTCAATGCATTTTCTTCGTTTAGTTATTCTTATTTTTCAACTTTTAGGATTTATTGGTGTTTTGGAAGATCCAACATAACTTCGCATTTCTGTTTGATTATTCCCTAGTGAATAATCGCGGGCAATATGTTCAGTTATGTTGTGATCTTTTTAGCTGTTAATATTTTTATTGCTAAATGTTTAATTTTATTATGATGGATGGTTGGTTTGATTTCTTTCTGCTTTTCGCCCGTTTTCAGGGGGCCTTGCATTCTCCTCATTATTTTAAGGACAGTTGAATTTCTCTACAATATGTTTTTTTTATTGTTAGCTTTCTTCTTTCTTCTTGTTTCAAACATTCCTTCTTCGTCTTCGCCATTTTTAAATCCTCTTAAAGGATCATTGTCCATATCTGGACTTAACTAGCAGTGGTTTTTTAACGTCATAATTCCTTATTCTTCGCTTCCTGCAAGTTAAGGCTTCTTTATAATTGATATTAATTGCACAGAAGCAATTTTTCACATTTATTCGTCTCAGAAAAGGCTGGATTCGTTTAGTGCTTCCACCAGGCATTTCTACATGAATTGACTATCTTGATTATGACCTGATTTGGACTTCAGGACTATTTTTGAGGTAATATTAGCTACGAAAGGAATCTTATTACCTAGTGAGTGCATTAAAGCTCTAAAATTATTTCATACAGCTAATAATATTAATTGATTTTATTGCAACGTAGCTGTATCTACTTTAACACGCAATATAAATTCAGTAACATTATTATTGCGTATTATTTGGTGAATTAAAATATCACAAGATTGACTGTGAACCTTAATACGGCATATAATTGGTACATGTGTGTATTTCATTGTTATTCACATAATTTTATTTGGAATATTGACTCCAAAGGTCCTCCGGAATTGTTATTAAATATATTTTTAAATCAGCAAGCTCTTTCATTTACTGGCGGAATCAATCATCCCTGCTTATAAGAAGACTTCAAGACGTCGATGAAATTTCCAACGAGTGTTTGTGATTCAAGAAGATCAAAGTGTCAGTGTTATCTCACCTATGGTTTATTTAGCTTATAACCTTGTTATCGTTCATTCTAAGCGAAATGTATAGCGTGTGTACAATCTTTATCACCCTTAATTAATTTAATTGTTTTTACAGTCCACTGTCTACGCACGTTATACATTAATTGAAGCTTTGAATTCTTGGAATCCTTACAAAATTAACATGAGATAAACTCTGACTTCGATTTATCCAAAAGAAGCTTAAAAATTCGAATTAATTGCGATTTTTAACATACATTCAGGCTATATATAGGAATTGCAAGGGGAATGAATATTTGTTCGAATTATACAGTATTTCGAATCATTCAAAGTCGAATTAACCAAATTCTACTGTATTTGCGCTTTTGGTGTCTTGTTTATTCATCATATGCACCTTCTTCCTTAAGGGCTATTGGCCTGTTTTACCTCCAAAGAAAATTGATCTCGCAGTTGTTTCCTGGGTCTGCCTATGAATCTACTACCTGAATTATATATCTACAGTGGGTCCCACGCAAGAGTTGGCCAATGACGCGGGCTTCCGCGTCGCGGCGGCCCCTGCTCTTACTCCATAGCGATCGGGTGAAATATCTACGCAAATAAAGTATGGTTCAGGTTCTCACATTTACAGTTGGAATTACAATGAAAATAACCACTTAATTCATCACAAGAGATGTTGGAAATGTCGTCCTCTTGCATCCACACATCACTGGCATCTTTTCAGGAAATTTTCTTTCACTCACATAAGTTCAGCTTCCGAAATAGAATTAATTTCTCTTGTGATATTGTCTTTAAGTTCTTCTAATGTATGGGAAATTGACCTATACACTTTATTTTTCAAGTTTCCCCATAAATAATAGTCACATACCAACATAGCCAACTCTTGCGTGGGACTCACTGTATAATATGTCTTTTGTCGACACTGAAAAGAGGTTTCTTTAATGCGAAAATCAAAATAATTTTTTAAAGAACAGTATTTGTAAATACCTTGTAGATTTAGTTGGATTGGTTTATCAGTAATACAAAATAACTGGCATTTGCTTGGAATTGTGGCAGTAACTGTAGTGAAAATAATTTTCCTTCCACAATTGTAAGCCTATTCTGTAGGAACTTTTCCTGGTTACGAATATTAGAAAGCACCGCACATCTGTAACATATTTTGTGGAAGATTTATAGGCACAGGATTTAGAAGTATTCGTAAAGGAGTTTTAAATTTATTGCTTTTCGTTGTGTCGATTCTTTTGCATGCGTAGAATAAATCGCAACACCCTTGTATTAAATTGAAAATTGAATTATAGCCTTTAATTTTGAACCAAGTGCGTCTAGAATATCTATATTAATAAAAGGAAGTGTCTGTCTTCCTCCGTCTGTCTGTCTGTCTGTCTGTCCGCCTGTCTGTCCGCGATGCCCAGCGAAATCTACTGAACGCAGAGATCTGAAATTTTAAACATAGATGGACTAAAGGGTCGGAATGTGCACCTCGAAGCCGGAATTTTAATTTTCGCTTTCGTTCGTGAGTTATGAGTGAAAAACGGGCAGAAAACGTGTATTTATTGCGTTTTCGAAGCATGAGTTTTCAGTAATACAAAACAATTACACTAGGCTTTGGCTATTTTTGTCATACCTTCGACATAAAAGCATCGCGATCTCTTGAATGTTGTAGCTCACGCTGGTCGATTCATTTGTTTTTAATGTCAAGGCACGCAAACATAATATGAAATTTTCAACCTACACCGAAGAGGATTATTATTATTATTATTATTATTATTATTATTATTATTATTATTATTATTATTATTATTATTATCATCATCATCATTATTATTATTATTATTATTATTATAGGGATAATCAATATTAGCCTAAATATGGTCAAACGTTGTTCGATTTGGACGAAACTCACTATACAGGGGTTTCTGGGCCAAGGAACTCGAATCTGAGGTCGCTTTTACCAGGTGACGCTATCTAATCGTGATATATAGTCCACATGATTTAGGTGTTAATATAATGATTTAACTATTATGCTCTTAATTTTTAATTTTTTAAATAATTATCGCGGGCACATGCTATCTTAAAATAATAAAAGGACGTGTTTGTCCACGATGCCCAGCGAAATCTACTGAACGCAGAGATCTGAAATTTTAAACATAGATGGGCTGAAAGGTGGGCGAATGCGCATCGAAGCCGGATTTTTAATTTTAGCTTTCGTTCGCGAGTTGTGAGTGGAAAACTGGCAGAAAACGTGATTTTAGCGCTGTCGAAGCATCAGATTTCAGTAATACATTTCAATGTCAAATCAATTGCAGTTGGCTTTGGCTATTTTTGTCATACCGTGGTAATAAAAGCATCGCGATCGCTAGATTGTTGTAAGCCCACGCTGGTCGATTCATTTGTTTAGAATGTCAAGGCCCGTAGACATATGAAATTTTCAACCTACACGGAAGAGGGATAGGCCTAAATATGGTCAAACATTGTTCGATTTGGACGAAACTCACTGTACAGGGGTATTCTGGGTCAAGGAAATCGAATCTGAGGTTGCTTTTACCAGGCGACGCTATCTAATCGTGGTATGTAGTCCACGTGATTTAGGTGTTAATAAATATAATGATTTAACTATTATGCTCTTAATTTTTAATTTTTGAAATAATTATCGCGGGCGAAGCCGCGGGCACATGCTAGTAATATTATAAGACGTAATTTATTGATAGCTCATTTGATTAGAAATTACTTATGAAGCTACAGGTGATCCAATATCCCTGCCTGTAATATTTATCTTAGAAATTCTGAATGATAAAAACACTTTATTCTACACTTACATTACTTTTAATAGCACAGGACTAGTTTCAAGAGCCTTATTCGCTCCCATCATCGGCTGGTGGTGTTTTAATATTTATCTTGTTAACAACTATGATGTTTTATAAGTGATTATTAAACTGTGCTAGTGCGTTCCCCTGGAGGAGCACTTTAGGGTACGATAACATTTCAAAAGAAATTCGGCAAAATGACAAATGGTTTTCAAAATGGGGTCCGCGGACCCTCGAGGTTCCTCGAAGCTCTTTCTGGAAGCCCGCGAATGAATGTTGTGGATAAGTGTTAAAAGTGTGAGTAATTCAACTAAATTCATGACAGTCTTCCTAACCCCTGTATTGTAAGTACTACTTTTCATGCAGTATAAATATTTTTGCTTCCATACTATACTCTCGAAAGCCTAAATTTGCAGAACATACATTGAGGATACTACATCATTAGTGCATGATGGAAGCAAATATGCAATGTTCCATACTGACAGGGGTTTTCTTTCTATATTCCACTAATAGTGTTCACCCTAACCGCAGTGAACTAACTGAAACGATGAGATAGTAGATCATTATGCAACGAGCCTAAAATGTCATTTATTAAGACAGGATCAAGTTTTTCGTACGAATGTCTTATAGGAAAGTTTCATACGACTGTTTTTGGTTCGACCATAATTAAATGTCTAAGTTTTGAGTTTCTAGAATACCTTGTAATTCATCACACAACTCGAATGAACTCGGCGATCAGCTGTTAGTAAGTTCTCGTCCTTTGCGATAGATGGCACATGACGGCGTGTAGACAGCTCTTGGCGTTTTAACTTCAAAGCAAAGCACACGAAATTAACTCAGTTTAGTATAATATTAAACTTTACACGAACAGGATTGATTCTATTTTAAATACAGGTTGTTTATGGTTCAGTTGGAATTCCTGCTTTGAAGGCTTGAAGATTGTTCCTTGTTCGATATTAGTTGATATCACAACAGTGTTGTCATGAAGTTCTGTATCATAGTTGATATAATTCTGATATTGTTACGTCACATTTGTATAACTATGTAGTTGGGGGGGGGGGGAGGTTTAAACGAAAGCCTTACAAAATAATAGCCATTTGAAGCGAAAAAGACAATAATCGCAATGCGAACTTCTCTATGAAAGATAAAATATCCAAGGTCGAGACGGAAGTCGGGTCCGGTATCTCTATAGACTCTGACCAATAGATAATTAAGGTACAAAAATCTCAGTTGAAAAATAATCGAAATACAATGATGGAATGCATTTTTATTCGTACGAGGGTGGATCGAAAAGTAAAGCACAATATATATCTGTATCTGTATCTGGTACCCTATGATCCCCAGGTGGGGCGAAGGGGCCTCCAATGGAGGTTTCATTACCTATACTAATTTTGATATGCTTATTTTCCGAGAGAGGGTAGAGGGACAGGTGGTAAGCCCATCGCCTCGACAATATATATATATATATATATTTTACAAAAAGTTTAATAGGTCCATTTACAAACAAATTCACACATGAAGGGACATCTTTTGTCTATATACTCGCCAAGTTTCTCAACACATTTCTCCCATCGTGATACCAGTTTCAAAATGCCCTGTTCAAAGAAGCCCGTTCGGTTGGAGTATAGCCATCTGCGGACTGCTGTTTTCACTTCTGCAACTGAAGCAAAGCGTGTACCGGCCAGGAATTTCTTCGTGGGACCAAAAAAAATGAAAGTCCGACGGTGCTAGAATCCCCGAGAAAATCCTCTACGTCACGGCTTCGTCCACCACGAATGGCACTCCCTTCTGCAGCGTAACACGATAGGTGATCCAAGCTTGTCATCATTCGCTGGCTCTTGTGGTCCTCTGTCAGTTTCTTGGGCACCTAGCGAGCACTAACTTTACGAAACTTCAATGTGTCAGATGGCTATACTCCAACCGAACGGACTAATATGAACAAGGTATTTTGAAACTTATTATGATGGGAGAAATGTGTTGAGAGACTTGGTGACTATGTAGAGAAATAGACAAAAGATGTCCCTTCATGTGTGCATTTGTTTGTAATTGTACCTAATAAACTTTTTGTAATATATATATATATATATTGTGCGTTACTTTTCGATCCCCCCTCGTAGTTGTGGGTAGTGTATTATAAGTAAAGTTCTCCCTATATACGCCTAAGGATCTTAGAGCCCGTAGGGTTCCAGAAATTGAGGCTTCTGGATTTTTATGCAGTCGGTGCATAGCCTATAGGTAGAAAGGTTGTCGGCCGTCTCTGTTCTGAAGTCTGCTCCAGGAACCAATTCTCTTAGATATCGATTCTATTCCAGGACCATAGTACCAACAGCATTTGTTTGTAATACATTATTTTTAGAACATGTAACATGAATGTTCATGTAGCTGTATTACATATAATAATTACTTTCCTACCCTTAATCTTTTCTCATTTAAAATTTCATTAAACGAAAAAGTACTTGTAAAAATATTAACATGTAGGTTCTTCATATTTTATGCAAAAAGTGGTAGGCCTACATGTGGTTATTATTGTGGCAAGTTAATCCTGTTTGGAGTTTCCTGCTGAATATTAACAAAAAATGCCAGTTAACAAAAGCTACTGTGAGTAAAGCCCAATGGGATTGATGTAGGCTTTAATAGTAAGAGCATTTGTAAATGAACCTTAATCGCCTGTTAAATATGCATGCATTTGGTATATACAATAATCTGATTAAATCTGCTGTTTCATACCTCTAAAACTATAAACAGTACAATGCTTGGATGGTGTGAGTTGTTGATAGAGTACCGGAATAGAATTTGCTGTCTCGTTAGGATCCCATTGTTTTTGTGAACAGTTCATCCCTCTGACGTATTGATTCATTTAACGTACAGATATGTGACTGAAAGCGCGTGACCTTTGAACTACATCACCTCTTATCATTCAAGGATTCATATTTGCATTTAGAGTTCAAATAGTAATATTTCGAAATCTGTGCGAAAAGTATCCTTTTGCAGAACCATTGTGGCCTAATTAAGGTCACACTGACCATGCAATATGTAGTTGTGTAAGACAGGAGGAAAGAAATGACGCTAGGTTATAGAAAATAAATATTTACGATATAAGAAGCATCATTTCAATGTTTCTTCATAGTAATGTGATAACTTATAGAAACAAACGCCACTTCTCATTATATTAGCTTTTTTTTTATTGGTAACACTTATGGAAAACCTGTGGTACAAAAGAACTTCAGATAACAAAAATATTGCGTAAGCTACTGGTATAATACAAGAAATTGTATATTACACATCTAATTAGCATACATAATTATCGTGTCTTTAATTTGTAGACTTAAACCAAATGTACCGGTACGTATTTGCTATGAGAAAGTCGATTGAAAACCTTTAAATCCAGCGTTGATACGATATTTCTAATTGAATAATAAAATATAGGCTAATTATTTTATCTCGTGAAATTAAGTCCATTAGGCCTCCTATTCTTTTCAAGCAGTAGACTATAATTATTAATTACTTTAAAAAAATTATAATTTATACTCTTAACCGAATATATGGGTAGTAAGGGCAATTAAATCACGGAGGATGAAATGGACTGGACATGTAGCGCGCACACGGGAGACCGGGAGACTTGGAGACTCAAAGGGAAGAACCCACTTGGAAGTCCTAGACGTAGGTGAGAGGACAGTATTAGGCTAGATTTAAGGGATGTAGGATTTGCGAGGGATGGGTGGATGGAGTTATCACAGAATAGGGTTAAATGGTGGGATCAGGTAAGCGTGGCAATGAACCTCCGGGTCCCATAAAATAGATAATATTTCTTTAGTTTGCTTAGAAATTGTCTATTGCTATTGAGTAAGTAAGTACAATCCAATGTTCATAAAACAGAGCCATATTGACTTAATAAATGAATTTTAATTGAAGTAAGTACAATTACAAATACAACAAGTTACAAGCTTTGTTATTACGTAACAAGTATAAAAATAACCAGTATAACTAAAATTTACGAAAACTGTTATAGACTTCCCAATACACTTACTCGGCTTATCAAATATTTACTACCGAAAATTCTCACATTGTTACTAAGAAAATGTTCGTAAGAGAAATTAATAAGTATGACCGTTGCAGTAAACTGAAGTATGTGTACACATTGTTCTAGAATTTAATCACATTTTCATGTAATTGTTCCATAATACTCATATTGTTTCCTTGCGACTGCTTTTCGGCAACATCACGATGAAGAGGCTGGTGGTGTACTGTAAGTACTAATCTGGAGACAGAAATTTTAAATATAACTCATGTTCGCTTCATTTCTTTCATCAAACTTAACAATATACTTGAAACATTACTATGGTAACGAATATGAAATGGCATTTGAAAAATAAAATTAAATGGAATTTGAATCCTTTCATTTTTTCGTATTTTCTTACGTGTCTGTGGTTTAATCTGTTAAACAATATAATTATAAAATTATTTTGTACCCTCTGTCTCACGCTTTCCGTTTTTTATAACCAGTTAAACGTACTGTGTTACGTTATGCATTTTTGGAAGTGTATTTCAACTTACAACTTGATTTCTTTACGCAGACTCTTGTTTTAAAAAAGTGCCTCTCAAGATGACTGTACAGTACTGTACTATATGTAAAGTATAGTGTGTAAAATGTGCCCTATTCAGCCCTCGGAGGCTCTTAGGGTTCCACAGAGTTAAAGCTTCCAGATTTTGGACATTTGGCACAAGCATCAGCTGCCTTTACCTCCAGGATTGCTCCTGGTACTAGTTTATGTCAGAGACGAGTTGACCCCAGTTTTAATATTTAGTTTACTTCATGATTAAATGAAGAAACGAATAGAGTCTGAATGTAATATTGTATGTATTCTGAATGTGTAGGCCTGTAATATGCTTATGTGTGTAAATATTTTGATATGATATTGTCGAATGGGCCTTCGATTCCCTTTGATCCATTCATATACCGTGTAATTGAATACTAATATCGTCTGGTATCTCTCTTTCCTTTGCTGTAATGCGACCATTGTGGAACCGTATAAACTTATATTAAAATCATCTGAAAACCCGAGAATAATTCCTACATCTAATGATACGCCAGGAAAACCACAAATCATTTTATATGGTAAAGCTGTTAGCCTAGTAAAAAATTCGCCCTCAGATTTTTACGAAAAATTCATGTTGGATACCCCCTAGTATAGAAAGACAATTCAGTGCGCCTGTGTAACTATATCATAGATCAGCATAGCTCGAAAATAAATAGTTATCCCAAACCAAATTTCATATTTAAGTTCGGAAATTTTTCGGTTACTTCCTCTCCGCGCAACTACTACTTTACTTGAAACCAATTCTTTTTGCCATTTTATCGAAAATGTTTCTAGCGGTTACATACCACGAATATAAATGCCTGCACCTTTGATCGTAAATATTTCAATGGAAATTAGTTTAAAGGGAGTCACTGATATTAAATTGCCCAATACAGATGTTATTCAAGTTGAAGCCTGGATGAAAAGAGGAATGTCGGCCGAAGTATGTTTTACGCAATAATAAAAATGATTAATAAACCCTGTTTAACGTTGGCCTAGGAACCTGGTAGACCTTCGGTTTTGAGATCACTTGATGAAGACTTCAGATATTAGGGATCGATGAAGTTATCATGTTTCTGAATGGAATTCATTATTTTCATTTTTAGCGCACTATACGTCTCTTAATATGGATATGTTATAAATTGAAATCGATTCGGCAGTTTCCCAATTTGGAATAGTTTCAATTTTTCTTTTCTTTCAAAAACTTAAGTCTTCTTTTTGTTTCTAAATGTAATTATTATGATAATTTGTTTGAAATAAATTAATTTCTTTCGGTGTACATAGGTGCTATGAGTAGAGAAAATATCGTCGAGCCTGACCCTCGATATCGATGTGTTCTTCAGAAGTAGACTTCACATTGAAGCCTTTTAATCCGAAATATAACTTACAGGAGGAAAAAAAAAAATGTGCCCGTGAATGACAGCTCAAAATCGAAAAGTATCTGAAAAAAAAAATCCTATTCGAATTAGGCATGCTACAAGATTATGACTTAATAATGTGGAGAGAAATTTTCTTACTCTTAGTAAGTTCCCATTTTAATGAGAATTTCCTAAAAAGCGTACCTGTAACGACTTTGTGTAAGTTTTGTTTTCTAACTGCTTATTCTTAGATTTAAAACTTCCTTTTGTTACGAGTTTTCATAAGAATTATCTGAAGGGTAGTTATAAGATGCACAACTCGGCTATAGCACTTGGAGATTACGTTTCGTATCATGACCATTGCGCATTGTAACGCATACTCCTTCTGTCTATACGTAGTATATTGGGATGTGGATGAGAAAGTCGCAAAATCAGTGCTTAAAGTATACAAAATTGACATGAACATCAGATTTATTTATATCAAATTCAGCCTACGTACACTAATTTTATAATACTTTTTCACCCGGGCTTCCTCGTCCATAGATGAATTATGTGCCATGCTTGTATTTCTTTCACGTTCCTTCTAATGCCTGTGTGGAGCTTCAGAGCGACCTTATCACCATAACTACATGCTCTCAGAAACACGTTTTGACCTTTACAGCACAGCTATCTCTGGCTTAAATATAATGGTTTTATAATGGAGAAATCAATGGCGTTTAATGTTGGCCTCGTCCAATGTAGATGCTACCATCAACACCTTATGTATACTGGTCTAATGTTATGTTTCCTATGCTCATCTACAAGATACAGAATACAGAATGTCTTCTCTGTGATCTGAGTATAACGAACGATACCAGAATTTTTAATTCATCTCCAGAAGTCTTCCACTTTTGGTAAGCGCAGAATAGGATATTTTAGTGCCGTAGAATCGCTGGCAACTGGCAACTGGCAACTGGCAACTGGCAACGTAGCGCTCTGCCATCCGTTGATTATTTGAATGGGATCGGTTGGGACCGGTGAGCAATTCCTTGAGTATGAAATGACCTTTAATGCCTGTAGAATGTGGGAAGGCTTCGCTTTCCTTTTCTTTTACTAGACCCTTTACTTGGCTGGTTAAATTCAAATACAACGTAATAATGAATCCGTACATTTGGCTTTCTTTTTAGTCATTTAATGCGTGATCCTTACCAGAAATGACTGACGATTTCAGCTTGAAAGTTGGGCGTAATGGTACAAAAATTACGTTAGGTGATAGCCGTCCGTGAGTCGAATAAAGATATTGTACCCCCATATACGCCACGATTTGTATTTATTTTTGTATGAAAGAATATAAATGAAAACCGGAGTTATCACATTGTGCATTACTATTTTATGGTCATGTAAATTTGAGTTTACGGCCTCCATATCGTTTTTTGCTTATTTCCTTACCAACATTTGTTTATTGTATTATTTTAGTATGTTTTATATAAGAAAATTATATTAGTACGTCGATTATCAGAAAAAATTAATTTCTGGTAACAGATTTGAATGGATCTTTTAGCTATTTTATTTAATTAAACCTCGAAAGTGCTTATGGCTTCCAAAAGCTTCAACAGACCCTTTGTGTACTTGTGCTGAACATCTAAAAACCATACTTACATTAGACCTATTCTTAGAGGCATTTATTTTAAAGCATGCGTTATTAGTATGTAGTTATGCTTAGGCTGTTTTATTATCGTGATCAACATTTAGTGTAAAATATAGGAGAAATTTGCTGCCAGACCAAGCACTATTTTTTGAAGAACCTATATATACACCTAGGCCTATATGTACACATTACAGTAGCCAAGACACTAATGGCGAGTTGGTTCGTTCCAGCAATCCGGTTCATGCCGGTTATATACCAACAAATTAAAAATGTGGTTATTTCTGTTGAACAGACGTTGTACATGAGCGCAGCCGTTAAAAGGTTAATATTCTCCGGTTTCGCAGACAGTTGCCAAGAGAATGCTTTAGAATAGTTTTCAGTTTTATCCCAATATAAGTATCTGTTTTGCACTAATTATGGACGATTCTGTTCCACTTATCGGCCATATTAAAACTTGTGAATGGAAGGTTTAAAATTGTATTGAATCCATATTTATATGAATGTATCGAGAACAATAAATGTAGTCAGTTCGGTCTGATTGCGTCATATAATTGAGTAAATATCCCTAATATAAGTGGAGATTTAAGCAACGAATGATATAATATCTTTGTGTATATGTGAACTCATAAGTAGGGTTCGGATGTTTATGACCTAAAAAGGTGGAACATATGATTGCAAATATGCCCTTAAAATGGCTAAATATGACCAAAAAGTCCTAAATATGGCCTCATATAAGAACGCGTTTTCTAAAAATAAAAGTTCCAATCTAAAATGTTTAATGACACTGAATTATTACATCACATTAATTCAATCAGTCAATCACTTTTTTACAATTTTACAGGTGATTTACAGTTTTACTTGTAAAGACCTTCTAATTTGTTAATGTTTCCAGATATCACTGCAAATGTGAACTGTCTATTGAAAGTTGTTGACAACAAGGAGGAGAAGTAATTGTACTATTATTTGTCATTGTCCCTTCACATTTCAGTTGCAGTAAAACTAAAATATTCGTGACTCTTTTTCGGGGAAAAAAATTAATTTGCCCATTTGGTGCATATACTGCATAATTGTGCTCTTTTACCGAATTTATAACTGAAATATGACATTAAATTACAAAAAAATGACCGAAATATGACCAAGACCAAGAAAATGACCAAAATATGACATTATATGCAAAATAAAAACAGTCCGATCAGGATAAAAAAATATGCAATTCGTGTTTAATTTGTGTTTACGGTGAGAAGGGGGGTCAAGATATAAATATGGCATGTCATGAACATCCTAACTCTACTCATAAGTAATACCAGAACGAGTTTTCGAGTTTTGAGAATGTTGTCTTGAATATACT
Source organism: Ectobius pallidus (assembly GCA_964059195.1). NCBI lineage: Eukaryota > Metazoa > Arthropoda > Insecta > Blattodea > Ectobiidae > Ectobius > Ectobius pallidus. The sequence continues at coordinate 61,481,889 of CAXKWD010000003.1, forward strand.
CAGGAGTCCATTAACAACTTGTAATGAAATTGGAATATTCTTTTATCCTTGAGTGATGTATTAGACTCACTGTTGTAATAGTCTCGTGTTAGTTATATAAATATTGACTGACCTTAAAGCAAAAAAAAAAAAAATAGTTTTTCTAAGTAAAGGATGCAAAATTTATCATATTTATTCTCTTAACCAAAGGGATCCCAAATATTGCCAAGACAAACGTAGTTGAGATATGGGAAAATAATGACGAAGACTAACAAGTGATATTAATGGGATTATCCTATTTAATCTCAATATCGTACGGTAACCTGATTTATTATCTCACTAGGCGAATAGTAAATGAAGTGCAATTACGTAATAATTGTAAAGTTTGCATTATCCTTGACCCTGAGCTCCTGCCATATGATAGCCTTCACGAATGTTGGGGGGGCTTTTACTGCAGGTTTGTGAGTATCGATCTGCATGCTGCTCTACAATAGTAGTTGGCCCCTTTTGGTCTACAGTACGTGGTTCTGTATCTGTTGCAGAACACAGCACATCCAGTGAATGGGATTTACCATCTTCCAGAGACTCCTTTACCTACGGAGATTAGCCCTACGTCTGGGAGCGTCAGTCGTCAATCAAGTGAGTACAAAATCTTTGTTATTTTTCCCTTTAACCTTGCTTGTTATAACTTTCAACCGAGCGAATATCGTATCTCGCGCTCGCTGTTCAGATATACAAAATTAAAGCGGCAAGAAATTGTAGCTCGTATGTTTTGTTCGTGCTAAAGTTATATTTGCGACTTAAACCCATAAAATATAATTGCATTAAAAATTCAATAATTTCATATAAAAAAATAATAAATCCCTGCAGAGGCGATTGCTAGGCCTATTCTTTGTTGTTTCGTGTGAAATTGATAAAACATGTAATTTTAATATGCTGTGGAATTCTATGGTTTTAAACTTTGTACTTCTGCAAGATAAATAATCAAATAACACCTTATCCCATAACGTGCTGAGTTCATGAGCGTGGATGGCACATGGGTACCTTTACGCGTGCGTACAAACGCATCAACACCGATCAGTGACACGACGTTTGTGTTGCATGTATTATCTAATTGCCCAAGGCGAGGTATATGCTATTTAATCGCGTGATTTATGCTACTTTCTTCGTGATCTTGGCTTGTGAATCTTTTTGGAAGATAGCCATTTTCTTTCTCTAATGCATGAAGATGTTAGAACTTGAGAACGTTACATATTTTATCTAGGATATATAGCACACTCATTGTATTTTAATGCGGCGACAAGCAACATTATTGTTTATTTATGCGTACAGAGTTCTAAAGTAGTCATGTTAAATGTTATATGATAGTTGTACATACTTATCGAAATCGTAATATTTTCGGGAAATATTTATTTAAAATATAAGGTTTTTTAGAAAACTATAAGTGTAATATGCACAGTATTTAATACAGTCTTAAACTTATTGCACAGTTGATGGTGAAAAGTTTTTCTTGTTCTTAATTTATCTCTTTGTGTTTTAACATTTAGTTTTGAAATATCTGCACAAATAATTGTTTTGGGAATTCATAATGAAGGAGCTTAAAGTTACTTAAATTTAAGATCAATTTTAAACACTGTAAGAGAATACTAAACCGTGCTAGAATTTTATACCAATATGTAGATGTTGGGCAAAGCCTTCAAATAATGATAATATTAACAATTTAATTGCAACGCCATTGCATTAGCGTAACAAGTTATTACGCACTTTAGTGTTCTAGTAAGTATTTGAACCATCGGTACTTTGGGGTTCATCATTTTAATTAACTAGAGTAGGACCTTATTTGAAAGTAGAGCTTCTTTATTTCAGTTTCTTTTAGACTTTTGTTTTGAGGTTTGGAACTAAAAGATAGCTTAAGAGTGGGATATAGTTGCAGATAAAATTGCATCCTTGAGATCTGAGGAAGGGTAATAGAAAGATATAGGATCGTGATTGGTCCATGCCTAGGCCTATATCCGAGGAAGGATATTATAAGATAAACAATCGTGATTGGTCTAGGCCTATATCCGAAAAATTGCTAAATGTTATTGGTCAGTATCAAACATGTGGCGTATGAGTGGAATAGTCCAGTTAATTATCTTCCAGTAATCACTCAGCAATAATGGTTATAATTATTTTCCACAAATAAACTAGTAGATCTAAACAATAAAGTATTAAAGCCTATGCTGTATTCACTCAGTAACGGATAGCAGAATGATACTAATGTTGTGTTAGTAGTTGTGATCATGACTATGATGATGATGATGATGATGATGATGATAATAATGATAATAATAACAAAAATAATAACATTGTTAAATAGGTTCTAATGCACTGTAGTATAATGACAAGAATTAACCTAACAACCAAAACTCTAGAAACCTTTAAACTTACCCTCAAAATTATTATTCTTATCATTCAAAAGACGGTAATTCTGTAGTCACAAAATTCCATGGAACATTCGTAAAACGCCTTGACATTTCTTATGAATTTCTTCCTAAGATCTTTCAGTCCTAATCCTCAAACCAAAGAGAATAAACGAACTCTAGCAGAAATGCTGAGATAATTTATACAATAGAATAACAGCAACATTTTGCCGGTTTTTTTGCTTGCTACTGAAAAATACTTTTTAATGGCCTCATTATATATATTTTTTGTAACATGCTTCCTATTGTGTTTCATACAAACTGGCCCCATCGTGAACATGACGGTCTAAGTGGTGTTTTTAAGATAGTCAACTTAAAACGTATAGGCCTACGCCTGGTGTTCGTTTAAGTACAAGACGGTATGGCACTGAGACAATACTTTCCTCTCGGGAGCTTAAAATCTGTGCAATTTTCGTGAGCCGTCGGAGGTATTCGACAACGTTCGTCATTAACAGAAAGGGAAAGCTGACAGGGTGTCATCCCTTCGTGGGTGGGACTATTCAGGTCTGGCTTGCAAGCACTTGAAAGTTTTTTTTGTGTGTGTGTGTGTGTACGTGATTTCAGTCTTGTTTATCGTTAAAATTTGTTTTTAAGTTTTATTATCTATTAGACTGGCTGGCGTTCTTTTACTAGAATTTAAATGTAAATAGTGTCTAGTTCCGATATAGAGTTGTAAAAAAATTATGAAAGTTTGTTTATTAGATAGGATTTCGTTCTTTGTATTAGAAGTGTAGGAGCAATATAGTATAAATGTAACTAGTGTCTAGTGTATATTCCAATACAGGATTGTAATGATAGGGTTTGATAATAATAAATAATTGTAATAAAACAAAGTAACAATGAATGAATACGGCTGCAATCTATGTGACAAAACTTTCAAGTTCTATCGAAGTCTCAAACGTCACAAAAGGATAAAACATGATAATTTTAGAGTATCCTGTGACATGTGCGGTACAAGTAAAACCTCAAAGTCCGATCTAATCAAACATATAAAGAGTGAACATGGATCTACATCTCAAAAAGTAGAAACTACGATTCGTTGTTCTCTTTTTTGCCGAGAAAAGGTCAAAAACGAGTGATATTGTCGAACACTACGTTTTCGATCATAACATCGTGATTGAAACCGAAAATATAGAATTTCCTAATGAAATAGAGTTTCAAATATGGAAGAAGGAGATAGAAAAACAAGAAGTGTGCGAATTTGTTTGTAAGAATTATTACAAGAAGAAAACGAGCGACGAAACTAGAGTATTATATAAGTGCCATCGTGATGGTTTATTCAAATCACGAAGTAAATCTGTTCGACACACTAAAATATTAGGATCAAATAAAATAAATGGCACTGCCCAGCAAAACTTGACATTATTCGCGGAGATGGAGGTACAGTGAAAGTGTCATATTGTAAAACACACGTTGGTCACCGGGGAGAACTGGGTCGTTTAAGACTGTCAAAAAATGAAAGGGACGATATTGTAGGTAAACTTGCACTCAAAATACCTTTTGACAATATTTTGGACTCAGTTAGGATTTAAACTGACTGATTTAGAGCAACGGTACATATATTTGCATAGATTTTCATGTCTACTGTAGATATGAATAATTGCAAATACTAATTTATATATACTAAATTCAATAATAGGCTATTATTTTTTGTAACGTATATCGCTGTTTCAATAGGTTGTACCTATTAATGAGATCGCATAATTTGAGTATGTTACTGAAAAGGTATTCAGAAAGCTTGATGTTTTATCATTAGACTTCGGATTTTAGGTAAAAACCTATTTTAATCCTTAAGTGGTATATGGACGAAAACTTGTATATGCATGTTTCATAAGTCACTATGCCTAAAACTAATATTTTTATAGGACCTAAAACAGCCTATTTTTACGTTAGAGCCTAATATTGCCTTTTTTTGCTTGTTTTTCCTCTACCTAAAGTTCAAAATAAATAATTTTTTATGATAAATTATAGCATTTATTTTCAGTTCGTACTAAATTTTTAGCTCGGAATGTGCAGTACATGATGTGGTTAAATAGTAAGGAATGTTTCATCTTCAGTAGAAAAATTCCTTGGAATTCCCAAGAAAATGTAGTGTTTTTCTCCCGACTCCCACATCATTAACAGAAAAAAAAGTAGCTCTCTGAATCACTGAGGGATTAGGTTTTCACTGTTATGGTAGTAATACAGGTCCTAGTAATAGCCCTATATAATTATGTGTACCATAGGCCTATTTCTGTGTTTAATCATGATTATTGATTAATGGTGTCTTCAATAAATATAATATTCTACATTGCAATTGAGATATTTCAGAAAATTGGCAACTTAACGATTTTATAAGAGACTAGTTTACGATTTTTAGAACCTATTTTCCAATTTTTAGAGCCTATTTTAAGTACCTAAAACAGCATTTTTAGCGACCTAAAAGTCCGAAGTCTATTTATCATATTTATGTGTGCGAAACTGTTATCATTCTTTAAGTTTGAAAGTTATTTTTGACTGGGTTTGTCCACTACTGTATTCGAGTTTCTGTAGTTGGTGGTAATTTGAATTGTCTTCTTCTTCTTCGTCTCTTCTTTCTCAGTAATTTTGGTGCGGGAAGAATTGTGTGGTATTGTATTATTAGGGGTGGACGTGTCATTTGGCTCTGGTGTACTCCACGAGGAAGAGGAAGATGAGGAGGAGGAGGAAGAAGACCACCATTACCAAACTGGAATCGAAGTCGGAGCCGATTGCCTACAATCCAGACGACAGGTTTCCAGTTCTGTCATCTCGCAGCGGTCATCGCTGTCAAGTGAGTTGTCATTATGTCTGCATGTGCTCGGACCTTGCTTCTTCCTACCCACTCTTTCCTTTGAGAACAGCATGGAAATGCTTGCGTAGATTTGTTGTTGGGTTTTATTTCGTGTCGGAAGATGTTGATTATCCATTTCAGTAGCGAAAAAAGTAAAAAAAAATAAAACCGTTGCTTATTGTTCGATTGAAGTGTAATATTTAATGATAAGGTTTGATCACACGTTACTAAATGAAACGCAGAAGTCGTTTGTAAAAGCACAAACTCATATTATAATAAAACGAATTAGTGTCAGAGACTAAATATGACTTAAGTAAGTCTACGAACACCCTTACATGAAAAATGACTTCATACGGCGTTATCCCTCGTTTGCATCCTCTACCTTGCATGTGCTCTTTCCGCTACCAAGAAGGATATTTTTAATCTGTTTTTATTAGAGTCCGAACTCCATTATCCTAAAAGTGATTACGTATAGCCTATATGTAACAAAACATCAAAATGCCAAAAAATAGCCTCGCTAGCAGGCCTCCGGTACCTTCTCTGATTTTTCTGAAGTAAAGAGGTATGGAACGGGGTGCATTCAGCAATTTGAGAACAGTTGGGATGCTACTTAAGGGTGTAACAGTTTCAGTCAAGAAAACCATAAATATTGTCCGATGAGTATTGGTAAGCTGACCATATGTCTCCAATCCTGCCAATAAAGTCAGAAGACAGATATGGTCTGATAGTAGGGCCTGTCCCTTCATATGATAATAGCACAGAGGGGTTATCTTTTTAGTTAAAAGTTATTTATTTCAAATGATATTTATATTTTTAGAAAAGATAATCAATGAAACTATTTTCACACCTACGTCAACTTTAAGAAGTTATACCTGAATGAAGTATTCCTGAATAATACCCTATTATGCCAGGCCTAGGGTGATTTTTAAAATCTATAAAATAGTTTATTTGATTATTTAAAAAAAAAATTCTCAGATATAATTATTTTTAGCTAAACAGAATTTTCCGTAAATATTTACTTTTATGCAAAACATGTAGTATTGTGCGAAAATGTTTTTATAATGTGTGTGGGAGTTTTAGCATTATAAAGAACTTAGAAAATTTATATGTAGGCCTAACAAGAGAACTTGCTAGTAAAATGTATCGCAGTTAGGGTAAAAATTTACGAATTGACCCATATAGGCTAAATAACAGAGCTCGTTTCTACACCATCGCTTACAGAATGATAGCTTCGTCAACTTCATTCTATGTCTTATGCCAAATAACTAAAAATTATAGATATTATGTTATCTTAAGGCTGATTTAAATCACTGTAATTTATTGTTTCCATTTACTCGTATGGGGCTACTTGCAATATTCAGATTAGTATGTAAGTTATGGGTAATGTTAAACTTGTGAATATGTCGGTTCTAAATATTGAGTTATGTGCAAAATATAAAGAAGACATAATTGATTTCAAGAAAAGAAACTGACATTAAATATAAGGGATAATACAGTTCACTGCTTGTTACCACCAGCTATGTAACTGCTTGTTACCTATTACCTTAATACAGTGAGTCCCACGCAAGAGTTGGCCAATGACGCGGGTTTCTGCGTCGCGGCTGGCACAGCTCCAACTCCCGAGCGATCGGGTGAAATATCTACGCAAATAATGCCGCGGTCGTTGTAATGATTCAGGTTCTCACATTTACAGTTAAAATTACAATAAAAATAACCACGTACCTCATCACAAAAGATGTTGGGAATGTTCTCCTCTTGCATCCAGACAATACTGGCACCTTTTTAGGAAATTTTCTTTCACGCGCATAAGTTCAGCTTCCGAGACAGAGTTACTTTCTCTTTTGATAGGCCTATGTGATATTGTCATTAAGTTCTTCTAACAGTATGTAAATATTATTTATGGGGAAACTTGAAAAATAAAGTGTATAGGTCAATTTCCCATACCTTAAGAAGAACTTAAAGACAATATCACAAGAGAAATTAATTCTATCTCGGAAGCTGAACTTACGCGCGTGAAAGAAAATTCCCTAAAAAAGGTGCCAATGTTGCGCGTATGCAAGAGGAGAACATTTCCAACATCTCTTGTGATTAGGTACGTGGTTATTTTCATTGTAATTTTAACTGTAAATGTGAGAACCTGAATCATTACAACGACCGCGGCATTATTTGCGTAGATATTTCACCCGATCGCTCGGGAGTTGGAGCTGTGCCAGCCGCGCCGCAGAAACCCGCGTCATTGGCCAACTCTTGCGTGGGACTCACTATATATTGTCAAAATAACAGCTTTCGTTTGATTTGCATGCTTCATTCATCTCGAGCACAATGCAGTACATAATGCGCTTATTTTACCAAAATATGTCGTAAAATTCTCAGGTTTCAGTAGCAATAGGAATTTCGTATGTTAGTACGATGTACACGCTTCAGATTCTTAAATGAGGTAGTTTGTGAATACTGCGTTGCCGCCAGCATTATATAGTTTTTGTCTGCCTGAACATACTTGTATGTGAACAATTAGCTTAATCTAAACTTTGACTTAATGCTTATTTCGATTTCCATATTTCATAAAATAGGTTTAGTTGCACATTGGTATCTGTTAAGAGGGAAGTTATTAATTACTGTAACAACTGGAATGACAATTCTTTCACACTGGCAGGTTGCAAGTGGCCACTGGGTTGGTATCTCATATTGAGAACGCCTGGTGGTTACTGGGATATGTGAGTCACTTGGAGAATTTAATGTTATACCATCACGGAGAGCCGAAGATCTTGGTTCAGATTCCGGGAATGACATTGAATTGTTCAGTCTGACTTCACCTTTCCTACTAAAAACTTTTCCATTAATAAGAAAAGTTTATACATTGTGGAGCAGTTTCTTTATTTTTATAATTTAGGTAAAATATTTTAATAGCCTGCGTGGTCTAGTTGCTTACTATATTGTTTATTGTTTATCGTTTTATTGCCTGTCATGAAGCAATGTTCGTGACAAGGTCATAGAAACACATAAAATAAAGTTAGATAAATTAAATTATAAAATTTGGATTATGCACACCGTAAATCTGATTACCCGGTTTCAATGCCCCATAATCCTGATTTTTCTGATATAGGTCTAAAAAGGATGCGTTCAGCCTTAAGAGGAGTTGCTTGAATAAATTAGTGATTCTATCAAAGAATTCAAAATACGAAGGTTGATCGCATAGTGTCGAACGGTTGGCCTTATCCCTATCAGGGGCTAGCGCCATGGAGATTCATTCTCGTTAAATATTTTAATTGTTAGATGATTTGGAATCCCATGTAGTGTGTTTTTATTATTTCGCATGATAAACAAATTCTTACATCGCCAGTATTCATCACAATGTTATTGTAATTTTAGGAACTTTCGCTTATGTTTTCGCTGCAGACTTTGTTAACGAAATTCCTGAGCTTCTATAAATGATGGGAAGCATGCCCAAAAGTAAACAGAAAATAATTAAGTATGACGTCAGTAATGAACATCTGGTATGATCTGTTTGACTTTTTGACCGATAAAAAGAGTTGATCTTGCTTTACGGCGTATTTATGATTCCAAAATAAAGGAGTTGCATTGCCGTTCGGTACTTCATACGAGATTTATTGTTTCCTCCGATTATAAGTTTGCAGATTGATAATCTAACATATTTACAAGCAGAGCTAAAAATTCTCCTGTTGTTTATTTTTATTTCCTTCCCGAAACTAGAAAATGTAAAGAATGGCATGTTCGGCTGATATAATTCATTTATATTTGGAACTTTCTTCTTAATATGTTTTGTTAATTTTTCTCAAATGTATGTCGATTATTGTCAGAAACATAGGCCTATTATATTCTGTGAAGTAATCTATTCTTTTGGAGAGTAGTCCATTCTTCGTAGGAATACTTGTGCAATCGATTGGACTACGTTCTGGCAAAACCATATGCCTTTGTTATGTCAAATGCAAGATAAAAATAAACGTAATATTTATGTACAAGGAAAAGTTTTTCATAAAGGTTTAACAAAATAGTATATAATGAAGGTGTATGCAATCTGACTTTTTCTTTCTTTATATTTCGCAAGTTTGATAGCAATAACTAATGCGGCCTATATATGAAAAAATCGACAGAGAAGTCAATTTATCGTTACATCTATTCTTTTTCCTTAGTGTAGAAACTTCAGTCTTTGTTATTGAAAGGTTTATTTAGCTTATATAAATGTTATGAAATGCTTTTCCGCTGCCCTAAGACCAGACATTTCTAACGGGTGGTCATTTGAATGAACTTTGTAATATTTGCGGAGAAAGAGGATTTTCCATACAGAAATAATTTATAAGATTTTTAGTCATTTTTGAGCGTTCAGTCTTTACTTTACTTACACGCCTTCTAGTCGTTGTTTAAGTGTCTTTGTTGTAGATTATTGTCAATCAGAATAGAAAATTAATGGTTCCTGTCGTTGATTTTATGTATTTGTGATTTAATAGAATTTTTTTTAACTTTTATGTGGGAAAGCAAGGCTGTTGAGTTCCTAGAATAAATTTACGATGCAATGAAATTGTTGCAAGCTTTCCAGTGTCGATGTTCTGTTTGTTGTTCCTCCTCAGATGTTAGTTTTGTGTCCAGATGTTGAATAGTGTTTCAATAAAATCTCTGTGGTGTAGTATTTATGGTATTTTGCTTCTGCAGTGCATGTGTGCTTGCACAAGTGTTGCCATGTGTTTGAAATTTGTGAATTGCACAATATAGGCTATATTGGTGTTGTTAACTTAAATATTATTGGGACTTTGAAGTTGTTAATTTGTTCTTGAACTTGACTACAAAGTTACATGGAGCTTTCAAGAAAGGCAAGAGGAAATAGAACTTTAGCACGTGTTTGTACTTCTTAATATAAATTAAAATAGGTATAAATTAATAAACCATCATAAATTAATAATGTTACACGTCCCGTAAAAAGTTAAAATGTTTCTTAATTTTAGTTCCGTTATAAACATACTGTAGAGCAGAAAGAGTGAGCAAAGAACAAACGTTCCCCGAAGCGCCTGAGAAAAATTAAACTCGTTGGTAAGGAACTTAATAGGTACAAACTAAGAAGTTTCAAAATATATAGTCTATCTTAAAAGTCTACTTCTTCAAAAGATTCATAATATACAGATATACACAATAACATTCTGAAAAGGTCGTTGTAGAACATAGAGTGGGAAAATAATTATTTAAATCGGGGTGATAATATAACCGTTAAATACTTGGTACTGGGCTTTCGGGGAGCATTATGGTTACACCCCTTCATTTTGCCCCTCAGCAGGCATATACAGGCCGAGGTTAAAACACCAAGTGCGCTAAAGATAGATTTTTTGTTGCTGAGTATCATAAATTTTCCCCGTCATTTCAACCTCTAAATGGCTATACAGGAACTTAATGCTTAAAAATTGAACGCTGTTCATAAAATCTAAAAAGCAGTTTACGTGGAAGTACAAGCAAAATAGAAAAACCGTGGCAACGTCGGGTTCATAAGCTAATTTAGATACTAATACTTCGAATTAGCCAACTATTGAACATTACGTAAATACCTATTTGAAGTAACAACTCTATAGGGAAGCCTTAAAATAAAATAAGAAAAATTAATTTAGGGCTAACCTAGTCTCAAAAATCGAAATTCCTCATTTTTTAACCAACAGTTCTGAATTCTGAACCACATGCTAGCGTAAATATCTTTATCATTGCATTTATTCTTTTAGTAACGCTACTTGAAACAGTATTGGAATTATTATTTTATATCTAACTAGCTTAAAAGGCCCGGCGCTGCCCGGGTTTTATATTCTGTAATTCGAAATGAACTTTTGAAGGACTTTCGATTTTCAAACTCCAGAATACGTATGTAGAATTTGAAATGAGGAAGAGCGACTTATGTCACTCAAACTATTCCCTCAGAAAACGCCTGATAAAGCTTGAGCTAAATCTCATGTCGAACGAAATCATTTAACGTTTTCAGTGATATTTTTCTTGTACTCGCACTTGAAAATATAAAATGGTTCACATTCAGTCTTTCACTTCTCTTGAATTTAAAAATACTTTTTAAATAATATTTTAGATGCAGAAGGAAAAGAGGAAATGCATATTTCAGGAAAGAATTTGAAATTCCAACATAATACTGTTTTATAATTCTAACCATTATCTGAGAGTAGAACCTTGAGAAATAACAATAAAATAGAAAGCATAACATTTTCAACTTAGGGGGGATTTCATTACAGTATAGGATTGCCAACCAAACTGACGATCAGCCGAACAGAAGTACCCACTAAATATTGACGGGGAATCAAAAGAATATGTGAAAAACTTCATATTCTTGGGACAAAAACCTCCTTTGACAGAACTATAGGGACGAAAGTTAGAGAAGAATATTGGGACGGCTTGGACCAATTTCTGGAGTTCATTCTACTGGATAAATACCAACGACTACCAACGAAGAAGAACGTATTCGAAATCTGTATGCTTCCTATACGATTGCCAAACATGATCTGTAACTTCGAAAGAAAAAACGTGTTGCAGAAGATGGAGAGGAGGATCTTGGGGATTTTCTTAAAGGGTCGAGTTCAAAACGTAGATGCCAGGAAGAGACTGCATCCAGACGGCGCGGCGGTCGAAATGGAAGTGGGAAGGCCATGTAGTGCGACAGAACGCAGAAAGATGGGCCTGCTCAGCAACGTCCCAAAATCCGATGGTCATGATAGAAAAAAGCTGGAAAGCATTGGACACGAGTAGCCATTGAAATAAAAATGGGAACAGGAAAGACACTAATGTGGTTGGTTCAAAATGTTGTAATCTGTTGTGTAGTATTAATTTAGTTAGTGTTTAGTCAATTATGCATTGTGATTTCTAGTGACTATTACGTATTATGATTAATTAGTAAGAAAGCACTAACTTCTTAGGACTAGTTTACCTACCGAGCAATGCTCCAAGCTCACCCTTGCGATGGCATTATAGGATTAACCAAGCTAATTTATTAATTTATAGGCTTGCCTTATTTTGTTCTGTTATTAAAATAATATAACATAAGCGAGTTATAAATTACAGTAATTGGCTTTATTTACTACGGGAAACCAGCGTTCCACTTACGGATTTCAATATGCTGCTGTAAAGAGATATTCGCTTATTTATTGCATCTTATATAGACGGACAAAGAGATGTTCTTTACCTCATATTATAGCCTCTTGAATAAATTTGTAATACCTTAGATCAATGGTAGATTAACTCCGATATCCAGACTTCTTCTGAAAAAAAAAAAAAAAAACATATCCCCTTCGTTTATTTAGAGAAGAAGAACGGGGAAAGGTAGTCATATTGCCGAGCAATGTTTAACCTTAAAACCCGCCTTGAGAAGTCTTCCTCCAAATGGCACGTCATTCAAGTATATAAAATCTGAATATAAAGTCCTTTATTACACTCGAAACAGCTTTTGAATCACGCAGATTTCTTCCACATCTAGGTCTACTCTTTTAGCAAAATATATTCTATGACAGATTTCAACATATCAAACTCTATGTTTGTGATACATAATTGGCTTATTAATTATTAGTTTTGAAGCCAAAATGGGTAATGAAAACGAACGCGTATTTCGGTACACGATACGATTCTGTTTGAACAGGTAATATTTTAGTTTTCCTGTTATCTCTGTTGATATTACCGGACTCCACGAGCGGTCAATACGAAACTATTTATGTCCAAGGTTAATTAAATACTTCATTAAAGGCATAAATCCACAGAAAGACCGCTGATCTACTATTTTAAAATAGATCAGTAGGCTACAAGTAGAAGTTTTCATGCCTTACACTTTTATGTTCATCGCATGCCATTTACATTTTCCTACGATTATCCCTACTTGAACCTTATTTCTTGTGTACTTCGTATCCACCCATGTGATTTGCGGTAGATAGCACCTAAGTGTACGGTAACTTCAAGATAAGTTCTAGGCGTTATAATATAAATAAAACAAATTCAGAGAACTTACCAGTTGTAACACGAATCGTTAACAAGAAATAAATGTATACCGTACCACAATCAGAATATGGGTAGGCCCCGATTTCAGGTACTATGCACCCTGGAGGACAAGGCTCTTTTCCTAAAGTTAGTTGCTTTAGTGTCATATTTGTGTTTTACCCAAGAATCAGTCAATAGTATTGCGAAGGCATTTTATTTTTGCGAGTAACCCACCATTTCCCACTCTACACAACAAAAAGTAATATACTTATAATATAAAATGCAGAAAATGAATGATTGGTTGATGTTTTCAAAAAAACTATTCAGAAGTGGTTGATGGAAAATGTCTTTTATAACATTAATGAATACCTCCAGACTACTTTTTTTATAAATGTATCTTAAACTTTCTGCTTTACCTTGTAATTATGTCTGTTGCAATTGTATATTGCCAAATGACAATATTACATAAATAAAAAAATTGATATTGTAATTTCATTTGCAAAAAGTTAGCCTCAAACTCTAATAATTTTGTGATATTTAATATTGTCAATCTTTGACATTTTAATCATATGCTAAATTATATTTAATTATGTCAATTAAAATGTGTATTACATGTATATTACAACTATTATTTTTAGAACGAATGTTTTATTACTTTATTTTTACTTTACAACGAGAATCTAAACTAAAACTCAATGTAACATGTTTTCACTGTTTCAAGTGATTAATTATTTATTTATTTAATGTGACATTTCTTTTAGCCCTATTTCACCATAAGATACATTAGGGCTGTAGTTTTATGTCAATTACAATGTATAATTATATTGGCATAAAGTTTATTTTACAATTTTCTCCTTATTATCACTCGATGTACAATATTTTGTTATATAATATAAATTTGTTTATATTATAAAAAAATTCCCTTAAAATATTTGCCGCCATGGGAAAATGCCCAGTCTGCCCATATATAAATCAGGGCTTGAATATGGGAATACAATCAGTTCCAACAAAACACTCAAACTGGGGTTTTAAGGCATTGAATCCCTTGAGTTGCTTAATTTTTGCAGATTTACTAGTTAGTCTATTTTATAGGGCGACTTAAGTAGATTGAGAAAACAAACCTATACTGCCGACGTTAAATTTTAATTGCCTACGAATAAAACTTGAAGGAGCGAGAGCCACCGCAGCTCTGCAGCATCCGGTATTCTCGCTGTGGTCAGGAACAGTACGCATCTTCTCATTTGTTTCGCATTGCAGTTGCAAATATCGATGTGGCTAGGTTGAATTATTTGCTCAAATCTACCAGCGTATATAATCTGCAAATATTTGAGATTCCCACGATTATATGAAAATGTAATACTAGTTAGGAATGGATTATAAAAATATATCTGGTTGGTTGTTGGCATGCTTCATGTCTCGTGTTATCGTTTTAAATTTCGTTACTAGTTTTAATCTTTAATTAGTTTTCTATTTATGTTAATGGTTTTCTTAATTGGATATGTTATTTCGTGCAAAGTACAGAGTAGGTCTATCCCCGATGAAATCGTTGGAGTTTTTCAACTAGCATAATCCTTCTGGTGGCGCTATTGGCCCTGGGGTCGACTCAGCCTCTAACAGAAATGACTACCAGGAGCAATCCTGGGGGTAAAGGCGGTCGGTGCGTAAGGCTAACAACCTTACCACCTTCATGTCCGAATGTCTAAAATCTGGTAGCCTCAACCTTCTGGAACCCTCTGGGCCTCCGTGGCCTGTATAGGGAGCACTTTACTTACAGAGTAGGCCTTCATTAGATTTTACAGAAACGTTTCTTTTACAGAATCCAGCAATAGCTTATGTAGTTATCATGTCATATTAAATTTTTCTGTTTTACGCATGGCTCTCTACTGATGAAAATTAAGTTTTTCACTGAATATTATTGTGACAAAGAGCAGGATATGACGTAAAATATCCAAATCATGCTGCTGAACTTTTGACTTTTCACAGCTGTCAGTCCAACTTAGAATTAAATTAATGGAGCTCGCCATTAAACCAACAGTTAATAAATTTTGCTAACTACTAGTTATACGTAATGTAGTTAAGTGAAGTTCATAATTTATTCTGTTTTCGTAATTCCATTCTGAGGACAGTCCTGTTAAAATAAACTGTACCATCCATAAAATGTGTTACCAGAGTTTGATGTAGTTGTCATGTTTCATTGTAATGGAATTATCTTTGTACTGAATGTGTTACATAACATTTACAGTAGGCTACTATTACAATATCTGCTATACTAAATACCACGACTTTACTTCCTAGATTTTAGTATAGACACGGGCAGGCGGTATACTTTATTCATAGGGACAGCATTTTTTGGTAAAATAAAATGGCTGATTTCGCTGTTAAACATCCTTCCATTTCCTGGGTATTTCGAGAAATAAAATATTTTATAGTTATCCTTATGGCCTTATGGGGATGCTACGGCACTCTGCACACTGTGTTCTTTTTTATAACCACGAAAAATACACACACACACAGAATATTCTACTATATTCTCGTTCACTGGTTACCGGTCATTCGTCTGACGAAGTCGGGAGTCTTACTATATGTCCACCCCATTTCCAATCCCATATCTTTTAGTGATACTTAATTTTAATTACCCAGAAAGTAACCTATATTATATTACAGTCTCTACCTTGCTTCCAAAACAAAACAATGCGTTTTCCTCTACATATCAGATAAATTCTGTTGACCTATTTGTTTCAGCGCTGTGTGTTGGCGTAATTGCATTATCCTTATCACTGCGCTGGAACAGGATTGCCTTCCGGTGAGCATGTGGAAATCGTGGTTTAATTAAGATAGTTGGAGCTATAAACTAAGACATATCATTCTTGCTATCTTCTCAAAGTCCCTTTCAGACCTGGTAACATTTTCACAAAGTACTTAACACAACGTCACCAGCTAAGATGTCTTTTGAATTATTGTTGGTTTATTTATAATAAAATATATATAAATATTTTCCCGTCATCTACAATAAATTCTAGATGTCAGAATTTTCGAAATATTTCAAATTAATGTGGCAGCATAGGCCTCATTTGTTTTTAGTATTTGAATTATCTGTTTCTTGTAGGTCCCTTCCCAAATTAATTTTTGAAGTATGTTTTTATTTAATAATATATTTACTTCCAAACAGATTTGACTTTTCTTAAAGGTAAAGAGGATAGTTGCTCAAATTGTGGGGAGAATACAAAACATAAATAATTAGTTATCACACTTATCAGATAGAATCTCTATCTTTATAAAAATATTCTTCGTGAAACTTTTTAAAAATAAGCTTAAAAATTAAGCTATTTTAATCCGGTTTTGAGATCAGTATTGCTCTAAGGACCCATCCGGGCAATATCTCTTGAAGTTACATGCTCATTAAATTATTGCTGAACGTTGTTACTTTTTCTCTCTCTATATTCCTGCTAGCTGATCCGTGGAACTTCGAATCTGGCCGTAAGTTCAGCCAATTGTAGAGACCTTTATTTTTACATCTACATGAGTTATAGAAGCTAATATTTTTAACAGTTCAGTGTACCTCCTTAGAAGTTTTACAAGTAAAAGCGTAAGGAAATCGAGGATCTTCCGCTTTATGATTCACACAAGACATCATTTTGGCGTAGCTTCGAGCTGACTGTCTTCTTAACTTGACTGTTGATACTAATGTTAATGCATCTTACCTTCAAAACTGCTTAAACATTTCCTAGATTGGATTCATTGTGAGTAGAGAATGCGAATGCAACACATTTTGAAGGTGGTTAAACTTTCGCTACATTTTAAATTTGGAAGTCTGTGTGGACATGCGTGGTCTCGCGATTAGCGTCGCTGGTAGTGATGAGCAAATGCAAGACCAAGACCAAGACCAAGGCGGTCTTGGTCTTGGTCTTGGTATTGCACTCTCAGTCTTGGTCTTGGTCTTGCATAGGTAACCCTGGTCTTGGTCTTGGTCTCGGTCTTGCATCAGTAGTCTTGGTCTTGGTCTCGGTCTTGCATACTCGGCCTTGGTCTTGTTGCAAGAGTCTTGCAGTTTTCTTTTACGCATCTTACTGAGATCAATGGCGTTTACATGATTTAAAGTTACACCGATTACATGTGTGTTATTGCTTGCGAAAGTAACGAAAGCTAATTGCTTTTAGTTCCTTTGACCATGTAAACAGTAATGTGACATCATGCTGTTTGCCGAAACGTCCATGGTGATATAGGCTAGAACAGTAAACTTTGAGTGTTCATTTAAATATCCTCTGTTATCCTATTGCAGAACTTTAAACTCAAAATCCAATAGATGCTATACACTATTTGAGAGTGTAAAATTATGAATATTATATTGTACAATTTCAAATTGAACGGCTGCGGAGACAAGAAGCAATATTAACAGGATGTGTATGAAATGTTTTAAAGATTTCCGCATAGGAGAGAGGTTCTATCTAACATGTTTAAAACTGTATAATATAGTAACAAAACATAACGGCATTGAAGCAGATGCTTTAGAAATTGTGCAATCTATAGGAAATCACACAATGTCCATTCGAAACCCAAACCATAGGCTGCAATAAATAATATTTCTCTTTGCATATACCCTAGTTCTAATTTATAACACATTGTGAACAGATCATTTCTGCACTTTAAATAGTTACTTTCTACTTGCTTTCAAGTTTCGGGCCTTCAACTAATTGGGTCATAATTAATCATAACTATTCTTCATGCAAGCAAATATTTCTAGACCAGCCATTTTCTACTTTTAGTATCTTTTCTCATTCGATATGCATCCTTAATATAAATCAGCAGCAATAACTAAAACATCGCCACTGTTGTGTCAATAACAAAATTGTAGTAGTAAAAATAAATTTCAGTGGATGTCCTACCTATCATCAGCAAAATGTAGGCCTGTATAGCTACAGTACAATCAGATACGTAACTGTAAAGTAATAACTAGCAAATACCCGTCAAATAAGTTCCTGTTTTAATTAATCTACGGTTTAATTGTGTTTAATTGAATAATTATGAAGAATGCCGGGCGTATAACCTGATTTTTTTAGACTTAAAGTGAAGTCTAAAAAAATCAGGAGAATGGAATGAGCTGAATAGCTGTGTTATATTTTGTTCAAGTAGACAGGAAAGATTCTAAAAGTGAGAGTAGGCTATGAATATTAATGTTAGGTGTAAAAAAGGATGTCATCGTTAATGAAATAGGTTACTGAACATGTTAATAGGCGTTTTAAGTTACGGGGATACTGTTTAAAGTTTCAAATCCTCAGTCATAGGCCGCCCCATGGCTGAGTGGTTAGACCGCTCGCCCTCCACCGCATACACAACGAAGCTTTATGAAAAAAAATCAAGTAGCAAGACTGCAAGAGTCTTGCAGCTTGGTCTTGTTCTTGCCAGAGTCTTGCAGGGTTGGTCTTGGTCTTGGTCTCGGTCTTGCTTGGTCGGTCTTGGTCTTGGTCTTGCTAACGCTGATGCGGTCTTGGTCTTGGTCTCGGTCTTGCATTTTCTGCAAGACCAAGACCAAGACTGCAAGACCAAGACTGGTCTCGCTCATCACTAGTCGCTGGCTTCGGATCCGCAGACCCGGTTTCGATCCCCGATACCTTCTCGAAATTTTATGAGGTAGAGGTCTGGAACAGGGTGCATTCAACCTCCTGGTTCAAACTGTGGAGCTAGTTGGTCGTCATTATTGGCCGTGGATGTCGGCATGCTGACCACATACCCCCAATTCTGCCATCGGCATACGGTCGATGACGCAGCTGTCTAATGGTAGGCCCAGTCCCTTCGGGGATGAAGTTCCACGAAGTTTTTTTTTTTACATTCTTTAGTTTTTTTAATTGAAAGACACAATATTTCATGCAAGCTACTTATATCATGTTCTGAGGTTGAAAGACCACTAAGCCCCAAAACCTATAAAATACGGTCCAACAATAATAGAAAATCTAGGACGTTCACCGAAGAGTTGGAAAGACCAGATTACAAGTTGATATATTCATGGTAATAGTCACTGGTAAATGAAGACACAGTCATACTTCAAAATAGTTCCGAAACTGAAATATCCCACTCGAATAGCCTACATATAGCCTACATCTTGTGAAAAGAGTCTCTCAAATGGAATAACTAAATAAAACCGAATACACGAATCAATATTGCTCGGTAACAGAAGTTAAGAATTATAAATCCATAGAACATTTGATCTGTGAAAGCGTTATTGATTACATTGTCAGGCTGTGGAATACCGTACTTCCGTCTCATCTCTGTTTGCTTTCAGCTCGGAGTTTATTGAATCTGTGTCACTGTCTTCTCTTCTTAACCATTTTAAGAAAGAAACATTCTAACACTGTTATAGCAGTGAAGACAGTGTTTCATTCAATTTCATTGAATGCTGTTGCTATTATATTTTCTTTTAAAAGTTGCAGCGCTTTAACAAAGTTACTTTTATTCAGCAGAGACAGTCCAGATATATATTTTAGTTACTTTACCTTCTTAGCATTTTGTGCTTCAAATTAGATCTTTTATAAAAATAAAGAAGTTTCACTTCAATAAAAAATAACCCAATGAACCATGGGCATGGGATAGTTGTGAACTATACTTATCTAAAATCTTGCCATTTCGTGAAAGCAGGTTTCGATTATTGAATAAATAAAAGGAAATAAAGAAAAAATTGTGCCGGTAGACTAAAAAGAATGGCGAAACTTATTTTCCTTTACCAATTTAAAAAGATATGTTCATTGTATACTGTGCAAGCGTTTGCCGGTGCTCATCTTAAATTTTATCATACATTTTATGAGAAAAAAAACTACCAGAAGATTAGACAAAATACTATAAAAACAGTGCTTTTGTTCATTAATGTACATGAAAAGTGTCTCCTTAAGTATTAATTCTATCTAAATTTTGCAACAAAACGCAAGACAAATTATAATAAACCTTTTTTCATAGTAAAATCATTAGTAAGGAATATATATATATATATATATTATTTTTTATTTTTCATACCCTTTATAAGGTCCCTTCATTTTCTAGACAGGGACTCATACTTAAGAGATATATAAATACAACATTTCACAAATGCTGATCATACCTTGCTTGACTTTTACTGTGGAAAACCTTGTGCGCCATTACTGCTTGGTTATTCAACAATGAGTAGCCTGTACAGTAGGTAACTGTGTGTCTTATAATCAGTTGAGTCACATATTACTGTTATTATTACTGTTGTTGTTAAAGCATTAGTAATACCATTACCATCGATGCAATTTTTGTCGCTTGAGAAGGACTTTGCCAGTTTTCTAATTTTCCAACTCATTTTTATTTTAATTTGGCATCCTTCTTTTACTCCTCTCTGTAAGAAATAAATACTGTTCTTATAGTACTCATAGTGCTTAACCTGTAATTTAGATTGATTTAGGCCTACTCTGTGAAATACTTTAAATATCAGAGTTGCTTCAGATTTTCTCGTTTTCCTCTTATTTCTCTTCTTTTGTAGATTTTAAAAGCAGACAACGATCAATCAATTTTTCGAGCCCGTACTGTAGCCTATATAATAATCTGCCCTTTGTCTTGATTCATTCCTAAGGCATTCTCGATGTAGGCCTGTATCATATTATTCGACTTTGCCTTATCCTTTCTTGCTTCATTCTCTTCTTTATATTTCTTATGAGGTAAGATCGGCCTTAACTTTGCTTTCTTATATTTTTTGGTGGGTGGACATAAGTAGTGTTTTTATTATTGTAAAAATATGATTTAATTAGTTGGGTAATATTGTTTAAATAAATGAGATCGACAGAACAATTTATGTAGCTGTCTCCCTTAATTTAAAATTCTTGTTTGAAGTCTGTTGGTTCGCTGTTGATTATTAATCCGGAAAACTTTTATTTCATATACTTATTTTAGTATTAGGAAATAAAATATATGTTTATACAGCGTAGAAAATGATTACATAACATATTTATCGTCCAGTGGCCTACTTTACCTAGAAAAATTTTATTTCTCAGCTAGAAAATTACAACGCCATGAAGTGCAGTTACTCAGTGAGTAGGCCAAAACGATTTTGATAATATTAATGATTTTGACGTGTTTCGGAGAGGAACCCATAATAACGCAATTCTTAAATTCGTATCATCACACGTTCTCGAATAGCTACGGAATGATAATTCTAAATATTGAAATTCTGTTTTCAGGCTACTTTCTGTTTTTCAAGTAAGCACTCAGGAATGGTAATCTCACAGCTTTATGCTAATTGCACTTTGGTATTTATAAATTTATCTTATTTTATAAGTACTGTATTCATTTAACTAGCGTTTCTGACTAAAATAGTCCACGATAAATCATGCTATATAGGTAACAGTATTGTTTGCTTAAAAGAATGTGCCACCGAAAAATTTCCAAATAAGAGCTTAGGGAATTATATTTGTACTAAAGATTCACAGTTAAGCATACTTATTGCAGCTATTTTTTTGTTATTAAATGCTAAAAACATTAGTGAAGTATTGGTAGGCTTTGGGTAAAATAATATTGATGAAAAAAATTCTATCATATCCTCGGAAGAAGAGAAACTTTAATATAAAATTTGTTTTAGATGTGACATTTCTTGTAGGCTCTTCACAGGGAGACAGACACAAATATACAGGCATAATAGCTGAACGTTATCTTAGTTGCTTCCTGCTGTAATAACTTACCAACGTTTATGCCAGTAATTATATTTGAATTATGTGGGGTGACGTTCACAAGCCTTTGCTTGGTATGACATTCATAATAGTAATACTGTACTTTGTTTATTTACGGTAAATACGAAACAGCTAGCTGAATTGTATCAATTTTTAGTGGACCTATGCGTGAACCATTGGGAGTTGATGTAAGACTAATGATTTTGGACCGGTGTCGCTGGCGATAATGAATTAGCATTAGATCGCTGTGGAATTTGTTTGCCAGAATAAACTATCGGATTTGCGGGAATTTGTTCCACAGCCGTTCCCACTGGACTCATTCGGGATTCAACCCGGTCCGCCATTGATCCTAGCAAGATACGGATTTTAGATCCCTTCACTATGGACTGTAGGATTTGCAACACAGTACTTTCAATACATAGTTTAGGCCTTCTGTGGACCTCGCTTAGCTTATGCTTCTGTTTCCTGTCTCTTTCGTTTCAAAAACTCTTTATAATAATGAATTAATTATATACAAACACATACATATATACTTTTAAAATTATGAATGCTCAAATGTCGCGTGTTGAGCCTCAGATGAGAGCGAGAAAATTTTACCTCTGAATTCATACCATCTTCTTTGGCAATTTAAATTTTTATCTCTCCTCGCCATATTTTATTATAAATTGTATTTTGATATCTTTAGGTAGAGACTGATCGTTTTATTTTTGTTACTGTTATTTTTCCCCGAGCTGCACTGAAAATCCAGCCAGATCAGGCAAGAGTGACATAGATTTCGTCTGCTTAATTGATATTCTAGAACCGAGTTTCCACTATTAAATATCCAACCCTCTTAAAGAGGGCAAGCCAAGTCAAATTGGATCCAGGTATTAAAATCAAGCTTTTGTTATATTTTTGCATCTGTTATATGTGATAACTATCATATTGATGAATGAAATGTGAATTAATGTTTATATTCTAATGATTTCCAAAGTGCCATCACCCTAGATCCAGGTTATAAATTACAAAAGAACTCTGCAACCTTAAGAACAAGACAATATGCAGAGAGAAAGACAGAATGGTGGAGGAAATTGAAAAAAATGCACTAAAAGGATATAAATAAACAAGAAGAATACCAGAGAGAATGAAGGAAGTGAAGAGTATCGGCCAAGGCACTTTTCAATATCTTAAGAATTCAATTGCAAACTATAACGCCATTTTTCTTAGTTCGACATTTTTATACCATATGTACAGATTGCTACTTCACTAATGACGATAGAGATGGAATTTCTACTATACAATCCTATTCCATAGGACATAGATTAATAAAAAAAAAAAGATTTTTCTTAAGCTCGTAGTGTTCAAAATAAAATAAAACTTTAAAATGTAATTCGAGTATTATAATACTGTATAAAATAACACATCACGCCAACCGATCATAATTTCAGAAAACTGCTTTTTATTCTTGTAAAGAAAAGTTCAAATTAAAAGTGGTGTAAGTTTCAAGTTATTACTTCAATTCAGTTTTAAGTAACCTGAAAATAGGACATTCACATGGGCGAGATAGGGTAGGCTTACTCCTCTTAATACAAAATCCCTTTCTGACCGACAATGTACGTACTGTAAACCATTAAAACAACTATTTTTGTTCGACCATATACTATAATACGCTTATTACGTGTAACGAAACGGTATCTAATGATACTTATTTCGAGACTGTTTTTCATTATGACAGCGGTGTGGTGTAGATTATTATCGAAAACGGAACGATCTTGAGGTCTTGAGAGTAGCAGCTTAAATCTGCTTAATAAACAGCCTGTGTTTAAAATAATATAAATTCTGTTCATGTAATGTTAATAGCATACTAAATTGATTTAATTTCGTGTTGTCAAAATCCGTTGGTTTCAAGAAAACTACTAAAAAAAGAGCCTTGATTTGACCGACGCTATGAGCTGCCATCTGTCGAATAAGACAAGAACTACGACAACCAACTGATACGAAGGGCATCGTGGCCGTTTGTTTTGAGTGAATCTAAAATATGAAAACTTAAACATTTATACTAATTATTGTTGAATAAAACAGTCGTTTGCAACTTCCCTATAATGCTAATTATGCTCGTATCTTAATAAATGTCATTATAGGCTTCTTGCTGAATGTACTATTGTCACATTGAGTACTTATATTATATTAATGCATGCAGCCTTCTTCCTAAACGGAAGTGGGTAATATTAATGTGCTAACAGCACACTTTAGAATATCGTTATCATCAGCAGTCCACAGAAGGATATAGCAACTCTATCGCAATGTGAAACTTGCGTGGTATGTAGAATAGTATTCTATAGGCCGTCCCAACCTTAGAAGACAGTATTGGTCTTATGCAGCGCACTGATGCCAGATCTACTCACATCACAAGACCAGGCACATGATGTGAAAAAGCTCTTAGATAGGCGTGAAAACCTCGAAATTTGTTTGTTGTATATAATAATTACTGTAAATCATGCCCTGCAGATAGAACGACGGTATACCCTCCTTCCCTTATTTTCAACCCCCATGAGTAATATGTTCTCAAAAAGCCCAAAAATCTACATTCTTTGACTAATATCTGCAAACTGTTACACATGTACCCTATAGAATCGAGTAAAAATTATACGAGACAATCATTCTCGAAAAAAAACACCCCTTGCTAAATTTTCATTCCCTACTATGTGATTTTTTACAAGTCTACTTTCTTTGAACGATGTTTACCAAACTTTACACACAGACCCTATAAAAACAAGAGAAAAAATAGGCGAAGTTAATTTTGTAAGAAGCCACCCCTTAAATGTTTCTACCCCTATTATATCACCAAAATTTAGATCTACATTCTTGACTTTATACACAGAACGTATAGAATCAGGAGAAAATGGTAGGAAAACTAATTTTAGAACAAACCACATTTTAGATGTTTCACCCCTATTTTGTGATACATATTTATACCTACAACCTTTGATCAATTTTTATCAGACTTTATACAAAGAACCTATTGAACCAAGAGAAATTTTAACCAAAGTTAATTTGGAAGAAATCACCCTTAAATATTGCAACCCATATTATATAAATTTTATTTAAATCTACATTCTCTGACCAATTTTTACCAGACTTTACACGGAGCTAATAGAACCGAGAGAAAAATTTAGGTAAAACTAAATTTGGAAAAAATCACTTAAATGTTTTAATCCCAATTAAATGACGTTTAAATCTACATTCTTTAGCTCATTTTACCAGACTTGACACACAGATAGATGACGCAGTGGTCGGGTGGTAGGCCAAGTCCCTCCAGGGATGTAGCGCCACGGAGTTTAAGTTTGACACACAGATAAGCAAGACTAATAGGAATTTCTGTCTCTTCTTATCTCAATCCCACGATCCGTGGTCTTTAGAAGTAATGGGGTGCAAAATCCCAAGTCCTTGGGTGTGATAAATCGTTCTTCCTCTACGGCCTAGATTTGGAAAATTAAGAGGGCTCCCTCTAAAATTGACTTCGAAGTACAAGCCAAATACAAAACCAGGTGACGCCGGGTCCTTTAAGCTAATAATTTATAAATGTTAAATTTAATATTAAATTTCATTTCGATAATATTATTTACTATTGTTGTTGTTATTGCTATTATTATTACAATTATTATGTTATAATAATCGAATTTTAAAGAATATAATTATATTAGGAAAGTAATAGTTAAAATACATTACCTTCCTTTAGGCCTGTTCACTATCCTCAGGGAGTGGTATTAGGCCTATTCCTTCTCAAAGGACCTTTCGTGTTTTCTTTTCTTATTCTATACAGTACACTTTCTGAACACCGTGAAGCTTGTGCTGACTCTTCAATTGGCTGGGTAACGTTCATTTTCTTCAAGAAATAATTAAGTATATTTAATACTATAATTCGCTCTTTACTGTGCAATTTGTAAACACTACGATTTCTAGTTTCTCTATTCATAATTAATATAAAATAAAAATAAATATACAATTTAATTTTTAAAATCACAAAAACCACACCATAAGTTAAACTTCACTACACAGATCACATTATAACACTGAGCTCTGAAGAAGATACGGTCATCTGAGAAATATATGAGTAAACAAAATCTGTACAGCGTTGAGTGAGGACTGCCTGATTGTCGAGCTCGGGAAAACTGTGATAATTTATTAATGCTACATGATATAGAGCTCTAGTTTGTTTTAAATACTTTCTCAGACATCTATAAACATTTCTTCTCGCTTAGTCACCAATGTAAAATAAAAAACAAAGTAGGTTACTCGCTAACTAACTTTTTTGTGTTAACATCCGAAAATTTTCAAGCAGCACTTCATAAAAAACAATATAGCTTTCTTCTTATGTAAAATTTATTGCCAAGGGAAAGAGAGTATTTTCTATAAACATCAGGCAATCCAAGAAAAAATTCTTAGTCGGTTTCGATTATTGGTTTCTTGTCTATCACGTGATAAGTTATTCATCTGAAAAAATATAGATTTCCGCCAAATTAACGTAATTGTGAAAAATAGGACTCATATTAATTATTTATGACTTCACAATTGACATCATGAGATAGAGCGGAAAATTCTCTATAAGACCTCGCAATCACATTATTACATTTATCACTTTCGGAAAATGGCAACATTGTCGGGATAGAAAAGGACGAAGCTAATTGCAGAACGTACTAGTGCAAGTGAGATGCAAATACTACATTTAACTCAATACTGTCTTTTAAGGCTGGGACGATCTATAGCTTCTTGTTGATGTGGAGATAATAATATATCTGCTGCTAACTGCATATTCTCAGACAGAGTCCGCTCAATATCTACTCTGTAAATAATTTAAACTTTTTAAAGAAGCTCGACGACAGTGCATCCCACATAGAACAGCTATTATTAGTAGTAGCAGGTATCTTGTAATCGAATTTTGTACTTCAGTCAAAGCAGTTGCAACGAACATTATGAAATATACTTGTACAGGCCTTCAATATTCTTGAAAACGTAATGGTAGTGTTCATGAAAATTATTAAAAACGTAGTAAATATCCGTCTTAAAACTTATTTTTATTATTACTATTATTAGTATTATGATCAAATGATCATCATCACCATCACCATCACCATCATCATCATCATCATCATCATCATTATTCTGATCGAGAATTAAACACCACGCCATTCTAAATGGTTATGGTGACCAGGACCGGCTCTTCCATATAGGCGAACTAGGCATAATGTTTGTTTAATGTAAATATAAAAAGTTACTTGTATTCTTGTCAGTTAAATGCATTAATTGTGCCAGAATGGTACTTTATAAGATTGTTTGGCGAACGGGAAAATGTCTGTCCGTTCGTGTGTCTGTACTCGCGGTAACTCAATTACGCTTTATCATGATTGGCCAACTCATCGTGAAACGCACTGTATATCCAATCCAAACCCCACTTGGAATTTTAATATTAAAATAAAAAAAATCCTCTCGAATTTCAATTCAACACTATACAAAATTTAATAACACAATAGAATGCAAATTACTCGACGCGGAATGGAAAAAAAAAAAAAACAAAAATCTTTCAATTGATAATCACTGGTAGGCAGAATATTCGTTTTAAAAATGTATAATGACATTATATATATATATATTATTAATTAAAGTGCTCTTCAACTACGGCAATGAAATAACAGTCCTTAGAAATAGACCTCCAGAAGTTCAGAATATCGGTTTTCTGAGTATACAAATATATATTTAAAGAACTGACACTCTTCGACATGGGGAACCTTTTTAATTATGTTATTAACCAACATTAAAAAGCATTAGCCATGTTCGAACTTCTTTCATTAATACGGAGAGGAAAACCCGTTTCCTTTGGGCCAGACTATATTGGAGTTGAAATTTTTGATACTTTTACTTCCTTCTTGGAATTTTATTACTAACAGAAAGAAGACTTGAGAGGCAGTTTGACAAAAACTCGCGCTAAGAATTCTGCTGTTGTCTTGTCGATATTGCTGCCAGGTGAGGTTTTGTACGGAATAACCCACTGGATTTGATTTCTCATCACGTGTCCAGAAGAGACGTGAGATATAAAGCTTTTCCGTGAGATCTTTCTTTTTCTAGTAGTAAACCTCACATGAATGTGCTACAGCACTTTAATTCTGTTTTCCTTCTTATGAAATATTTTTGTAAGGAAGCATGAGATCAACAGAAGTTAATATAACATAGGCGCTGCGGATATAGTGTGTTATTATATTAAAAAATACCCGTTATAGTAACAATAATAATGACAATGAAACTGGTAAGAATAGTCCGCGTGGATGGAACAGTTAGTTGGGCACTGGCTTTCTGTTCTTAAGTTCGCGGGTTCGATCCTAGGTTAGATCAATGGAATTTATGTGTGAGTTTATGTAACAGTCCCATTTACAGGCATGTAAAAGATCTACATCTCACACCGGCTACGGCCTAAGGTGCCAGTAGTCAAATAATCATAAGCAGCAATAATAATGATAATGATAATAATTCAAAATAATAATTGTAATATTCCTAATAATAATATTTTCTTTTCGTTCAATTTTTGTGTAGGGTAAATATATGTTTTTATACTGCGTCAGGTTATATTAAGCTTCAGTACCGGTACTTTATCCAAGATTGGACTAAATATGGATTGGCATTTTTCCCTTATTCTGAGCGGAATTTCATACAGGATAGGCCTACTCTTTACCACACGACTCGAACCATTGCACGTCCATTACTCCGGCCGTAATAACAATTCTGGGACCACTTTGCTACGATGCGAAACTGATGACTAGGGCAAGGCATTTGACGATTTTGCATATTTTTTACACGAAAGTTAAAAGATAGCTCGAATATATATAAGTGTGTATCATGAAATAATTGATTAAATAAGGGCAATTTGTTTTTGAAGTTTTGACTTTATTTTGCCTTTTTCTACATTTTCAAGAAATAGGTCATTTTTTGGCAATTTTTAGGTCATTTTTGGCATTTTAGGTAATGTTTCAGTAGAGGTAGTGAGGAACTTTTCCATGTACACATCGTTAAATTCAGACAACAGACAGTCTTTTTTAGTTTAGAATCTGCGCCAAGTGTTTATAGTTCATTTTAATTCAAGTTTATTGTAAACGCCATAGCAGTTTGTCTTGTAGCAATAGAGAATTAACTTTTTTATTTCTTTATAAATGGCACATATTTGCTACAGGCAATTCGATGGGCATGCCAGTTCAGAAAGAATTTATTTTTCGTTAAGTGTGTCCAAGTAGTATAGGCCTAAATTTACTTAATTCCTTAGCAACAAAATAAGTGTGTTTTATATTGTACATTTATATACAACTCACTGTCATCCATTAAATTGCTTTTAACAATTCATTACTTAAAATAAGTAATAATAGTTAATTTATTGGTATTTTTTAAAAGTTTTGTGTCTTTTTTTCACTATTTTTAAGTCATAAATGCATTTTTTATTTTGCATTTTTTCACTATTTTATGGTCATTTTATGGCCTGTTGATGGCATAGCTAAAACTGTAGAGAGGAATGTAGTTAATTAAACTGCGTCCTAATACTACTGTTATTATTGTTTATTTTCATTATTATTATTATTATTATTATTATTATTATTATTATTATTATTATTATTATTATTGTTGTTTCTGTCCATCCCTATTCTTCCACACATGTCTCACTTCTTTTACCCCCTACGAGGCATGATTGACCGCTGGAACCGTGTCCAAGTAACTGATAAATAAGTAAATTTATTTCTTATTTTTCAAATGTCATATATCTACCGTTGGACTATTCTTGGCTCTGTTCAGAACAGAAATAGAATAAGAAATAAAATACCATGAATGGAAAATGAGGTTCCATAAATATATATTGGATGCTTCCTTTTCATAAGTCCACCTGCAGTTGTCTAGCCATTGAGTTCATCAGATTCACTACATCGATTCTAGGAAATTGATTTATTTTTTCGTAGTGCACGTTTTGCTTTTACTCTACCCTAAAGTGAAGGGGGTATTGCATTCGGTGTCGAATTCTCAGCATTTATACATAGTTTGAGTTCCCCGAGCCCAAAAATGTTTTCGTAAAATGTTTGTGAACATCAGAACTCGGTAGCTCGAAAATAAAAAATCGTACGAAAACGAAATGTTATATTCTATTGAGGGACCTTCCGGGGATGTGGCATTAAGCAAGTTAACGACTTTCTATTGCACTCGATATATTTCATAAAGAACATTTTTTGGGTGTTATCGAGAATGGCACTATTAATTTTGTTTGCATATTGATGGCTTAGTGCACACAGTGTTAAGTACAATTCTATAATTTTTAATAAACCCATTTATATACCTAATTATCACGAATGTGCACCCAAGAAAAGTACTACATTTTGCCCCTGCAGGAAATTTATTAAACTTCTGTTTTTTTTTTTTTTTTTTTTTTTTTTTTTTTTTTTCAATTGTCACATTTGTATGGAGTGAAAATATGCCCCAGGTGCTTCCAAATTTGCACTTAACACATTTAAACCCAAAATTGTACTTAGTACATGTTTGCAACTTAATTAGTGCTAGTATAATAATAATAGTGCTAAATTGTCTGAAGCGTAACCATAAAGTAGTCACCTGGTTACAAACATATATCATAGTTACGGAATTTTACAGGATAGTTTTAAAAATATTCACTTGTAGGGCTTTTACCTAATTTTTACGAAATAAGATTACAAAACTTATTTTATGGAATTATACGAACAGTTTAGTTTTTTTTCTTATCTAATTTTCTTATCTGGATTTCTTGTTTCAGGTATAATTAATTTTAACGTGAATGTTATTGTTCTATACCACAATATCATGTCGGCAAATGCCCTTTCCCATATTGTTGTGCATAGGAGGTAGTGCATTGTGCCCCTAGGGTTGCCACCTGTCCCGAATTATGCGGGACATCCCGCATTTTAAGGAATTTTTCAGCGTCCCGAATTATGCCTAAGAGGGACGCATTATATTGCGGGACGCCAAATTATTCCGAAACAAAATATGAGACAGCAATTCTTGGTGGCGTCTTTTGTGAATTTCGTCTCATGGTCAAGATATCGATGTCGTCCATCGCTAAAATGTATCGTGTTGGCAGCATTGAAATCACCGCCCATGATGTTATTCTTTGTAATTAATTTGTATAAGTCGTGCGGGCATTCTTGGGGTATGTCCGTGATCTGTACAACCAGCGTGCGAGCCATTAACTGGTGATCCGACGGGGAAGTACCGAAAACAGATCATATGACACTCTGCACTGATTTGCCAAGTACAGTTCCTTCTGGAATTAAGCACAGCAAGACGTGTGTAGTGTTATCAGTTGTAATTTGAATCCACGTTATCTGTGTGTTTTATGTATCGTTCGTTGAGTAAGAACTAATTAAATATTTCTCCTGTTATTCCTAAACTTAGTGGTAAGTCATTATCTAGTCAGAGTCTGGATTGCCAATGTTCATAATTTTTTCGAAACATGTCTATGAGTGTACATTGTTTTTTGAAATTCTATGAGAAAGCTTTAAGTTCCTTAGAGAAAGTATTTGACTTCACAGAAAACAATCTTTATGGCACACTGAAGAACTTGAATCTTTCAAACATCTCAAAGACTCTGTGAAGGCACATAATGTAGAATCTGATGTTAATTTGGATGAGTTAGGCCTAGGCTATATGAGTATTCTGCTTTAGTTCAGATATAATAAATGCTACTAAAGTGAACTATACAGAAGGAGAGACTAAGTATGAGTATGAAATGGAAGAAAATTATTCAGGAGATTGGTAAAGAACACATTCGCAATCTCAAATGCTTTGTTCTGAGCATCCCTGGTAGCAATGCCTTTGAATCTAAAATGGACAGAATCCAGAAATAGGTGCTCAGCTGACCTCATAAAGAGTGAAATCATTTCTACAAAATGTTACAGATACCTGCAAAGATTATTTAGTGAGGGTGAAACAGAACAAACAACTATTAGAAGCTGCCAAATCAAACAAGAAATACAGCTTCTAGTCATGAATTTGCCCAGTTTTTTTATATTTTTATTTATTTATTATTTTGCTAATCTTTTCTTTTCTAATGTTTGTGTTACTGTTACATAGCCTATTCAGTTTTGGCTTTTTAATATATTCCGTCTTTCAGTTATTAATAAATTGTTCCGTGTACATATTTAGGTATGAAGATCGGCGATCTGCATATATTCGATAAGTGTCCCTCCTTAGCCTTACCAAAAGGTGGCAACCCTAGTTAGGGTTGCCACCTGTCCCGAATTATGCGGGACATCCCGCATTTTAAGGAATTTTTCAGCGTCCCGAATTATGCCTAAGAGGGACGCATTATATTGCGGGACGCCAAATTATTCCGAAACAAAATATGAGACAGCAATTCTTGGTGGCGTCTTTTGTGAATTTCGTCTCATGGTCAAGATATCGATGTCGTCCATCGCTAAAATGTATCGTGTTGGCAGCATTGAAATCACCGCCCATGATGTTATTCTTTGTAATTAATTTGTATAAGTCGTGCGGGCATTCTTGGGGTATGTCCGTGATCTGTACAACCAGCGTGCGAGCCATTAACTGGTGATCCGACGGGGAAGTACCGAAAACAGATCATATGACACTCTGCACTGATTTGCCAAGTACAGTTCCTTCTGGAATTAAGCACAGCAAGACGTGTGTAGTGTTATCAGTTGTAATTTGAATCCACGTTATCTGTGTGTTTTATGTATCGTTCGTTGAGTAAGAACTAATTAAATATTTCTCCTGTTATTCCTAAACTTAGTGGTAAGTCATTATCTAGTCAGAGTCTGGATTGCCAATGTTCATAATTTTTTCGAAACATGTCTATGAGTGTACATTGTTTTTTGAAATTCTATGAGAAAGCTTTAAGTTCCTTAGAGAAAGTATTTGACTTCACAGAAAACAATCTTTATGGCACACTGAAGAACTTGAATCTTTCAAACATCTCAAAGACTCTGTGAAGGCACATAATGTAGAATCTGATGTTAATTTGGATGAGTTAGGCCTAGGCTATATGAGTATTCTGCTTTAGTTCAGATATAATAAATGCTACTAAAGTGAACTATACAGAAGGAGAGACTAAGTATGAGTATGAAATGGAAGAAAATTATTCAGGAGATTGGTAAAGAACACATTCGCAATCTCAAATGCTTTGTTCTGAGCATCCCTGGTAGCAATGCCTTTGAATCTAAAATGGACAGAATCCAGAAATAGGTGCTCAGCTGACCTCATAAAGAGTGAAATCATTTCTACAAAATGTTACAGATACCTGCAAAGATTATTTAGTGAGGGTGAAACAGAACAAACAACTATTAGAAGCTGCCAAATCAAACAAGAAATACAGCTTCTAGTCATGAATTTGCCCAGTTTTTTTATATTTTTATTTATTTATTATTTTGCTAATCTTTTCTTTTCTAATGTTAGTGTTACTGTTACATAGCCTATTCAGTTTTGGCTTTTTAATATATTCCGTCTTTCAGTTATTAATAAATTGTTCCGTGTACATATTTAGGTATGAAGATCGGCGATCTGCATATATTCGATAAGTGTCCCTCCTTAGCCTTACCAAAAGGTGGCAACCCTAACTAGGGTTGCCACCTGTCCCGAATTATGCGGGACATCCCGCATTTTAAGGAATTTTTCAGCGTCCCGAATTATGCCTAAGAGGGACGCATTATATTGCGGGACGCCAAATTATTCCGAAACAAAATATGAGACAGCAATTCTTGGTGGCGTCTTTTGTGAATTTCGTCTCATGGTCAAGATATCGATGTCGTCCATCGCTAAAATGTATCGTGTTGGCAGCATTGAAATCACCGCCCATGATGTTATTCTTTGTAATTAATTTGTATAAGTCGTGCGGGCATTCTTGGGGTATGTCCGTGATCTGTACAACCAGCGTGCGAGCCATTAACTGGTGATCCGACGGGGAAGTACCGAAAACAGATCATATGACACTCTGCACTGATTTGCCAAGTACAGTTCCTTCTGGAATTAAGCACAGCAAGACGTGTGTAGTGTTATCAGTTGTAATTTGAATCCACGTTATCTGTGTGTTTTATGTATCGTTCGTTGAGTAAGAACTAATTAAATATTTCTCCTGTTATTCCTAAACTTAGTGGTAAGTCATTATCTAGTCAGAGTCTGGATTGCCAATGTTCATAATTTTTTCGAAACATGTCTATGAGTGTACATTGTTTTTTGAAATTCTATGAGAAAGCTTTAAGTTCCTTAGAGAAAGTATTTGACTTCACAGAAAACAATCTTTATGGCACACTGAAGAACTTGAATCTTTCAAACATCTCAAAGACTCTGTGAAGGCACATAATGTAGAATCTGATGTTAATTTGGATGAGTTAGGCCTAGGCTATATGAGTATTCTGCTTTAGTTCAGATATAATAAATGCTACTAAAGTGAACTATACAGAAGGAGAGACTAAGTATGAGTATGAAATGGAAGAAAATTATTCAGGAGATTGGTAAAGAACACATTCGCAATCTCAAATGCTTTGTTCTGAGCATCCCTGGTAGCAATGCCTTTGAATCTAAAATGGACAGAATCCAGAAATAGGTGCTCAGCTGACCTCATAAAGAGTGAAATCATTTCTACAAAATGTTACAGATACCTGCAAAGATTATTTAGTGAGGGTGAAACAGAACAAACAACTATTAGAAGCTGCCAAATCAAACAAGAAATACAGCTTCTAGTCATGAATTTGCCCAGTTTTTTTATATTTTTATTTATTTATTATTTTGCTAATCTTTTCTTTTCTAATGTTAGTGTTACTGTTACATAGCCTATTCAGTTTTGGCTTTTTAATATATTCCGTCTTTCAGTTATTAATAAATTGTTCCGTGTACATATTTAGGTATGAAGATCGGCGATCTGCATATATTCGATAAGTGTCCCTCCTTAGCCTTACCAAAAGGTGGCAACCCTAAACACCAGAAAGAAAAAAGGAGTTTAAAAATATAGCCTAATAAACATAGTAAAAGTTTGAGTTTCGTTAAAATGAACTCCCCTATGCAAATATGTTTTAAGCCCATCATCACAAACAACACAGTTTTGCAAGAGGCTGAAAATACGTGTTGACGGGTTACTCTGAGTCGTAATCATAAGCGACAAAAATCACAGTCCGTGCTTAGCGAAGAGAAAATCGTGTGAGTACCTTGCATCATATTTTTAAACCTGCAGAGTGAGTAAAGCATGAGGTATGTACGGTATGAATATTTGAAAAGTTTTTGCTTTAGACACGACTGCACGTTCCACTAGTTAAGGCCCGCACTAGTCTTTCTGCGGTAGTATAACTGAACGGGCGTGTAAGTACCAGGATACACGTAACCATTGTAAGAGGATGACGTATTTCCTGCTCCTGTTCTGCTGCCATACGCAATTATTTATCTCCCTTAGTTCCGTTGCTACCTTCATCATAAACAAGTGACTTAATATGAAATGAAATCGTGCTATATTAAACGTGGTATATGAGGTTTACTCTTTAACAGTGAAGTGACGTGAAAATGTGAATAAAGTGTTATCGTTTGACCAGTTTATTAAAGTGTAGTGAATTTATGGCATTCACGCTGGAAAAAACTCACGTTTCCACGACTGGTTATTGGTTTTCGTATTTCTTCCACGGTGAGTTTGTGCTTCGCATTATTATTGCTGAAAATAAAATTTATGTTTATAAATACAGAGTATTCAGAATGTATCATGCTAATACTCCTAGGTGTTCCTATATAATAAGTTCATAAAATTTGATTATAGGTTATGGATTACAAATTGTATAGTAAAAAATATCTTACGAACTTGATAATTCATTCGCTGAAGAACATTTTTAGTATGAAGATTTATTATTTAGGTGAAAATCCACGTGAATTTCAAAGCTACGCCTAATTCGTTGCACTTCTTACCTGCTCAGTGCTAAATTATGACATTAATACAATTATGCTTTATCTTAAAATCAAATAATTCTTATCCAAACGTTATGATTGTAATTTATGGAAAGCAGGCTTATCACTTAAATTGTTTTTATTGGGTTCAAACTTAGAATTCACTGGTGATTTTAATTTTATGAATATTTATATCAATATTTAAATTCAGCTCTGAAAGAGTAAAATAGCTTGCAAATATAAGATTCTTATTTGTAGAATTTTGCTTGGCTTTGGGCGTTTTCCACACAAGGTAGTGGATGTTTTTTTTTAAACGAAAAATGGATTGTTTTATTAGTAGTATGATTCCTGGTATTTTTCCTAAAACATTAAGTAGAGAAAGAAAGTTTATACAAAATTTGTCTTGTCGTTGAATTGAAATGTGATTCTTGATCTTCAAACTGTTTTTGCAACACCTATTGTATTATTTTTATGTAAAAAATACTATGTTTTTAAGGTACAATTTTTGCATGATAATCTTATGTTTCTTAATGATCAAAATAATTGATTTATACGTTAAAAATAAATCGTATAAAGTCTAACTACATATGTGCTTACAGAAAAAAGAGTAAAGAAAAGGGTTAATGATTTCTGCTACTGGTATTAAGATGATAGAAATTTTGGTCTGTAAATGTGAAAAATCAGCTGTCAGTAAGTTGCTATCCTACAATAGCCAATTTTCGTAATAATAATAATAATAATAATAATAATAATAATAACAACAGCAGGTGGAACATATGGTTAGTCTGTTCACCAGTTGCGAGTTCGATCCCGACCCTGGTCGTTGGCGTTTATGTGTGTAAATGTTACCCTTCCTTGTCTGTAAATTTACAGTCATTGAAAAGAAGAGTATGACAACATTCTGTTGCATGAGTCAGTTACAGGCATAAGTATCAGTAAACAACCTTCACAAGAAATAGTAATAATAATAATAATAATAATAATAATAATAATAATAATAATAATAATAATGAATAATATAATAACAATTTAATAATATAATAATAATATAATAATAATAATAATAATAATAATAATAATAATAATAATAATAATAATAATAGAAAAAACATGCCCGGTGATCGATCCTGTTTTCTTGAGCCCTTTGTTTGAAACCCTTTAATACAAGATAAACAGAAACAGATGTCTTGGCATGTGACAAGTGTCTGTTACTTATTACGTATTCATTGTGCTGCTGTAACGAGATAATCCTTCATGCTTAATAGATATTTAAGAACAAGATGTTGTAATGTAGAGTAACTTCTTCTATAAACTGAACCTTATGACATTTTAAATAGATATGTTAGGAAATAAGTTGATGCTCTGAGCTCCTCAGAATTCCAGCATTTACAGGGTAAGTGAGGGATAAAATTAAAGTAAACCAAGCAATTAGCATAAATTAACACGTATTAAATCAAACCCTAACCTAGTACTAAAAAGAACAATTATTTAGATATACTGATAATATAAATATATAATATGTAGAAACTCTAGTAAAATATATTTGTCAATTTGCGAATATTTTTGGTACATAATTATTAGCCTATATTATAATAATTTAATATTTTATTCGCCATTTGACAACACACAGATCTTACCAACTTCAGAATTATAGGCCCACCAGTAAACCCTTGAGAAAATTTCGCATCTTCAACCTTCCCTTCTCCCAAAATGATTTAGTCAACGTAAACTGAGTATGCTAAGTCAAAAGTTGGTAAAAAAAAAGTCTCATCCACCGATTCCATGCTAATTGCTGTAATCCTTTTATTAATTAAACAAAAAGAATGTTAACAACAGAAATAATACGAGTATATGTGGTTATTATTGTCTTATGTTACAATGTACAACTTATGATAGTTAAGAGTTACTATTCTATTTTTAAAAACTGGAAACAACTGCAAATTGCATATAGATTACTTTAAGGTAAAACAAGTGTTTCCGATCGCATCACGAGCCCTTTTCTTGAAGCCTGCGAAATCAGTTTGAAATGTATATTAGCCTAATTCAGTAATCTAAAGTATGTTATAATTTTCAATACGTATTTTAGTAAAATAAATTTTAAATATCTTACAGTTTTAATTTGTAATTCCATGTTTTCTATATTTAGACATTCAGAACAAGTTAAAACACAGAATTTGAATTATGTGAAATATTGTTACATGATATAAGCAAAGTAAGATTACTTTTTTAAAAAGTCTTTAAAAAACAAAGTTAAATAAAGAATTCACTTTATTTTATGCTTATTATTTACAGTTTGTATAATTTACCCCAATAAATTGCGCAGTTTACAATGTTTGCGTCCGTTCGTCCACGTTTTCGCAATAACTTCAAGTTATTAATCCAGTAATTTATTGCAGTGCGTTATTTGCATAGTCAGAGTATTTATGTTGGCTATGATAATTTATGAAATAGCACTTTCGACCGCTTGGATATAAGCGAATTTGAAAATCTCGTGAAACCTAAGACAATCTTTGAAGCTACCTATTACATCGAAATTATTGACTGGAATACTTGCCTAAATGTCCCAATGCTACGGGAAGTATGTGATAATGATATTCAATCACTCATTACATTAAGCCCATCAGAACACATCAAAAAGTTTCCGTTACCGAGGCCTCGACTGAAGCTTTCAAACTGGAAATGTGAAACATTTTCTGGAATTGCAAGACCTCTTTTCATGTTAATTAAAATTGATTTCAGGCTACCTGTTAGATATGGTGGTTCAATTCCAGCCATTATGAAAGCAGCGTACATGGAGTTTATTCGATACCTTCTAATTATCCTTAACACATATCCATGCTGTATTTGTAGGAGCTTCTTCTGAACCCATTTCTTGGTGCAAAGAATTTTGAAGTGCAGTAGTACAGTACAAGACCAGTGGCTGTACAACTCCTTGGTAAATAATTTTTATTATTGTGGAATAAGTTCCCATGTCGGCCTTGAAGCAGCTGACAGTCGACTGAAAAAACTGCTAGTAGCTAAATAATGTAAGTGAGCTCGAAATATTAGTTTCTTATCCAGGACAAAGCCTTGGTATTTCAGTTGATCTAGTAATTGAATAGGTGTATTATGAATAGTTAGGTTAATTTTGTCTAATTTTCGTCGTCTCTTTGTAAGCATAGCTGTTAGTATTACTTGCATTAAAAGTGAGTTTATTTGCTTCTCCCCAGTTGTGAATTATTTTTTAAAAATTCGTTAGCAGAAGTTTCTAAGTTTCGAATGGTGTCAGACCTAACAAGCAATAAAGCATCATCAGCGAATGCAAATATGATACATCCTTCCGGTGAAGTTTGCTGTAATAGATCATCGTATAACGTGATCCAAAAAACCTGGTTTGCAAGCAGATCCTTGTGAACAGCCTCTAACAGAGCTCTTTGTTATTGTTGCATCATTTTTAGTTAGCTGGGTTTTTCTATTCGTAAAATAGAAGTAGTTTTAGTATCTATGGTATCGCGTAGATAAAATAAAATCGGGTTTTTGGTTCAACTCTAAATTTGCTCTTTTTTTTTTTTTTAATAGCTCTGCAGTTAATTATTTATACTATCCGTGTGCTCAGTTATATTACCAACGAAATAAAACTCAGCACAAGTGTCTGTAGTTAAATCTACGCGAAGAAAAATTATCCCATAATGAGATTCCCTCTCAAAGGAAAGATTATAATACAGTGAAGGAATGTGCGTAGCAATAAGATGTCTATTAAATCCATTGCATTCCCGAAAGCAGCGACCAGCTCTCGGTTTTCGCGACGTGAAACAATACCAGAACAGTCATACCTGTAAATAAATGAAGTACGATTCTCATTGACATATCGCGACCTTAAAGTAAAAAAGTTCTTTCTGCGCTCAACTAAATTTTACAGGAGAGCAGTTCAAAGATTTGACCCCCTCTCCAGCGAAACCTAATCGTTCGATCATGTTTAAGCTTGGTCAGGTTTCTTGTTATTCAAGCACATAACAATAGCTTAGAAGTGGCAGCAAAATTATTGCAAGTTTTCCTGATATTAGGACCCCGTTTTTTTTTCAGATAGAACATTTTTTTTACTCCAAAATTCACCTACAAAGTTACAGTAAAAAGGTTCTATTGTTAAAAAACTGTGAAATCGGTGATTAATAATATGTTAGACTTTTAAGCTATTCTATTAGTCAAGATGAATTCTCAATAAAATTATTATTATTATTATTATTATTATTATTATTATTATTATACGTTTATTTATTTGGAATACCTGACAAAATTTTAAAAACGCACTGATCCATTTCACTACATTTTTATCATATCTTTAGACCTTTAAAGTTATGTCACTCACTCAAATTGGTATATTGATTGAATTATTTATTAAAGTGGTGTTGATAATTAAAATGCCTTCCCATGCTTGCTGATATTATTTATGTTTTATAGCGCTGCTTCGTTCAATATGTTAACATCTCTTTGTTCTTCCAAATTAATAAATAGCAATAAACTGTGTGGTTGCGCATGAAATAGCTCTCATAGGGTATTATATACCAACGGGCTTATCTCAGTTTATTTTAAAATTAATATCGACATGGAGATAATAGGAAATGTATGTGTTGAGCCATGTCTGTCATCCTTCCATAGATTGTTGTCACTGCTTGTAATGGTATGTTGTTGAACGGAGTCCCACCTATGTATATAATCTACGTGTTGTGTTAATATTGTCCTCCTCTGAATAGCTTATAATTAGTGCTTGCCTAGAGGCGTTGAATTTAGAATTAACTGTAAATTTTGAACTTATTCACTTCGTTTATGACTACCCACGTCCCTGTAAATTGTAACCAGACTCCTATATATAGAAGCTATTAATTTCAAAATGTATTAAGAAGGATTAATTCCTAGTAAGTAAACAAACTTCGAAATAAACATAGGACTAAGTAGTGCATTTGAGCTTATTCTATTATACAATAGCGACTTACACATTAGTGTCAGGCTAACAATTCAAAAACATTAAATCAAATTATTAGAGCCCGGAAATTAATGAAAAATTATATTTTTAATAGTATACTCTATTACATTCTAGTGTTAAAATATGTGAACAAGTATTAATAGTAAGCATTCTGTCTTTCGGCATGTTTTCAAACTTGGTACACGAATTTTGTTCTCCATAGCTTTCTATCCTCTGCTTCCTCCTTCAGCATCCAATATTTCCGCTTTTCCCTTAAAACATCCAGTAGCTGAATTATTATTCTTCCGAGTCTAGTTGTTCCTTTCAGCTTTCCTTCCACGACGCCTTTCAATCTTAGAATGAGGGATGGGCAATCCATGGTGATTAGTTGTGCTACCACCAGTTTATGGAATTATATAATAAGGTGTCACGTGGAAATACCAACCTTAAGCCTCCCATTTTACTTTCCTCTATGGTCTGTGATAGGCTACAAAGTTTACAAAACAGTCCGACATCCCCTTAAACGTGTAGGTCCTAAATATACCTCCGCTCCTGTGAAGCCGATTACGCTGCACTGGTAAATTTTCTGACCAGGTCAGATTGATCCAGTAACGTTAATTGTTTGGGTATTTCGATTTTTTAACCTTATATTTTACAAATCAGTTATCATTGGTATTTTGTTTGAAAATTATGATGGAAGCAAAACCTTACATTGTGGTCTTTTTCAGTTAAAAGTTTAAGCTATAATACAGTTATGAAGATGTTGATGGCGATTGAACATAACAGTGATCGATTAGTAGGTTAATGTGGGCATTTTATTTTTGATTGAAATGTAAGCTGTAAAGGGAGGAATAAAGGATATGAAGAACCGTAGAGGCAGTATGTTTTACAGTGACTTTTTCCCCCTTCCTTTCTACTTACTCATTTTCCTTACTATCTTTCTTTATGTTTTTTTACGTCACATTAATTTTTCTACTTTTTAGCTTCTCTATTATTTTCCATAACTTATTCTGCTTTTTATTTCATTTTGACTCTCACTCAGTGATTGAGAGAGGTATTCCACTGTTGTACAATTCAATTAAGTGGGATACTTTCTTGATGAAGATTCTTATTGGAACTGAATACAATTTAGATAACCCTTTTTTTTCTTACGCAGGTCTAAATGCACCAGGAAGTAGCCATAGGCCGAACATGACATTGATCGTGCCACCAACTTCCTACTCAAGCTCAGAGGATGAAGATTTCTACGATGCCAACGAATACAACGAAACCCCTAGCAGCTCTACGAGCCCGACTGTGTAAGTACTGAACATGAACATTATTAAGTCCCATGCATGTGCGAAGATTGCCACAAGTCGAGAACAAAGGCCGCATTTGGATAGTACATTCTGCCCTTTTCCAGAGAGAATTGTGTTACTTTATTAGGTTTTAGCGTCGTTTTAAATGCAATGGGTAGTTTCTAATGAGTGTAGGTGTATTCCAATTTTCTCACCTGCACTAAAATGAATTACAACTTCTTTTTTTTACAATATATAACAGTGTATAACAGTGTATGAACGTAGCTTCTTCACATTTTGAACTTATAATTCATATAGGCCTAACTTATGAATCTTTGCAAAGAATATCTGATAAGCTATGTCGTGACGCATTGTGCAAGTTTTTAATACATTTTTGAAGTTTTAAAAAGTTATCGTTGTTTCGTGGGAGGGAAAATATTTTTTTAAATAATCTTAGATGGATGAACTAGATCTGTCTTATAAAATTCGTGGGCAAACATTTCATTTATGTATAATTGACGGCAGACAGTATTCCTCAAGTATGAAAAACACATTTTGTTGGAAAATCGATTTCCAGGATTATTAAGTTAAAAGAGCCCAGTCCCAAAATCTAAATATATTTTCTCCCTGCTAACCTTGAAGAGTTGAATGTGATGTTTATTAATTTCTAAACTCAGATTATTATCTTCAGCCATTAATTTATAAACTTACGTTAAAACAAGAGACTGTGTTTATAAACTACTCTATTTTGTG
Organism: Ectobius pallidus; assembly: GCA_964059195.1. Lineage (NCBI taxonomy): Eukaryota > Metazoa > Arthropoda > Insecta > Blattodea > Ectobiidae > Ectobius > Ectobius pallidus. The sequence continues at coordinate 61,524,629 of CAXKWD010000003.1, forward strand.
CATTGTATTTATATTTAAATTGTGTACTGATATTACAAATTTTCTGTAGTATTTAAAAAAAACACTTAACTTGTGGCATTCTTCTTGCAGGATTTTAGTATTTAGTGTCCATACTTTTCAGGTAAGCTGCTTCGGTGATATCAAATTTTATGTCATCAAAGCTAGAGACGGAATTTATTTGGTTTTCTTGTGTACTGCATATCTGGTAAACCCACGAGGAGAAATGCTAATTTCCAATTCAGTGTCAGACCCGTAGTTCATGTGCGTCTTAGGAATGTAGCGAGATCGTTCATATGTGGCTCAGAAATGTAGATATCACCGTTCATGTGCCTTTTAGAAATTTAAAAACTATTTTCCATGTACGTCCTAGGAATTTTGAGACGATCATTTACGTACCGTCCAGGAATTGAGACACGATCCTTCATGTACTTTCTAGAAATATAGATGAGATCATCCATTTGCGTTCTGAGAATTTTGTGACGATTGTCCACGAGTAACCCAGAAATTTAGAGGTTAGCAGAAATTCCATTTCAATATTGCTGATTTAGGGCCACGTATACTTAAAAATGTTACATTATTTTGTTTTCAGTTATTAGTTTCTTGAAATATTCTAATACATAATGCATATGCATGTAAACATTGCTGCTCACTTAATTAACATAGTCCTATTGTTCGTAATGCCCTGACTTTCGTCCTGCTTGAGTTTAGCTCTAGTTAGAAATGTTTTTCATGTCGTCTGAAGAAGTACTGGAGATACCTCTTTTCACTGCATCTCAGTGGACCGTTCTGTGGGTGTCTGAACTCAATTCGTGTCACATTGTATTGTATTTCTGATAAATTCAGAATTATTGCTCAAACGGCATCATGTTATCGGCACCTTAGGATTAACTGAAATATTGTACCTAATAAAAATTAGGCCCTGTTAAAAAAGCAATGCATTCGTATACAAATAGAAGTAATTTTTGAAGTTAAGTCGAGTTCTGTTACATGAATTAGATATTTTCTGTTTTCACTGTCATATTAACATTAATTAGAGGAATATGGTGCCCTTGCATAAACTGTTTCTTTTGTCCATCTTCTTTTACCACTATCAATCCACAATCTAGTCAGATAATAACAACATAAAGCAGTGACCCACCTAAACACAATCGTAAATCAGCAATCCCACCAGACCAGCAACCAAAGAAACCAAAGAAAGGAAGGATAGCAACATGACCTAACTTCGCCACACACCAATAATTATGTGGTGCTACATTTTCAAGGAGAGCAATCATTTTTTGCTAATTAATATATACTTTCATAAATAAAAGCACATCAACAACAGCTTTCTGATTACTAAAAATTGTCATACAGAAGACAAATATACGCACGTATGTGGGCAACGTACCTTTTTTTTTTCTTTTTTTTCCCCTCCGACGACCTTACTATAATACGTTTATTGCATGTAATGAGTGATGTCAAGATATCATAACGATATCCATTTCGACACAGATTTTCATTATAACACAGGCGTGGTATCGATGTTATCAAACACGGAACGACCTTGAAATCTTGAAAGCAGCAAGTGAAACTGCGTAATATACAGCCTGCATTTAAAATAAAATAAATTCTGTTCGTGTTAATTTTAATATTATACTAAATTAAGGTCATTTCATCTTGTAAACATCCGTTCATTTCAAGAAAACTATTAATAACAAGCACCGACTTAACCGTATGCCATTAGCTGTTATCTATCACAGAAGACAAAAACTACTAGATCTTGCTAACAGATGATTGCCGCGGTCAGCTAATTAGGGTTTTTTTAAGATGAATCTCAAATCTCAAACCTTAAATATTTAATTAAGATCGGACAAAAACAATCGTATGCAACTTTCCTATAAGTAAATTAAGATATTTGTATGGAAATTATGAAATTCGTTTTGCTTGTTTCATAAATATACTCGTATCTTAATAAATGTCATTATAAGCTCGTTATTTGATGTACTATTATTGTAACTTAGATACAATTAAATACTGTGAAAACAAGCAAAAGTTTCATGGGCTAAATCTCTGCATTGAGAAAAATATCTACAATAGTTGATTGAAGTCTGTTGTATCATTGTGTAATTTATGGCAACAAATATTTATAGGCTATTGTGTATTGTTTCAAACAAAGATAAGAAATGTGCACTTCATTTCGGTTATTCAGCAGAGACATATAGTATTTTAGGTTTTTCTCTGCCTATTACTCAGATACGTGTACAGTATAAGAATGTTTACTTATGCCTGTAGATATTTCCATATAAAATCATCGAGTCAATACTTTTTAGCAACAAGAGCAACTGTAGGGGGAGAACTAACTTACTGCAAGCCTACGATGCAAAAATCCCCTAATTCGGCAAGACTTATAAAGACATTACTCTGACCTAAGACTTGAAACCTTAATTTAGGTCACGACTCCGAGAAAGGAAACTTCCATTTTGTGGGCCGGGGAGTGTTGGAAACATTAGGCACTGGAGTGTAATATGTTTGGTTACATGAACTTTAACATTTCATAAAGTGCTGCTGGTCTTTATATATCTTCTTGTGTTCATGGGCAATTAAACCACGTCATTAAAAAGTCCTTAAGTGCTTACTCCAGAAATGGGCTAATTACGCTACCGCGATTTACGTTTCAGTAGATGTGCAGTTGGAGGGAGTTGTAGATCAACCATTGACTCAACCTATACTTCTGTTCAGCAAGACATAATACCATTTCTGCTGTAGTTTTTTTTTTCTTTTTAAACTTTCATCCACTTCAGAATTCTAAGAACGTAAGGGCGATGGTTCTTCTTTCTTGGGGAAGAGAATTCGTTAAACTTGGAGAAATTCCAGGTTATATTTTCATGAGCTACTTACACGTTCCTGAATTTTTACCAAATGTGAATTCTATCCGCCTGTGTATGTAACATGCACATACTAATGCGCGAGATGTTCTTGTGTGTGTTATTCATGTATGTGTCCCGAAATATTCACGACAGGTTTAACAAATTTACTTGAATTTTTGTGACGTAGGTACTTAAACATACTTTTTATAGTGAAATAGCTTTCCTATTCTACTCTTAAAATAAAACCTATCTTGGGAAATCGAGTATCTGTCTAGTTTAAAATGTATGGAAACTATTCAGTAGTTTTTATTACTGTTATTATTATTTTATTTTTTATTTTTTTTATTTATTATTATTATTATTATTATTATTATTATTATTATTATTATTATTATTATTATTATTATTATTATTATTATTATTATTTTTAAAATAATTGTTATGTGATTTGTAGCTTTTATCTGGAACTTCCGAGGAGTTTTGTAGGAAAACGCTCTGAAGGTACTGTAATTTATTAGTATCTAAACACCGTGAGAATACTAAATAGGCCCTTAAGAGTAAAAAAAGTCTAACTAAAAATGTAGGACTGTTAAAGTATATTTTTATAAATGTATTTTAAAGTATGACAATTCCTTAGATAGGGCCTATATGATAAAACGCAGGACATGCCAAAATTGCTAGAGTTGTTTTAGAATTAAAGCAGTAGATTTCTAGATCAGTTGTATTTAGCATTGCGGGGTAGAAGGCGTAACTTGATGCGACGCAGTTTTTTTCTTATTTTTCCTACTATTTGGGGTAACGTAGTTGAGAAAATATATGCGTCTCCTAACGTAGCCTAGTTTCCTTCATTTATTAGGTGCCAGAATTGTACTTTCTGAGATTGTGTGATGAACGGGAAAATCTTTATCTGCCCGTCCGTGTGACTATACGCGCGATAACTCAAATAATCTTCATCGGATTTTCATGAAACTTGGTATACGCGTTTATAACGTCCATGGGGAAGCCTATTGGTTTTGTATCAAATAAGTTGACCGGTACCGGAGTAATGCCCAATTTAGTGCCTATTTTATGGTAATATATTAGAAAGAATTTTTCAAATTCAAATCAGTTCTCATGACAACGTATTGTTTTACTTTGAAATTGCAGTACAGTTAACTGTGACAACACTACCCACATATTCCTTCACATATGCTTATCAAACTAGACCTTTTTCCGTTTGTGGTAATGTTTGTTATTATAAAAAGAAACGTCCACCTAACCAAAAACCAAACTGGACCAAAAGTTCAATGAATGCAACGTCCACTAAGCCCTCCTTTAGTCTACAATATCGTAATATTAATTGGATTCACACACATATAGCTCTCCAGTATAATGCCCTGAGTACAGATCATACATGAGTATGATATCTGTACTCAGGCATGATATCATACATGAGTATGATATCTGTACTCAGGCATTCCATACTTTGGAAATCATTAACAGGACTGAGGATGATCAAGCAGATCGAAATGCGCAGATCCAAATTAAATAGATGCCACAAGTTCAATTGATGCAACAGAATACAATCACAAGCCGTCACCAATCCAGCTATTTTTACTTCGACAATCAATATTTAATTACTAAACTTCAGTGTATTCAAGCATAATTTTATCTTAATGACTATTTGCTGAGAAGTCTTCGGCAAATTTTACTTATGTTCAACAGATAGACAACAGACTGTTTTATACTTAATCTACAGTACGTAGCAGGATACAATGGTTTGACAACATAAAGTTTTAAATTTTAAAATTTTACCCAAAAATATAAGATAATATAATTTTAATGGTTTATGTTTTTAATTTGGATACATATAGCATATTGCTATTTAAAGTGTAAATGTGTATTATGCGACTACATAATTTTATTTCATATATATTTTAGGACAATAGTTAAACATCAACACCATCAAGATATGGAACACTTTTTGAAGAATGTATAACGGCATGTATGAGGGCATTATACTGGAGTGCCATATGTGTGTGAATCCAATTAATATTACGATACTGTAGACTAAAGGAGGGCTTAGTGGACGTTGCATTCATTGAACCTTTGGTCCAGTTTGGTTTTTGGTTAGGTGGACGTTTCTTTTTATAATAACAAACTACACCTTTGTTCTTCCAAGCCCTGCTTAATGAATCGATTTGGAGCATAACTCGTAAATCGATAACAAAAATAACTTATTTTCTTCATATCATAATTGCAATTATCACAGATTTAACAAAAGCATTCTAGCACTTTGTTACATCAGTTTGCCTGGTATTATTTAGTGTATTTTCGTATTATGTAATATGAATTTTATTATGAGATATTACGACAATGTGAACAAAGTGTTTACATAGATTTACAAGTTAGTATAAAATAATATTTGAACCGGTCAGAATGTAGTCGGAATGTCGCCCATGTTGTGGTCACCAAATACTGCATTCAAAATTGACAGGCCAACAGTGGGATGTGGTGAATTCCTTCCATAAGACCAACAGTAACTTGCTTTTTCATTACGGAGTATAAGATTACCGCAGTCTTGATAGTTGAAAGCCTTCGATATCCCCAACGCGCTGCGACGCAACCATTTACTACTTCCTGCAGAATAAATGAACCTATATCCTCTTTCTCCGCCTGCATTTACCTGTTATCAACTTTTTCTACTGAGCTTAGGCATACAGTGGAGAAGATAGGCCTGATGTTCTGTGTTCAGTGACAAATTTAGTAGCGGGTACTCTAAAAATAACTTCAATCCGTTTTTAAAGTGAAGTCTTATCCTATCTTGCACGAACATTGCTTTGTCATAGGCTTACTGCTTGCAACAGCCCGGGGCCACTTTGAATCATGCAAGAACATTTGTCGTGGACTTGTCGTTTTTATTAAGGCACGCACACGCTAGAAAACAGACACACGTACAGTGGCAAGAGTTATTGACTTGTATTTGGAGTAAGATAGGGGAAGAATTGCTTTTCAACAACTTTATAGCTGCCTTAGGCAAGTTACTTTATTTCTAACACGTCTCGTATTTTACTTCAGTCTAGTGATTTAGCATTACATTCTTCAAAAACGTTATTACTTATTACCAGGGCCCGGATTCTAATGACATCTTTTTATTGATGCTGCATAGACATTGCAAACTTGTAGATAAATCCTAATCATGACCTCTAGATTATAGAAATGCATTTTTATTAGGTCATTTTTTGTCATTTTATGCAATTTTATATTTTTAGGGCATTTATTTCAGTTTTACGTCATTATTTTTGTCATTTTGTGTCATTTGCTTCCTTATTGAGTCATTTTCGTGCATTTACATTGAGTGTATTAACTTTTTTTGGTCGTCTTTGAAGATTTGTATGTTTAATGCAAGAAGGACACACTCGGTGTTCAAGTGTTGCCATGTCTCAGTCGGAAACGAGAATCAAAGAAACGCCAAACCTACAACATCCTTTCTGCATTTACAGTTTTTACAGTTATTTAAAAATCAGTCTATAACTTTGGGTGTACAATAATAATTTTTTATAATTAAAATATAAGTTTTTAGGTCATTCTTTATAATTATTAAGTCATTTTCTTTAAAATTTAGGGTCATTTTATAGGTCATTTAAAAAAAAAAATTTAGGTCATCAAAATCCGGGCCCTGCTTATTACCATTGTCGGTAATAGGTCGAGGACTGACATTCAAGAGGTCTTGGGTTTAAACCCCATAGATGGCCAGTTTGACTTCGGTTCTTTCATGGCAAATACCGGATTGGATATTTACTTACCATGACTCATCGTCGCTATTTCACGTTATATCTTAATCATAAAAAATTAATATAAGTTGAAATTAATAGAAGCCGTAGCACAGTAACGATAAAAGCAGACCAAGCGAGATGGCCGTGTTGGTAGTATTTTGGACTCGAATTCGGGAGATTCCGGGTAAAAATCCCGTGGCCGGTCAGTTTTACTTGGATTTTGTCATGGTATCCCCAGTCGTAAAGACAAATGCTTAATTGGATATTTACTTACCATGAATTCATCCCAGCTATTTCATTCTGCACCATATCCATTAAAATTAATAGGCCTATAAGCTAAAATTTAACGGACGCCATAAACACATTGACAATAACTATTTCACGGCTTACTGGTCTACGCACAGAACCTGAACTCCTGATATGGTCTCGATGCTGAAAGGAATATAAAAATAGCTGAATTAAAAAAAAATGTACATCAGTAGTTACTCGGCCTACTCGTAAACCCACATGTTATCTTAACTCGTATTAATGACCCTTGAGCTAAAACGTGCATAAATAAAAGCTATATAAAATGCCGAGACTACTTTTGTATATCGGTATGGATGTTGGGGAATGTGCTCATTACTCTGCTACATTGCAAAATGTTAACAATGCGAATGTAAGAAATAAAAGAAATGCAACGCTTTCACTTGCAGCAAAACAACAGACTGGACAATTTTGTAATTTATAACATCTCGCATAATATGTTTTTGTAAATAAATAAGTTTACATAGACACTGTGTATTTTCGTCCTTCTTACAGTATCATATCAGTATATTGCGATACAAGGGCCGTAATGCCTTTACGGCCCGTGTATTGCATGCTATTTTTTGCACGATGATTACTTATATCAATTTAATTATATTAATTGTGATATTACCTGGAAATATTATGTATATACATTTTTGAAGATTGATGTTTATTTCAGAAAGTGATTCGCATTTGTTATTGTTTATGGCAACCGAATATTTGTGATGAGGGGGGGCCTTGTCCATAAAGGCTTGTATAATGAAGTGTGTCGTTATATTCATAACAGCCCTCAAACACTTTCCGCTCGAGGGCCGTAAGCGTTTGCGGGCGGGAAACGCTTATCGCCCCTAGCAACAAGATTGCGTGTGGGAATGTCAACTTACGATCCATGGCAACAACGTTCGTAAGTACCACTAATTAGCTAAGGAGTGCAAAAACAATATTTGTTAGTGTTGATAGGGCTTTTCACCGAAATCAACACCGAATTTGAGAAATCTGTTCTGCAGGGAACAGTGTATTGCTGCTATGTAAATACCAAGAGTGGGATGCACCTAAAGAAGGCAGTTGTTCGGTATAGTAAGAAATGATGCTTAAATCACGCACACACTCACATATGTACCGTGTATTTTTTACTTCCTTGGTGTGTTCGTGTGTTGACATATTGTTGCGTGCCTTTAACCGTGAAATTTTAAGTTGCAATCTGATTAATTGTAGGTAGGCATATTCTCGATCATTCTTTTTGTCAAGTACAGGTACAATTTTCTTGTCATACACCACCGTATCCGCACGAAGAAGGTTCACGCATGTTAGTAAGCAAACAACGTCTAGGCGAGACGTGATATAAAGGAAGCAAACTTTATTTGGTCCGTCTTGCCATTTAAATATATATATACTGAGGCAAAAAACTGAGAGTTCGATAAATGAGCATTTTATGTGATTTGTAAAAGAAGAGAAAATTGGCTTAATTATGTATTTGCCGATTTAACGTACTCTTAACATTAGTAAAAGTTAGTGTACATTCTGCACGGGGCAAAACATAAGGTTAAACTATTTTAAGGGGAGTTACGAAGAATTCAGATGGCCTAATACATGTATTCTCCACTGGGGTAGCCGACTCAACGGGGTCATATCGCAACATCAAGAGACGGGCTCAGCTTATAAATTATATAATTATATATTTCTTTATATATACCTGATTCCTAACTCTGAGACTCCCACGGAAGCATCTGCTACTCTTCAGTTTGAAAAAATCAGGTTTGAGTCCAGGGCAAAAGAAATGTTTCGGAGAAATAAATAACATTATTGATATTATATTTTATTTTTTATGATTAAGAAATAATGGAAATATTTGCCAGTTTTTAAAATATAGGACATAATACAATACAATATAATACAATACAATACCATATAATACATTACCACATAATACAATATAGGGGTGTACATTCCGGCCCAAGTCGATGTCATTTGCTTGTGGGTCTGCCCGGGTCTGTAGATGAAGAAACTGTACTCAACTCCTGCAAAACTAAATCCGGCACACCGTCATCGGTTACATGCCCACGACCGTCTTTAATTAACCGTAACAAACAGACATTGTGTCTGACTGCCGTTTTAAGGATCCGGATTTCAAATACTTTCAAATACTAATGTATGTGTTTTTTTTACATTAACGAATCCCTGCTGCACCTGGGAAATACGAGTAGTTAAGTGATGTCCACAAAGTCTCTATCATCCAGTTCGGATTCCATGTTAAACTGTAGGTTTCGGCTTCTGAAATAACAGCTTCGGTAGTCGTTAACTCACGTTCCTGGAATTTTCTCTCTCCTATACGTGACTTGTAAAATATATTACTTATCCCTCAGCACTGTGGGAGGTAAGAGATTGAACGAAAAAGACAGTACAATAGAATTAAGAGGTGTGATGTTACAATTACGACAAAAATAAATCAGTAGATTAAAACTTTTGTATTGAAATCCAATATGCTAGGCAAAGTCACAAAAGATCTGAAGAGAATATGTAAGTTAATATTATTATAACGTATTCAACATTATACCAGGACGCAAAGGTTTCACTGACTATAGGCTAGTAATATAACAGCTATGCGAACCCTTTATCATTCTTTACTCTCCTGTACGGATAATATTTATTTTCATTAACGGAAAGATCAAAAGGTAACTACCAGTTGAATTTTTCGTTAGTAATTGAAGTTTCACAACGAACCCCATTCATCATAATTTGATTAATGCACCTCATTTTTATCTACCAAAGTTTTAGATACGGAATGTGGATTCAAGCGTCTTCCGAAATCTCCTCTTGAAGTTTTATAAGGATGCTACAAAGCAGGGCATGTAGACTCTGCATGCTATAGCTCTCTGACCCAATATACATCCACATGCCGCATACCACATGCTAGTTCCTACAGTCTTCCCACATCAAGTCTAGAAATAAAATAGTTTCTCATAGCTCGACTTGATTCAGCGTATCGGCACAGAATCAATAAGTCCGTGGTAGCGCGTTCCAACTTTACAAAGCTCAGTCGGAGTTTCTTACCAGGATTCAGAAGATCAGATATGCCATTAGGCTATGTGTCTTCTTCCCTGTCACTTATTCAGTTGATTACTTTCCCTTGTTTTCCTTAATTGAAACTATGAAGCACTTAAATCTTTTGATGGGAATTTATTTTTAATATATTAGCTTTAAGCCTTATGGAATGAGGCATTGCTTAAAATAGTGATTTTCACCATATCGACAACTCATGATTGTCTTTAGCATCTGTAAGAATACGCCTACTGTAGTTGCAAACCTTATATTTCAGCAACTTAATTGCACTTTATCGGTTTAAAAACTAGATGTTGTTCTCAGCAGAGATTTTGGAAGGATGATTCGTTAATAAATAAAGCAAAGAACGGAAATAAAAACTTTCTGTTCGCTCGGAAACTTGACTAGATTGTATCACCATTTGAACTGACAGATTCAGTGAAGGGGAGGCGGGTTTCATTGTCAGTGAACGAACGAATTCATTGTTCTCCGCTGATTGCATACTAAAAGTTAACTTTACAAGACAATCTAAACAGCATTTCTTTTCTTGAGTTGAACTAGAGGTGGAGCACCTTAACAGTAAAAAATATTAGCATGTAAATCTGGCCTCCCACAGTTGTGAAGAATGGCAGCAATGAATTCCTAATCCAGAAGTAGAGTGCTGTGTATGAATCATTAAGCCAGATAGCAATGTTTTCTACATAAAAATTCATCTCAATTCATCGTGCCGATCATACACGTCCTATGCATAATCCATACATTTGATTCCTCCTAGGGTACTGGCTTGTAAGACTCGAGAAGTGGGAGTTAAAATAGTTACGTTTCTTAATGATATCACTTCGTGATGGGGTTATATTTATTTGTATTGATTTCAGAAGTATTATAATTTAACATGTGCTAGAGTACGCCATAGTAAACTTAGACGTATTGCGCTGCAAACTGTCAAATCGCGATTTTGAATTCATTCTACTGGCTTAATCCTTTTGGTGAAATTATGGCCTTGGGATTCACACAGCCTCCAACAGAAGTAGCTATCATATGATAATTTCTATGATCCTAATTACAAAGTTCGTACTCTACTTTGGATTTTAAAGAAATAAACGAAACGCTTATGAAAATTCCATTAATTCTCTTCATAAGCCGGCCGCGGGCCTGAAGAATGGCTGACCTAGTGTACGGTATGTTTCATTGCAGAGTAACTATGAAAGTGGTGTCGTCGCCATGTTAGTTAAACTATTATTTTCTAATCTTTTCCAGGAGATTTACTAGTTATACATTCATTAACGCTTAAACTGTAGAAGTTTATGACGGGCGTTTATAATCATTTAAGCCAGTACAAGTGCGGGGTGCAAAGATAACATTCCATTCGTTGCCATGTAACTGCGTTGAGAGTTGTCGTGAAACTTTATAAAGTCCGTCCGAAATTCCGGTGCAGCTGTACGCTTGTTGAACATTCGGAGTTTAGCTGATTAACATTAAAAATATATTTGCTCTCTGCATGAGTATATATATAACTGCAGGATTAATTTCAGTATGGCAGCAGAGCTATAACCCGTTTAGCGAAGTTAGATTGCATCGCGTTATTTAGAACCACAGTAATTTGTTAAACATTACTTCTGTGACCATTTTGGATACGTAATATATAATGCGCAAATTCAAGCAAGCCTTTCCTTGTTGGTAAAATAGCGGACTACTATTCTTCTCGTACTTGCTTGTTCTTCAAGTTCTTCGTTCGTTATATATATATATACGATTTGTGGGAATTAATCGCTATACAGTTTTTAATTATAAAATGGTCTTAAGTGGCCTACATGTAATGTAAAGTTTTCATTCATAAATTGCTTTTGTATGTAAATTAATTTTTTTTATCCCTTGCGTTCAGCTTAGGCCTATGTGTTGAAACTAGTTAAAATAATTAAGGAATCGCGCACAATGTGCATTATCTTAACCTAAGACTTAACCTACCCAGTCCTGAACCCGGGGAGGGGATCTTTCACTACTGAAAAATCCCCAACCCGGCCGGGAATCGAACCCGGGCCGCCGGAGTAGAAGGCAGGCGTGCTACCGACTCACCCACGGCGGCGGACAAGAAATCGTCAAGGCGAAATAATTGGGTTGACATTATAGGCAACTGTATGAGTTCGATCATTTAACTGCAATTTTTTTCGTTAATAGCTCCATTTTTTCGAAGTGTTTTTATTGTACCATGTTGTTCCACGTGCCAACGCCAGTAACCCATATAAGTTCTATGTGCCGTTCATTGTTACAGTAGTTGCTATACCCATGAACAGATGAAGAGTGCTTCAGGCACAGTACATAAACGTGAGGGACTTTCCTTTCTCCTGTGCAATTTTCTAAAAGGCACTTAGAACCTTTGCAATTTCCATTACTCAATTATGTACCACTTTAGAAGTTTTATGAACACCATCATCAGCTGCCTCAAAAATAAATGTTTACGTGTTCAGAATAAGTAGGAATGATTTCAATCGAAGGATAACGAAATTAGTGTAGGGGAACTACGAATTAAATTGTTACCTGGACCGGAAAGTTATCGATTTCGACATTGGCTACAAGCCTGTGCCTCAATCGTTCCAATATTTTGACGATAGTTCATATGAAAACGTTTTTCACAGATCGTAATCCAAATTTCACACTAACAATAACTGATCAGTTTAAGTTTATTTTTAACGTTATTTAATTCGATAACTACTCCTTCAAACCCCGCATTTTACTGTGTTAAAGTCAGAACAGAAAATATACTTGGACATTTTCTACTGCATTAAATTAATAATACTTACTTTTTACATTTAGAAAGGTTTTAAGTGTGAGAAATGGCTTAATAAAACGAAGATGCTGACCAACAATTCTATTAGTAGCTGACATTTCTGACTAGCAAGTTTATTCAATAAGGCAGCTTTCACCGCCCCTTAGCCGTTGCACCGAAATAAGATAATTTAAAAAAGTGAAAGCTATAAATAAAGTTAAATTACATAAACAATAAGAAAAAATAGTTCATTCATTCATCCTAGACAATGCATGCGATCAGAGTCTTTCAGCATTGTGGTTGTAGAAGTAATGTTAATGAGAATTGCGGGCAATGCCTAGACTTCAACTGTAAAGTAACTTATCAGCTTTCAGCTAGCGGGTTATGAATGCTTTCGCTGTAGGATCGATATCGTGGTGCCAGATTTGAAAGACCCACTACTGCGACTGAGAATGGCACAAACCACTGTCCACCCTCCCCCCAGCATTGCCGAAATAATTAAAAGATAATGCTCAGTGCATTGTATCCATACGGTTATTGCAACTACTGGTTCTGACTTTACGTCCCATGCAAGTGTTAATACCTCTATTAAACAGCTTAAATTGCAGCTGGAAACAGACATTGAAACAGCTTAAACTGTATTATGTCGATACCAGATGCTCCTGGTATAATGCGAGTAACAAGGAGGAAAACTGGGCTCCGTTTTAAAGCTATTGAAATGTTTAATTCATTGACGTAAAATTTATTCTCGTCTTTCTGTACCTTCTGTTTAGCTGTGAATATTTATATTCAGTGACCTTCTTTGTGAAAAATCAAATTAAATTTCCTAAGAATAATGAATCTCATAATATCGATTCAACTTCATTAACCTGTTTTCAGAAAGAGTTTTCGTTGTCTCCTTAACGATATAAAAGTATTACCACAAAATAATCTCTTCCAAACCGATATTGAAAAATATCTATGTAGCCTATCTGTGTAGATTTTTCGGTACTCTTGTATCGTATTATCTTCAGGGCAAGTATAGTATTTTGAATATATAATAGTTTGTGTACAAAAACATTGTACATTACAGGTTCCCTGATTTTGATACAAGAGTAACCAAAGGGCTAAGCATAAAATAAAGATTCTTGGGCTGATGGTATCAGCTATCCATTTTATTTTATTCTACAGACATTTTTAATTAATATAACTATGGATCGTTTGGGGTTCTAATGTAGAGCCTGGTATTGCTCATTCATTTCGCTATTTAACGATCATAGTCACTTTGCTTCCTGAACATAACCATAAGTCGTGCTTATAATTCAGTATTGGCTCTAATTGATTTTATGTTGCTCAGTTATATTCTTATTTAATTCTTCAGATAACTTCTCCATTCGGTTCAGTACAAATATCATATTCTTAAACAAAATACAGTCCACTTTCAATGGTTTTGTTATATGCTATCTTGTGTATGCAGGCGATGACGAGACAAGCATGCTCATTATTATTAATCTGGAACATTAGGCGGCTCATCCTTTTTGCAGCCGGCTGTACATATAGAAACAACCATAACGAAGAAGAAGGTGTACCTTCACTTCTGAGAGTTACCTCTGTGTGTATTTTAAGTTTTCATTTGACACACCACACACCACGTAGAAGATACTGTTATTCCTACAGAATATCTCACAGGTGATATCAAATGAAGTGGTATGGGAATTGTGAGTTTCCTTACTCTCCTGAATGTTCCTGTTTTGGTTCCCATGTGGTTCCAGTAAATGGAATGTTAGAGTATGTTCTTAACTCCAGACGTTATTAGAACTGAGTGGATGTGCAGGAGATAAATGGAAAGAGAAAACACAGGGAATTCGAAAACAGTAGTCTGGCAAGGTGCAGTTTTGAACATATTACCCATTTCACTTTATTTTGGGTTTTGTGGTATAAAATGAGATATTCATGAAACAATTCGAATTCGAAGTTTTGGAGTCTCCCTGTTTATGAACTTTTTGTGCCATGACACCTGCCTGTACCTTTTTTTAAAAATCAAATTAACAACAATATACATAATCAGTTTACTCAACAAAGCAACTCCCTTTGTCGACACATAGAACATCAATGAGTGATGTGCCTGGTGTAGTCTGTACTCTGTGCTCTGTCCGCAGTCTTAGCTATTTAACGGTAAAAACTATCGACAAGCGCGAAGCCTATAACAAGGAACACTACAGTTCTTAATTCTTCACTTTCCATCGGTAACTTCTCTGATACATGTATTCTGTGGTTTACTACTGGTTGGCGTCTGTTCACGCGAGTTTGGCATATCGATTACAACTGGTAATCCTATACAAATTCTATGATCATAATTATAAAGTAATCGATTACCAGTACGCAAGGTATCACGGTCGCTGATAATGATGAGATATGATTACTCAGTAATCGAATCCTTTGATAATTAATCATTATTATTGGTAATTATGCGGTTCTTACATTACAGATAACTCTAGATTATTTAGTAATTGCATATTTTGTGCTTCTAACAACGATTCCATGTAATTTATATGTAAAATTAATTGATTACTTTTAGATATAAGAGTAATTTTTATAGAAGAAGAGAATATGAAATAGCAATGACAGTAGTGGGATGTTGGCCTCTATCTCTGTTCCTGGCACACCAGCGACGGTTACACATGGTTGTTAAATAACCATCACGAACAAAAAACACATGCTTACTTTAGAAGATAGCATTGAAAATTACTTGGCTTGTGCTTAATATTGTCATACCCTAGGCTGCCACAATTCTAATAGATGTCCCCTTAGTAAAGGATCTGCAATCTAAATTACTTCAAACTTACATTCATTTCATTTAACCTCTGTAAAAAAAATTATACGAGGAGTCCATGTGGTTTTTACTTTGGCTTAGCATTACGGAATCAGAGTAAAAATTTAGAATATTATAATCTATGTGTCTGTAATTGTTCGTTTATCTGAAAACACTATCTTTGACCCTTCCAGTTATTTTGTTCATAATTAATTAATCTTTTGCTTTCTCCTAATCGCCCATGATGCCGTTACGTAAGCAAACCTGAACTAATTTCTGCTCCATTCGTACTCGCTTATACTCGATCTGTAGCTGGAGGGGCATGTTTCCCATCTTTCAATGGTACGTATTGAGCCCTGTGTTGTGTTGCAATTTCCATAGTGCTGTCTTCAGAACGAGGATTTACGCTCAGTGATATAGAATGGTTGTTATCCATTGATCTCCATGTAGAAGTGAAGCTCAAACAGACAGCAATGTAAACCCGATTGTTGTAAATTCAGGATTCATTGGCATTATCAAAGACAGTACAATGGGTTAATCTTGCTTTTGTAGCTAACATACAACACGGTTTTTTTATTCAGCAAAGATTTAATGTTGATATATGGACGTTTAATCTTTATAGGATGGGGTATTATGCAAGTTAAATTCAAAAGCTAAATGTGTATTAGCTTGTAAAAAAAATCTGTCAAAGGTATACCTCTTATAATATTAGAATTCAACCAGTGCAGTCTCATTATCTCTATTTGTAAAGTGCTTCTAATTTGTTTTGTAAATTACATTATCAGTGGGTTGCTAAAGTGGCCAGGCTGTCATACCACAGTATGCTTTATACAGTGTTATAAGTAAGTGTACGTGAACTGTGCGTGCTGTTACTTCAGCTTTTATGGTTTGTCTGCTTCGTGCGTTTATTCAAAAGAATATGTGGGGTTAAAACGGAGTTTGATACAATATAACTATAATCGATAGTGTTTATAAGTTACAATTCTCAAAATATTCGTCATAGCTTTTCTTTCTCATTTCATAGTTTTGATAGCATTGTGTATTTAGTTTTCAATCTTTCCCCTAATTCGTTATATTCGCAAATAAATTTAGAATTAGTGTTGTGTATTTATTTTGTTTGGTCGCACTCGTAATATCTCATTAAAATTTATGTATCGGCTTCATACAATAATGACTTCAGCACACCATACTTCTTTATCTTAAAGGTTACTAACACTTATTTGGAAATAAAATAACGCAAACTACACTCAGTGGTGCTTACAACTCATAGTAGGGATAGGGCGGACCGTCTGCCCTCCGAGTCATCTACCTCCGATTTTCAGCTTCGTTAATAGATGGCAGAATTGCAGGCAAATATTTAGCGTGCCGACTTCCATGGCCTTACGTTAAAAGTGAAAATAATTCAATAACGATGTAGGCTACATCGGAAAATATATATTCCAGATCAATCCATCCCATATCTCACCATGCCTGTAACAGAATTGTTTAATACAATTTGAGATCAACTCTTTGAGTCCTTGCGGGAATATATTCAAGTTTAATGCCAAATGTGATTTTTAAAATGTCGAAGATAAAATACTTGGTTAATTTGAAGTTGTTGAATTCCTTTGCTATTTCAATAAATCCACAGAATTGATTTTGAACATTGCCTTACCTTAAACAGATTTATAGCAGGAACTGTTGGAAGGTCAGAAACGTACGGTATAATTATTATAATATTGAGTGTGCATATAATATCATGTTTAAAGGTTTGTACATTTTCTTTCTATTTTAAAGATCAAAGAATTTTCTAATGTAACATATTAGCCTAAAGTGAAAAAATAACTGATTTTGCTGTACGTGTTAAAAGCAGTTAAATTAATTTCTATTTAATCTAAATTTGTTTATATCGATACACTGAACACAGACCTGTCAGATCTTGTGTTAATAACAAGAGTTTGAGCACTTAACCACATTGAACAAATTTCCGGAAAAGTGAGGAGTTATTGTTGTTCGTATGAACCACGCCCCAAGTCGCACTTGAGTAATAGCTGTGTATTTTATATATGGCAAGGCCGTAGTAGTTCATTTATTAAATAACAAACTGACCTACTTCATGTGCTTGCTGCTTATTGTAACTTAGGCTACTTGATTTTGTTTCTACAACTGCAGTATGTTCATACATAGTATTTCCTTTTAATGAATTAATCTAGAAATGTATGGTTGTTATTTGTCTCTAAAAAGGCCTGAAATTGAAATAAAGGACTGAAAACATGTTTAGTTTTCTGTCGTATTAAATTAAAATCCAACACGTTTTATGGGAGCAATGGTAGTGATCGATGTGGGGACGTCAAATATTCACTTGTATGCTTATAGTGAAATCCTTAATGCTGATATATGTTTTTTATTTCATTTTATTTTTTATTTGCCTACACCTCTACGTTTGTAGGCTATACTGCTGTAATTAGTTCTAAGTAATATATTCCTGTTAATTTCACCCTTTTCAGGGTCTATCAATTTCCCTCTTTCATTCTTTCGGCCTTCCGTATTAATTTACGTTGCGTTATGTTATACAGTCTTGAACTATGTACAGTCTTGTTTGTACATGCAACGGAAAGAGGAATGTAATTCAAATCTTCTTCCATCTTGTGTGGGAAAAAGTAAACTGTCCGAAGAGAAGCGTAACCGATTGCTTAGATAACATGTACAGTTGGGTAATATTACGGGGACCCTGTAGGCCTACTGAACATTTTAGACTCCAATAGTTTAAAGATAGATACATCAAATTATATTTTCGTAACAGTTCTTACTGGACAAAATTTCACCTTGGTACAGATTCAATTATATTGACAATTTAAGTAATAATTTATTCGCTTTATGGAGAATGATTCTTGCAATTTTTTTTTCATTTCATTTTTTAATATTAGTATTTAGCAGGGACTTAAAGACTTACTTTATACATATTGCATGTATGCATCATTTCTGGACTTTTTAAAACTGACTTTGGATATTAAACAATTAATAAATATACCAACAAAACATAAATATTATGCACAAGTCTAGAGCAAGTAGTACAGAACTGCTTTATAACAGCTAATATGCAAAATTTCGAGATAAACTGACAAAAATTTCATCGCGAAGGATAATTTTGTATGAAAAAAAAAATGTCTAGACGTGAAACTGTAAGAAAAAAGATGCTCACCGCCATATCACAAGGTCATTTATGCTCCTGTATGCTCTTGTTTAAATCATTGAGACACTTTTCGTGCACTTTGGTTTTAATGCCAAAATTGTATGATTTTATGTGAAATAACACCGAAATGAACCCTTTTGTACCGAAATATAACATTTTTAATCGGCTACAATAGGATCCCTACATATAATAGGTAGGTGTAAAATGGTTACGGTATGTGAATTTAAAATACCGTAAATACAAAATTTTAAAGTTTAATTTTACGTAGTAGACACCTACAAGTTTGATTTGATTATAAATTGCATTAATTCTATGTGACATTTATTTTCTCTCATGCGGCTTTGCAAAGTTCATACCAATAACAGTAATATATATATATATATATATATATATATGTAATATATAATATATATATATATATATATATATATATATATATATATATGTAATATACTAGCTGACCCATCAATGCTTCGCATTGTTAGATTTATGTATATATAGGTTAAGTGAACACAATTTAAAGTCGATGCGATGTACTTCTATAAATCATCAGCCGTCCAGCCAACACGGTGGACGTATTTATATTCCACATAACTTACTCCTTCACCCGTAGTTTACTCTGATTAAGTCTTAAAAAATGTAATCTTTCTGTTTCAATTTTGGCAAACATACAGTAAATAGTTGGGCGTAGGGGATGCGTTCGCTCGTCTCACGCAGCGGGCTCCGATTCGAATACTGGTCGGGACAAGTTACCCGGGAGCTTTTCCCGGGATTTTTCCTCACCTGTGAGACAAATGTCTGGTAACTTTAGGCCCTAGTGGTCTCCGGATATCATCTGGCAGCCATTATTATCCTCATCCCATCCTCGCCTTGTTCAGAGTGAGTGTGAATGATGTATCTCGTCCTATATGTTTGTGTTGTCTCAGAGGTGGCCCCAGCATTTGGCTGATAACTCATCCGGGAGGCCCTCCATGTCCTTGTCTGGTCAAGAAAGTATGTATGTGAGCCATAGATAATCCCTCTCCAGACAGGTTGCGGCCCTGTAAAGCCCGGGCAACATGGGTCGCTTAAATGACCCCAAAAGTTTGGGTAAAAACTAAGGTAAAAGATAGATAGATAATATGGTAAATAGAAATTAATCAGGAAATTATATCTTTTGATATTGTATGAACTACCTGGGGGTAAAGGCGGCCGGTGCGTACCGCTGACAACCTTACCAACTTCACGCCCGATTGTCTAAAAATCCGGGAGCCTCAACTTCTTGGAACCCTCTGGGCCCCCATGGCCTGTAATAGGGAACGCTTTACTTACTATCTTTTGCAATGCAGTCCTAGGCTAGCTATAAGAAAAGAGTTCAACTCTTAAGAATAGAACCCAGGACCTTCTAAATTTACTTCGTGTCAAAAAATAGTTAATAATAATTTATAGGAATTCTATTGATAGCCTTTCTCATAATTTTATATCTATTAGGTCTACATGAAATCCCAGTGTCATGCCAAGCCACCTGTGTAGTTTAAAAAAAATTATGTTGTCATGGGGATTGTATACATGCAGTATGAATTCCTTTTGGTTAATTTCATAACTTTACAACCCTATTTTGGCCCTTATAGGCCAAAGATTTTGAAATCCTTTCTTAGTGCGCATCTAGAGCCTAGTAGCAACATGTGTACCAAGTTTCACGTTCCTAGGCTGTGTGGTTTTTGAGAAACTGTGATCAGTCAGTGAGTGAGTGAGTGGGTTTTGGCTTTTATATATATATATATATATGATAGTGAGGATTTATCCATTTGTTAGTAATGATTTTCAAATAGATATAATTAATACAACTTAATTTCAAGTATTTTAGTAAATATAGCTGGGAATGTCGACCTTGGCTGTTCAGTGACTGATTTTCTCGCTGCATGGCGTGAATGGAAATATTTGAGTGCTAATTTAGTGACAAGTGACTGACATCAATCAGAACGATTAATCACTTCTTGCATGGTGTGCATGTTACATGGTCAGGCTCATCTGAAATACCTTACTGTGTATCACAACATTTATGTCTCATTACTTTACTCAATTTATTATTGATAACATTCATTATCGTTATTATTAATGAGTAATGACTGTAATCCACTAGTAGGCCATGTATTTTGTTTTACACATAAACATTTTAAAACATTGTTAATCATTTCGGTACCGAATAAATTTTCCTTCATGGGCCAGTTAACTTGTATGTTCATAATTAAGACCAGGAAGTTAATGCTTTATCAGACGTCGAACTATACAATCAAATATACTCTAAAATTTGTTAAATATGCCACGGAACCAATGAATTATGCTCTATAGTTTATGTAATTTTAATATTCTTTATACAGAACTTTTTTGAAAAATTAGGCCAGTATAACAGATTAAAAACTATTGAAATGAAACGTCCCTTTAATATTACACAATCAGTTCCGAAAACATCAGGCTATGTACTGCCAATTATTGTACAGTTGATTCTCAAAACATTCACTTAGCCAAATATGCTGTAACAAAGATATGCACATTATTTAAATTCTTTCAGAAATATGCGTTAAAGATGCGACAAATTAATAAAATATGCATAAATATTTCAATATCAAGGGAATATAAGACATTATCGTAAAACTAACAAAATATGCAACAGTGTGCAAAATGAAACCATCAATTTTCTGTGTTTTCATGTTTTGTGATACTATCATGTAATAAAATGCATTCTTAAAGTATGATTTTTCATAATCTTCCGGGCCCTGATAATGAAAGCAAGGGTCGCTGGCTTAAACCTCGCACCAAATATTAAAGTGCAACAGAGGTTTTTGCGGGGAGGAACGAAATTTATAAACGAATTTTCCTGTTTTTAATGCGGGAAAACGTGAAATTCGCAGTTATTTCATGGAGTATCATGTAAGCGACCGGATTAGTTAATTAGGTTAATGTATTTAATGTTTAAACTCTTTATATGCAGTATAGTAGCTGCTATAGTAAACTATTTTATAGTAGGCCTAAATTGTACCGCTGGCAACGCTGTACATAATATGTAGAATAGCACAGCAAAATTCAAGGTTTAGTAAACTTTGTTACTGATTGATCTTACTTGAAGTTTTTCCATTATAAGAACTGTTTGAAAAGTTACACTTCTCTCAACCAATAAACTCTCCCAGAAACGTGCAGTAATTAATTGAGCTTTGATCAGTAACACAGAAAGTTTGAAAATGACGCGTTTTAAGCGCATTGTTTTTCGGTGTTATACACTAATTAACGCCTCAAATTAGAAGTGATATCGTGTATGCGTCAGTATCGAAATACCTTTGATCTTATTCCTGCAGTAAAAACTCTTTTTAAGGTTTATGTAGATAATCATATGTGTTAACAGTGGTGCCGTTAGAAATTATTTCACTGACTCCTACTCTTTGAATTATATTTCATAGGAATACTTATTTTTCTAATAGTTGGAGACAGAATATTAAATATTCGAAAATCTGACAATCAATGCTCATAGAACCCTAAGTACAGTTTGGAAACGAAGTATTTCACCTAAAGAGCAACTCGGTGAGATGGAAGAATATGAATTCAAAGGTTGAGGGTTCGATCCCATGATAAGACAATTTTTGTTCTGTCGGCATGCTGCTCGCACCATATGCTTCAATCCTTCCATCTACTAATAATGTCGATAGTTGAAGATATGTGACCCGCAATCAGACGGTAACTCTCATCCCTCATTAGTTGTTGTGCCCAGAGATTTATTATCCCTTTTAACAAAATTCAAGCCAGAATTTTAATACTGAAGGTACAAAATTTTGTATCTCAAAATTCAGAAATAAATAGTAGATATTTTGCCTATATAATTAAATTCACAAAGATCTTAGAATTGATTGAAATGTAACTCATTATTATGTATGACACATAGTAAAATATTACTGTATTCTGTTCATTAAATAGAAGGATCATACATTTATCATATCGGCCTACTGATGTATTTGCTGAAGATTCTACGATAGGCTAACACGGCTGAACTATTTCTTGGCTCATGGAAACACATATGATTCTCCTTGGTCTAAAAATTTAGAAGTGTTATTCATTGGTTATTTTAATGTTTATTTTACAGTTGGAAATGTCTTCATTATAAAATAGAAAAAGTAGTATTGAATGGAACAGACTGACTGCCCTATATTCTATTTCTCAGTTGTAGAAGGGAGCTAAATTTCATTGTTAATCAATACTTTACAAGTTGGTAGAGATGAGGATGGCAATATAGCTCCACACTCTGTTGTTAATTAATTACTTTCTCGCTGGTTATGAGATCTGAATTATTTATAAGATCCAAAAACGAAGCTTCATTACTTCCCTTCCAGTTAACTGGTAGAAGTGTCGCAATATTGTTGCAATATTGTTACGAATGATTTTAAGTTTTTCAGGTAGAAGATTACTTCTTCTTTCGGCAATTTCTAATAAAGTAGTCCGTCCGTAAGTCTTGTGCTTTGTTAGACATTGTGATAATAGACCAATTTCGAAGAAAAATTCTATGCGTAATATTTGCATACTGTTAATGCATAACATATGATATTCTAGTAAGTATCGTTAAGTTGGTTTTTGCATATTGTTCGAATTGCGTAGTACCGATAACAATTGAACTTAAAAAAGGCAAGTTGAACCTGATGCACGATTTGCTAAACGAAAAGCATTGTGTATTGTACAATTCTGAGCGCCGATAATTCTGATATATCTATGGAAGAAGAGGAACACCTCAGTGGTATTTTCTGTCACTTTAACAAAGATTTGCACTGTAATACCATCAACTGGTTAACCATGGTGCAAAGTCGGTTCTTCTTCTTCTTTGACTTGAGATCGATTATTGGTTAAATTTGATCAGTCATGTTGAAAAACTTACACCATTGCCATCAAAGACTAATATGTAATTACAAATTTGAATCTTTGTTTGCTTACTTCATTTTGAGAAGTGTTGAGTCAACAGTGTGATATGGTATTTTAGTTCAGAAAGGCTACATCTTGCTGCTACAAAAATAATTCTCATCATAATGAAGATATATCATACGAAACAATACTGAAAACCACTTTTTATAGAATATGATATTTTGATTGTAGTAAATCTTTATTTCTCGACCTTTTAATTTATGTGAGTAAACAACATTTAAGTTTCTTGGGTTTTTTTTGGGGGGGGAGAAGTTTGCAAACTTAACATTTTCCGTTATTCTGTGAAACACCAGTTTATGATTACCGTAATTATAAAATCCTTTCGATTTTTTTTACATCAAATCGCCTTCACCAAGTACGCCTCGAGGTCGATTTCGCCGAAAATAACACTGCATTCAGCCTATGCTTCTGAATTCCACGCTATTTCAACTCGGAAGCGCTTATCCAAATAATTTAGTTATCTCTATGGTTTATCTCGAGTGGTCATAAAAGTAATAATCTTAAATTCATACTCTGATAACTTAAATTCATAACTATGCAGGCCTAATAATATTAATTTCCGTTCACTTCATAACACTGAGAATATAATATGTATGCTAAATATTTGAAAGTTTTTTTTGTACTATCGTGTTTCGCACTTATCTAAAACAGCACTATTAAATTGCATCACAAATAAATAATTAGTAATTAGATGCTTCCTGAAAATGCCAAAAAAACTGCAATTGCATTGAAGGCAGTACAAAAGACATAAAAGCTGAGTAATAATTATAACTATTTAACTATTATAGCCATGCAAAGAGGCCATCGCTTATAATAACACAAGGATTTTGTTTATTTAATTCATTTCAAACCTTCCGCAAATAAGTCACAGCTAATATGCGTCATGTTTACTGCACAGTTCGGAGAAACTTTTCCCCAGCCGTGTGGTACCGCACGTGAAATGTCTTGTGCTTGCCGACTAAATTTAGCGCACTCCGTATGCTACGATTTTTTTTCATATTTGCATTAAATACAAATGGCAGTGTGTAGCCTATACTCGCCTCTCGTATACTACAGCCTACTATTTAGCCTAGTTAGTACTTTTAAATTATTATAGTTATAATATAACATACCTTTTTTTTGTTTTCAATCCGTTGGGGTGGACTGTGTACTAGCTTCTTGTAGGTTTTGGCTTATTTACTATTCAGTTAATGTTTTTAAATTAACAGCTACAGTATAATGTAAATTACTTTCCTTTTTAAATTTGTACATCTAAAGCAAGACGTGATATAATAAAAACTAGCTTAAAAGGCCTGGCGTCGCTCGGGTTTTTCTATTTTGTAAATCGAAATTAACTTATGAAGGACTTTCGATTTTCATATTTTAGGTCCTTATATAGGTATTAAAAATTTGAAATGAAAAAGAAAGACTTATCACACTCAACTATTCCCTCAGAAAGCTTGTAAAGCTTTTTATGGCTCATGGAGGATGTAGAATTTTGCATCCCATCGCTTAAGCCTGATAGGGGTTCAAATAGGAAGAAACAGAAGTTCCGGTAACATAAAATTGTATTGTCTTTGCGGAATATTTTATTTCTCACTCTCATGTTACTATACAGCCGTTTCGGGGATTAAATTAAAAAGAAATTCAATATAACTTTCATACTTCCCTCCCCAAAAACCTTGGATATAACAATATACATATTACCATACCTTGTGTGGTATTCTCTATGTCCAGGGTAAAGAAAGTAATGTGACTGCATCACATTATGCATTAGATAAATTATATCGATAGCTTCTCTAATTTGTCGAAGTCCCGTTTCATTTATTTCCAAAGCTACCTGTGAACACTGCCAACAATACGCTGTTGTCATGGAATGTGATTTGGATTTGCTAATTGTGTGTATAAAGTATTATGTCTCCTCTAAAACATTTGATTTTTGGCATTTAAAATCAAAATTTTTCAAAATCCTTTCTTATTGAGCACTTACATTATGAAACGAAGGTACTTTCAAAATTCCAAGTCTCTACCTATTATAGTTTAGGCTCTACGTCGATTCTCTGTCAGTCAGGACAAAGCCTCCTTTATAGGGCTATATATAGAGATCTATAAACATTTAGCTGCATTGTAGTCAAGGCCCGTTTTAGCCAAAATCAGGTATGTAATAAGCCGTGATTTCTACATTTATTTGTCTAAACTTGGCTTATTTATATTATATCTACTTCCATTACTTGCAGTTTTAAGAAGTTACCCCACCATAAGGCCGCTTTTACGTCAGAAAGTAAAGACGGATACCAAATTTGACAAATTTGAGTACCGTATAACAAAGTTCTGACTTTAAAAGTGTATATCTAGAAACATAGTACTGGTATCTGTTACCAATGCATGCTTGCACACCTGATTGTATCGCATTTTGTTAACTTCTAACTTATTCTACAGTGTTAAACAAAAACTACTAGCTGTTAACTACGTAATTCATTAACTGTTTTGTTTATGGTAATTTTCTGTTTAATTTTGTCATCACACTTAGCAGTAGAATTGAGGCGACATACTTACGGTCATAAATAGAAGTGTTCTCTCCTCGAATTTGCTCCTAGTGCAGACGGAAATATAGGGGTCGTTAGGATGTTGGTTGGATTCAAACGATCGTAAAAACAGTCATTACGTTTCCTAGTCTGGTAACATAATTCTGCCAGCCATCTATCGGAATGCTAAGAGGACGAGAGTGTCTAAATATATGCATCTAATACACTTATCTAACCTCAATTCTCTTATCTGCTCGGTGCTGGATTTTGTGTTCCGTAGTTAGTGATTTTATAGCTACTGTGGTATCCTTGATCCGATATTTACGTGTGATCAAATTTGATGGCGTGATAACGAAATTAAATCTGAACGTTGGGATTTGATCTTCTTGATGTTAGCGATGCCATACTATACTTGTAATGTAATAAGGACATAAGGACATACAGTCGGCCAAACTGAAATCAGAGCGTTTCTTCAAGTACCGGCAGGAAGCTTTCACAAGCCCATTTGGAAATATGGTTCGTTTATAAGAGAATGATTCTAAATGTTGTTAATCCTGATGGTTTTTTTTGGGGGGGGGGCACGATATTATATTTATGTTATTTTTGTTTTCTTTGTGCACACAGAATACTATTTGGGACACTCAAGAGTGTTTTGTTTTCAAGATATACTTTTTGTTTTTGGAAAAGGTAATCTGCGCCACTTCTACCTTTTCCCCCAACCTACACGATGTAAACTGCGCCACCGACATATGTAAACTGCGCCACCGACATTTAAATGGCGTCACCGTCATACTAACGCACTAACATTTTCTTTTCCACTTCTCCGGACTTAGGACTGGCTATGAAATTGCATAGATGTGGTTAAATATGTTAGGCTTAGTAGCTTTGTCATTTTTAAAAATGTTAAAAACAGTACCCTAATTTATTTTGCATGAACGCTTCGTCACTTATAAAATTGTTAAAAACACTACCCTATTTTTTCTACATGAGCACTTTGTTCTCATATGACGCCTTCTTAATAAAATCAAAACGGGATATTTCATTGTTTATATATTGTTCTCTCCACTTGAGTAGACGAAAATACTTGTCATTTATTTTAGCTGTTTTTCTTACAGGTATATCTTATTCAATATTTCTCAGTTTTATGTGGGCACTTGTTTGGAACTGGAGAAGTGCATCTAACACAAGGAAGATGTTGGGAGAAGCGTGGTAGAACATCGAATTATATTTTGCGTGAAATGACCTACATATTTCCGTGGCGCAGTTTACATATCTGTGTGCCGCAGTTTACATATCTCATTTTAATTCTATTTCAAATTAGGTGTCAACCGTGGCGCAGATTACATACACCCTTTGTTTTAATATAAGTGACATGACCTAAAGCAACAGCTAGTGTTTCTTTAACTTAATTGAGACCATCTTCAGATTATCGTGTTTTCGTACTTGTCCGTAAACAACAATAATTAACACACAAAGATGTAAAAATCCATGTAGTTTAGAATTTAGTATTATTTAATGTTACCAGTTAATCACTAAGCCGAAGAAACACATAATGGGATCTTGTCGTGCTTGTTATACTTCACCATTGTTTTCAAAGATTGCGAGGACCTGTTTCATAGAAATCTTATTCATTTCGTGATACTCTACTGTATATCGTATCGAACATTATCATTTTAAAAATATTCATCTAGTTCAATTTCTTCCACGACGAATATAGGCTTAGTCGTTTGAGGAAAGCCTTAGGTGTTGAATTAGGAATGCCGCAATCATTGCACCGTACCTCGTTGAGGATTTTCCCGGGTGCCTCCTATCTGGGCTTAGTTTGAAACAGGAATATAAAGTACCAGGGTTTTTCTTCGCCTACTGTAGAGTGTATGCTTCGTCATTTAATATCTGCATAATACAGTAGGCCTCTATTTCACGTACGAGTTGGCCAGTCATGCAGATTTCTGCGTCGCGGCGGCCACAGATCTAACTCCCGAGCGATCAGGTGAAACATCTACGCAAATAAAGCCCCTAACGGTGTAATGATTCAAAATCTCACATTTTACAGTTAAAATTACAATGAAAATAGCCACGAACCTCATCACAAGAGATGTTGGAAATGTCCTCCTCTTGCATCACACAACACTGGCACCTTTTTAAGAAATTTTCTTTCACGCGCATTAAGTTGAGCTTCCGAGATAGAGATAATTTCTCTTGTGATATTGTCTTTAAGTTCTTCTAATGTATGGGGGCATGAAAAAAAACATTAGTCTTGTGCAACTTTGGAAGCTAAAATGTAAATTCTTCCAAAATGTAAATTGCTTAGTATACTTAAGTAATTTCTTCAAGGATCGGGCCCTATTTCTTGCTCCCTATATATATATATATATATATATATATATAAACTAAAACTAAACTCCGTGGCGCTACATCCCTGGAGGGACTTGGCCTACCACCCGACCGCTGCGTCATCTCCCGTAGGCAGATGGCAGGATTGGGGGGCATGTGGCCAGCATGCCGACACCCACGGCCGTTAATGGTGGTTTTCTTGACCGGAGCCGCTACTTCTCTATCAAGTAGCTCCTCAATTTGGAATCACGAGGCTGAGTGCACCCCTACCAGACCTCCCTACCTCAGAAAAATCCGAGGAGGTACCGGGAATCGAACCCGGACCGACGGATCTGTAGTCAGCGATGCTAACCACAAGACCACGCCGGTGGCATATATATATATATATAGTATATATATATATATGTGTGTGTTAATAGACTATCCGCATCACACGAGGGGGTAATATTTTATGTGATTTTCAGCTTTCGACTACGTTTGTAAGTCATATTCTCAATCAAAGCAATACGACTCAGTCAATTATTTGGAATTCACCTTCTGAATTTGTAAACTTTTAGGATTTTTTGGGGGGGTTAGACTAATTCATTTGTGTAATAGGGAGTAATGGGAGTTTTATAAGGTGCAAGAGAACTAAATTACATATATATACTCATATGTCTGATTGTTTTTATTTTACAAAAAATGAGGCCTGACAAAAATGCTTAGAATAATGTTTCGAAATTTTTTGTTTGCAAGCTTTTGATAAATGGTATAACTTAGATATACTATTTTATATAACCTGTTAATATCTATAAGTCTTGCTGTTGTTTATGTTAATCTTTCATTTACCATGTAATTTTAAATTATTATTTTTTAAATACTTTAATATTTTAAGACTCATAATAACCGATGATTGAGTAATGTGAAAGTATTTTTTTAATAAAATAAATAACCATTACGTCCATTCAAATTAGATATGAAAACAAGTTCCTTCGTTCTAATTGAGATATCCGGTACAATTTCATTTGGTTATTTAGTATTAGACCAATACACTTTTGCTAGTATCACAAATTTATTTAAATGTTCAAGAAGTGTAAAAAAAAATCTTCAGAATATTTGAATTTTAGTGACTTTTAACTATTGAGAAATCTTTAGTTTGAGGTAAAGTGATTATATTTTAAAAGTAATTACTTTAAAAAATATCTTACTTTTAATCATTATGAGCATCGTGCAAACCAAGTATATGCCAGTGCAAATAATATTCCCTCATACCATTTCTCTTTAAAATTAGCAGAGACTTTGCAGTTTCTTAATATGTCCTCTAAATTAAGTTCCTTTGAGTCGCAATCAATATCATACGCTTTGAGTTCACAGATATGGCAGTTTGTCTAATTACATGCCGATTCTGTGAAGTTAAATTACCTGTCATTTCACACATCAGAACCAGTCGCGCGATGTACTATTGCTGTGCCAAACTAATTTAACCGAACTGAGAAGAAAGAAACCAGGTCTCAAAAAGTGGGAGTTGAGAAATTGCAGTCCAAGCTTTCAAGTTTAATGGAAGTCTCTACTAGAAACCACTTTTCTAGTGTCAAGAAAATGGAACTGAAATGTATTGCATGCGCTCAATTTGTCAATAAGTTACAGGATACTCTCTGTAACGTACATAAAGCTTCAGACTAATTCGTTACCAAGAATCATTCATTTATGTTCTGGAGATTTTGATTTTACAGTTTTCCCTTATCTGTGTGCCCCAAAAAAACACGTGTTATTTTAGAATAATTATTTTTTTATGTTCACAATACCTCCATTAGTTATAGCATTAAAACAGTGATAATTTTATTTTTTGCCCCTCCACATATCTTTTCTTTTTTAAATTTCGTTTATGTATGTTGATTTAAGAGAACGAATTTTTACTTGTATAGGCCTACCAATAATACTATTTAGTGTTCGTTTGTTTAAAACAAACACTGACTAGTTTACTTCTTGAAAACAATATTGCCACTATTATTATTATCATTATATGTATTATTCCTCTATGGACACGTAATTTAATGACATTTTTATACGTACAGAGGGATCAAGTTGTGTCTCTTACGGACTCGTAATTTGACATTTTTATATGCACAGAGGGATTAAGTTGTGAATCACCGTCGTGCAAAATGGATGTGACAAGATATGAACAGCGTTCTTACGACGGAATAGCTTTTTATTTAAAAAGGGAAAATGCCAGAAAATGACACAGGGAGCTGGTGGAATCGTTGGGAATAAGGACCTTCCGTACCGAACTTCGAGGGTTTTAGGCTTTCACGCTTCAAGCGACTTCAATACATTGTTGTCGTGTATGCATGTTTATGCATGCTCCCTACTCTATCCTACATCTGGTACCCATAGTCTGCACCATACATACATTCCATAGCCTGCTCTTTCATTTGTATTATTTCAAAATTTCAAAATGGCCCCACAATTAAAAAAATAGTTGCCCTCGTTCAGGTACTTTCTTCTTCGGGTACCTTACAGTATTTAGTCTATAAAGCAGAGTCACTCTATAAAATTAATTAATGCTAGAAAAGTCGCTATAAGTTATAACATAATTCTAGTAAGTCCCTATATTCTTATTCTAGACACACTGAAAAGCTTCTGAACTGTCTACTCTAAACGGTATTGAATATTCCACTTATAGCCCTCTCCTTTTAAGACGAATATCGGATTTTTTTCTCCTGCCGCTTTAGAGACGTATTCATATCGGCGTCTGTCCACAATTTCCATTATCTGTCTCCCATCATCGGAATATAATCGGTAGGTCCAGAACAGGGGCGTCCAAACGGTTTTGCTTCGAGGAGTGATTACCTACTACTTGAATGTGTTCGCATCCTTAGTAGCAGTAAATTTACGCTTTAAGATAGGTACCTTATACTAGGCCTATATTATATTAAACAGTGTAGTATTCTTCGTAGATTATTTTGTGTAATTATTATTTGCATAATTAGCATAAAAGGTATACATTCTAGAGAAATAGCTTTAGTGAAAAAATGCTTAATTTACCAAATATAATGCAATAAATTTTATGAAGTGCATTTAACTTTTTACTTGCACAGTTTAATAGTTTGGCCTACATGTGCAAAAGTTAGTGAAAAAACGCATGCATAATTAACTATCCGACGGAAGCAAAGGGCGTAGCTGGCTTTTTGAAGTTTGATGGCTAAAGCATTATTACAAATATCACACATTCATTAAACTTCCTATATTCACTATCACCTTATTGATAACTTTTTCTATTTTGTGATAATGTAATTTAACTAAACTGTACTGTAACAATTAAGCACCGGTAACTGATTGACCGAGGAAAAATAAAAGTTACAACAATTTTACATAAAGAACAAAATCACAATAAATAATACAAGAAAGAATAAAACTCCCCCTTTTCAAACATAAAGGAATCATAATAATAAATAAAAAACATTAAAATGATAACATTGCAATGTATTTTTAAATTCCGGCAGAATAGCGCGGGTGAAATAATGGTATTTAAGAAAGGAATGGCCTCGTGGCATTTTCTACTGGCCAGCCGATTTGTGTTGAAAGTGGAGGTAATGCCTCGAGTTACTTGGAAATCGCCTATAAATTCACGTGGTCGTTAAAGTACTATTTTTCGGCGTGTTAATAATCCGACATACAGCTGTTTTGGAGAGCGTGTACCAACAAAATATTTGTTTGAAAGTGTTTAATATCGATCTAAATGGAAATGCACTCTGCATAAAAATAAAACGAACACTGCTCGAAAGAGTGATCATCATTGAGAAACTGCAGATAAATAAACATTACATATAGTAATTTCGAGGAAAGATTGTTTAAAACCTAGAAATCTTCACTTGGGACTAATTTGACTCATTAAAACTGTTATAATATATTTATTCTGCCTAAGGACAACCTGTCACATAACGTCTATAGTTAGTCTCAGAGGAATTACTGAACGTGGTGCCAAAATATTGGAATTGTTCGACTGTGATTGTTAATTTTGTGAGAAATAGGTTGTGACAATTCGCAAAGTAACGTTATTTTTTCACCTTCAGTCCTGCTCGTTGCTGAATGCACAAAGGGCGGATAAATTCGTATGTGATACGAATGTCGGGATTAGAGATTGACTGCTGGCTATACAAGAGTCAGAGATAAAGCAGATAAAACGCTGAATACCCTTTTCAAAATAAACTGCTTATAATTAGGGCTGAAAATCGATTAAAATTTTTAATCGAGTTAACGTTTGACTTTAATCGATTAATCGACCGATTAATCTACCGATTAATCGACCGATTAATCGACAAACAGGTCGGTATTTTAAACGAATAATGTTTTACACGTTTAATAACTACTGCACTACAGATAATCAGAAGAAATCGTGAATTAATGAATACCATTATTAGTTAACTAGTGAAAAAATATATACTAAACTTACATTTCCGGATACTTTTTCAGCCAAGAGAGACACACGAGTTTGTTGACATTTGAATGTTCAAGACACGATCGTAGCTTGTTTACAATAATACCGGCAGCACTAAAAACTCTCTCACTCGGCACTAAGAAAGGAGTTTGGTCATTTGACCCATTTCTCGAAAAACGTTTTTCAGAATTCGACTAAACCGATTAATCGGAAAATGTAATTGATCGACGATTAAATATTTAATCGATTAATCGGGCCGATTAATCGATACAACCCTACTTATAATCTACGTTGTAAAATAGAAGTTTGCAACTTCGGGTATATAACCTTTGTTAAATTCCAAGTAATTCAAACGGTAGGTATTGATTTTAAAAAGCTGAATCTATAAGCCGGGATGCAGCAGGTTTACTAATCCTATCGAATTCCAATATGCAGTTGGTGTACTGACTCATCCCGTAGCGGGAAAACAGGCCTATAGCTCTCCATCAGATGAATCTACCAAATGAAGATGTGCTTATGATAATACCAAATATTTATTGTGACCATGTAGCGAATGCATACAGAATTAAGCATTTATGAATAAAACACATCTCCATTTGTGCCATTGTAAGCGAGACAGCCCATGGTGAGACAATCGATATAATATAGGCCTATGTAATATAATATTGTGTATATAATATTGTATTTACTTACTTACTCAATGGCATCAGACCATTATCAAGTAAGCTAAAGGATTATTGTCTATTTTATGAAACCCGAAAGTTCATTGCCACGCTTACCTGAGCCCGTCATTCAATTCTATTCTGTGCTAACTCCAACCATCCCTCGTAAATCCGACTTCCCTTAAATCTATCCTAATATTACCCTCCCACCTGCGTCTAGGTCTTCCAAGTGGTCTTTTCCCTTCGGGTCTCCCCGTCAATATTTTTTAAATATGTCTTTCCTCCCCCATGCGCGCAACATGTCCAGCTCATTTCATCCTCCGTGATGTAATTACCCTTACTATATCCGGTGACGAGTACAGGTTAGGAAGCTCATCGCTATTCAGTTTTCTCCAGTCCCAATTTTCATCTCTCTTAGGCCCAAATATTTTCCTAATATTGTATTTACTACTAGATATTTAAAATGCTTCACCGCACATAAAATTATACGTTATTTTCATGTCTCCTTTTACTCATATTTATGCAGCTTAATATGTACCCGATCTGGAATCGCTATTTCAGTGATTGTTTTTATCAAAGAAGCTACAGGTATGAAGATGTTTCAGTTTTCGGCTCTTGTGAGTTTAGTCTACATAGAAAACAATTCTACGCAGATGCGATAAAATAAAAGGGTTAAAAATAAAGCGTTAACATTATGACAGTAGACACGTGCGATTAGTTGACATTCCACATATTTTTATACTGGATTCGTCACTGATTCAGGAGCTAATTGGTCACGGTAAATTAAATTTTTAAAGGAAATATTAAAGAACAACTTTTTGATCTTATTTCGGCTGTGGATGTAGTTTACATTTATTTTACACCGTTTAGAACAGTTTCATACTCTTGTCGTCTCTATAGCTTTTAGTAATAATAATAATAAATAACAGAAGATGTAGTACTTGGATGAGAAGAAGACACTACACTTTTCTCGGGCAAAGCAGTTTGAAATCTCAGACTCTACACCAGAGAACTCGAGAAATATTTCTTCCTCGGCCGGATGTGAACCCGCGATCATAGATATCACCAGTGGCGCCAACTTATATGGGCCCGTGGGGCTCAAGCCCACCCAATAATTTGCTGTGTATCATTGCCACAACTATTTATTGTTAATACTAAAAATCGTGTTTAATTGTTGAATCGCTCTACAGCGAAAATCAGGCTATTATTGGCATACATATTAAGGACTTTGGTTACAATTCACTCATGATCGTTTGAAATCGTTCCTAAGTTCATTAATTTATTTACGGCTTACTCTGTTAATGCAATTTCCTATGATACTGCCAAAATATATTTTACACTTTGAAAGAAAAAAAAAAAAGAGAGACTTTTTACGTTCAGGGAAAAAAACTTAATCGCATAGCTGTTCTAAATATACATAAGGAGAGCTCGGAAAAGTTCGATTAGGAATTTAGATGATTACTTATGATTAAGAAAAAATGGCAGGAAGGATATTAAATGACAAAATAAAGAATTGTGATATAAGTCAAGATATCGGCGATTGGAAAAAGAAGAAAGTCAAAGTGAAACGAACAAATAGAAAGAATTAATTAAGAAAGATTCGTTAAATCAGCAAGGGACAATAAACTAGAGGGAAGAACGAAATAAGGGGCGGGTGTATGAAAAATTTAAAATCTTTGAACCCACCCAATATTTTTCAAAACTTGGCGCCCCTGGATATCACACTATTAACTAAGCATGCAGTGTTGCAGCAATAGGTACGCTCGGTACAAGATCAGTAAACTATACAGGTTGCGTATTCCGGGATAGACCAATCGCAGCACTTGAGTGTGTGACGTCACAAGATTCCAGATCTCGCAATTTTCAGATTTTGCTCAGTCTAGAAAATCTTACACCGCGTGATTAAACTCGTAACCTTTAATTAACCCGTGGTCGGATTCCTGTGAAATTTATACAGAAATAATCTACACACATCAGCCCTACTGATGGTTAAAACAGAGCCTTAAAAAAGCGGATACAAATGTTTTTATTTCATTTTATAAACATCACCCGTTACACAAAATTCATGGAGGGAGAAGCAAATTTCACTATGCGACAATTTTTTGTATTTTTGTGTCCCGAAAAAACTTCAAGCGAGAAAGTTTTAGTGAAATAATTGAATTTTAATACAAATGAAGTTCCAGCCCCATATCTCGAATGGTTTACGAGTAATTGAGTGGTAATTATTCCAGGCGCTTCAGTGTCGGAGTGATTTGTGACGACCGTGAAATGTTCAGGAAGAAGCATATTTGACTATGCGACAATTTTTTTATTTCTGTGACCAGAAAATGATTCAAGCATGTGAGCTTATTTATTTCTGTGACCAGAAAATGATTCAAGCATGTGAGCTTTAGGGAAATATTTGAATTTTATTATACATCAAGTACCACGTTATTATTTTG
Source organism: Ectobius pallidus (assembly GCA_964059195.1). Classification (NCBI taxonomy): domain Eukaryota; kingdom Metazoa; phylum Arthropoda; class Insecta; order Blattodea; family Ectobiidae; genus Ectobius; species Ectobius pallidus. Next base: position 61,560,580 of record CAXKWD010000003.1, read on the forward strand.
AATGGTTTACGAGTAATAGAGTGGTAATTACTCAAGGCGATAAAGCTATCGGAACGGTACAGAGGTCTTTTTTATTCTATAAAATAGGCCTACTAGCAATTACGTAAAAATCCTTAAATATTTTTATCGTGGACTCAATAATAAAGGATATTAACTGGCTACTTGTACCCATACTGAAAGATTGACCCGCTGGGGAAAAAGAATGAATTAAACTTTTTCCTAATCTTGTAAATCTGCACTGCTGTTATTTAGATATTTGTTGAATTATTTATTTTATTTTTTGATCCTTTGTGCTAGTAACTTTTATTTCTAATTACCTTATCAAATGCCTTATTAGTTTAATACCTTGTTACGCCCTTTTCATATTTTAATATAATTTATCAACATGAAAACGTATTACAGTTAAAATTGAATTGCCGAGGCTTTAAGAGCATGCTATCGGGTTATAGTTAGGGCAAGACGATGATACTTTTTAATGAAAAATTCATGGAAAAATCCTTTGAAATATTGTGTGATTTATGTAGAATGCATTGCGAAGCAATTTGTGTCCTTTTTTTATGTTGAGACGTCGATTTTAAAGATCCTGCGCCTCTTTTCGTTGTGCTGCTCATGAAAGTTTCCCTGCCCTGCAATTCACAAACCATCCCTTAGTTTATTAGGTCTATATTATCTCTGTCGTCACATAATTTGTATACAGATGTACACTTTTGGCCGTGTTTCACCAATCATTACCTACATAACTTACCCCATATAACCCGGAGAAAATTATTATTAATATAAATGTATTGCTTTGATAACAATATTAACACAAATTAATACTCTACAATAGTCTACGCAATGTAATAATAACATTAGTAATATGTTAATATTGATACATAAAAATTCCCGTAGTTGTTTTCTAAACTTATTATAAGGTACAATTTCTATACAAATATAGGATACATTCTTTTACAAATTTTCATCAAATTATACTCACATAACCTCTAGAATGAGGAATATTTTCTAGGCAACAAAATATTAGAACAAATCACCCTTTAGCTGTTATATAGGCCTACCTGTATTATATAATTTCTATTCAAATCTAGATCCTTTGGGAGATTTTTACAAGATTTTAAAGACAAATGCTGTAGAATCAGAAGAACATTTTAAGTAACTTGAATAACAGAACAGTTCACATCTTAGCTGTTTTCTACAATCTACAAAATTACTGTTACACACTGCCACAACACATATCTGGCCCGGCATAATGGTTCAGTTAATTGCACTTTCTAAAGCACCTTCCATTTGTATTATTAAAAACAGTATGTACTGGTAATATCTATCCTAAAAGACTGCGGTCAAGCGGCCGAGATCAGTAGGTAGAAGCTTTGTTAGCGGCACCATGCTCTCTACTGTCGTGCTTTATTTTATTTTTTATTTTTTTTTATTTTTGTGATTTATTATCAGCATGCTCCATTACCCAGTAATATTACATGCATTATTTTTACATTATTCTACATTGATTGTTACCGTTAATACATTTTTGTTTGTTGTTGCAATTGTGAGTTGAATACAATATTATTTACACATATAAATCTTGTTATTGATGTCTGCAGGATATTTTCAATGTTTAAATCTAACTGTTCATTTGTTGATGGAATGTATATACTTGTAGAAGGCCTTCATATGTCTGTTTATTAGCTGCTGATTTGTGACTGGCCAGGTGTCCCCTTTTCTGTGTACTTCCTTTATTAATTCTGATCTTTGTTCCTTGACATTGTGGCATTCATAAATGAGATGGTTGGCTGTCTGATATGCTGTGTTCCATGGGCAGATGGACTTTCTTCAATATGAAACCTGTGTAAATATGATTTAGTTTTTCCATGTCCTGAAAGTATGGCTGTAAATTCCGGGCTACTTGGGAGTTTTATTCTCAATCTGTCTTTGACTGTTGGGAAGAAGGATTTAGTTGTTGCTCCTTTTGTTGTGCTGTTCGAAGCGCCAAATCATTCTGACACCTTGAAGCGCCCGGAATAATTACCACTCAATTACTCGTAAACCATTCGAGATATGGGGCTGGAACTTCATTTGTATTAAAATTCAATTATTTCACTAAAACTTTCTCGCTTGAAGTTTTTTCGGGACACAAAAATACAAAAAATTGTCGCATAGTGAAATTTGCTTCTCCCTCCATGAATTTTGTATAACGGGTGATGTTTATAAAATGAAATAAAAACATTTGTGTCCGCTTTTTTAAGGCTCTGTTTTAACCATCAGTAGGGCTGATGTGTGTAGATTATTTCTGTATAAATTTCACAGGAATCCGACCACGGGTTAATTAAAGGTTACGAGTTTAATCACGCGGTGTAAGATTTTCTAGACTGAGTAAAAACTGAAAATTGCGAGATCTGGAATCTTGTGACGTCACACACTCGCCTGCTCGCCGCAACCCCCTGTCCTATAAACTCACCGGAATACGCTACCTCTGTAGTTTACAAGCCTTGCGCTCGGTATACTTTTTAGCGGCCGTTCAATTAATGTTCCTCTTATCATAATGAAATATGTTGTTGGCGTAACTTGCTCTTTATTAAGAGTAATGAACACACTTTCATTATTCAGTATGTTTTACACTGTTCTAATTGAGTATTATGTATACACTGTGAAAGCATCTCTAAAATATTATATTCTTGTAGCACTGACGGTAAAAATAATATTGTGACTGCAACGTTTCAACCCTGAAGTAGAGGGTTGCGTTTGTTTTTATCTCTGTGGATGGGATTACACTCATCCCGCGATATTGCATGTATGCTGCACGAAGAGGAAGTTTTGCTTCCGTAGCACAATGCTTCTAAACCAAATTTCAACCACAAAAAAAAGAAGATATATATATATAGGAATGTTCGTTTGATTTAATTAAAATCTCGTTTTGTTTTCATTAGTTTTCTTATATTGTATCATGTTTTTATAAAATGCCAATGGGCAATAACATATCCACTATGGTAAAATGGGAAATGGAATCACGTTATTGTTATTAATATCATGTATTGATTTATTTTTCCCGTTATTACTATTGTTAACTTGTATTAATTATTATTAATATTATCGTGATTATTAAGGTTAGCATGGCAAATTTGTAGCTTCAGTCGCGTGAGGTTTTTTTTTTCAGATATAAGAGCCACAGTATGAATTCCTTCGGAAGAAAAATAAATCTGTTGGTCTCGTGTAATAATTTACTGCCAGTTAAAGAACCCCGTATCTTCAAAGACGGACCCTAAAAAAAGATCTCCGGTCTATTCCTTCCTCTCCTAACTCGTCATGACGTAGACAAAGAGCTGACTCCTTATCACTCCAAGCCTGTAAAACCATCCTGGTTGTAGGATCTTCTTAGAGACCTGCTGGAAACTGCATAAGCTGCAATCTTTTGCCTGTAAACATTATCAGCATCATCAGTCATTACTGTGATTATTACTAATTTGCATTAATTTGCATCCGTCATTATCGTTATAATTAGCATTATTGTTTAAGGAAAATTATAGACTTCTAGACATAAAGGAATTATGTCTTAATAGCAGGTGTCCGTGGCTTCACCCACGATAATTAATTCAAAAATAAAAATTATGAGGATAATAAAAATAAAGCATTATTTATTAACACGTATACGCAAATTATTCATAACCTGAACGATTAATAATTATAACGAAACAGCTAAAAATCCGACTTTGGAGTGCATTCCACGATTACAAAGCGACGCCTGGGAAAAAACGATCTCACATTCGAGTTCTCTGGCCCAGACACCCCCTGCATAGTGAGTTCCGTCCAAATCGATCAATGTTTGCCCATTTAGGCCTACATTCATTATCCCTCTCCCGTCTATGTTGAAAATTTTAGATGTCTGCGGGCCATGACATTCTAAACAAACGACTCGACCAGGATGAGCTCACAGAATCGAAGCGATCGATAATTCCATGCAGCATATTGAACAAATTGCGATGCTTTTATTTCCCGGAAACTAGTGTCAAGTTCGTTTATTTCTGCTATAATTAGGAAAATTGTAATATATTAAGTGCAATAAAGTTACCCCCCCCCCAAAAAAAAAGGCAAATCCACCTGCACTTGATTTGACAATCGAAATGTATTACCGAAAACAGATGCTTCGATAGCGCAAAAAAAAATCACGTTTTCTACCTGTTTTCACTCATAATTCGCGAACGAAAGCGAACAATAAAAATTCTGCTTCGAGGTGCATTTGGCCGCCCGTCCATCTATCCTTAAAATTTGAAACCGTTTCTTGTTTCGCTTTAATTTTGGTATTTACATACCTGTGACTTCTTGATGTTTTCTTGTGGGTGCTGCTCCAGGCTTCTCTAGTCGGTATTGCAGAGACTCGGGAATCAGAGGGATGAACTGTTCTAATATGATTAATGATTTTCACTGATCAGAGATAATGGAGTTTTATTGTTAAGAATGAATAATTTCATTTGTTACACACGCTATTATAAAAGAAAAATATACGTCTATAATATATTTTCACCATTGTATTTGTGTTAGTTTATGATAATAATATAAGATCTACACATCGAGCACTGAACACCAACTTCTGATAATATCGAGTGCTGTGTCACGACTCTCTACAAAAATCAAATTTAGGATAAATCCTGAAAAGTACATAAGCCTCCTCCCCACGGCACAATATCCAATAGGAATAATATTCTATTATATCTGGATTCTGATTGGTTGCTTTAATTATTCTGCAATCTTATGCTTAGGTAATACTCCATTAAAAGGTTTCTATTTTATGGTATAGTACTTAGCAATTAATATGTTCTGTACATATTATTCTTTATTCTATAGTAGCTATGATTTCAAAGATTGTATTCATATAGTTTATTTCTCTCAATTCGATGGGCTAGCCTTTTAAGTGGTGAACTTTCATAGCTTCCTTAAGTGGCTCCACTTGAGAGTTAATGTACATACACCATGACTCTTTTACTCCTCAGTTGGACACGAAACAAAATATAGTTAATTTCAACACATCTACCTACTTAATCTAATTATTTAGGCTACCATATTATGATTCCCTAAAGTCCAGTGCTAATAACTCTCTCAAATTTCAGATCTCTGCATGCAGTAGATTCTGCTGGACATCGCGCACAGACAGACAGGCAGACAAACACTTCCTCTTATTATTATAGATTCTGAACATTTATTCGAAGTTCAGATCTTTAAGAATAATAAATCATAGCTCACTTTTATTTCAGGCTATCCATCTTCAAATTATTATCATTAAATTATTTGCAATAGAGTCTTCTTTACAGTTCGTTATAATAAATAAGGTTTTACCTCATCATCTTCATTGTCAGTATCATTTGAGAATCATATATTACAATCCTCTGTTTTGCTGCTTTTGATGCAGAAATGCTCAATTCTAGATATTCTCTCTTTTCATTTCCCAGAAACCAATTTACTTTTGACACTGGATATGCAAGCGATTGTTGGGTTTCCGTAACGCGAGAAGGTCGCTTTAATCATCCAGAAAGAAAGCAATTTCTCAGACAAAGAGTTCGGATGACTTGTATGTTCAAAATGATCGAGAGCTGGAGTTAGAAATCCACCTATAGCCTACGCTCCTCTATTACATCAAGGGTGATAATAGTAACCAGGCAAGGGAATAAATAAATTCTTCTGTTAGATAAACCGTAATTTTATGGAATTCACTAACTTATTTCAGTAGTATTATATCTAAAGAGCGATTCGATGACTGTTACAAATTTGTAGAGGTGTTAGAAGAGACAGTTATTTAGAACAGCATTCATATTGGAACCATTGTCAGGAAATGCTTAACAATGATAGTCTAGTCTAAATCTTTCCATAAATAAAAATAAATTAGTAAGTTTTCTAGATGTGAATCTTTCTATGATTGCAACAACACAAACACACAAACATGTAATCATTGCCACGACATCATCCAAGCCTACATGAAAGAAAACACTATGATTTACATAGCCCCCCCCATCATGTTAGAATAAGAAGCTTCAGTGTACCAGTCTGTTACAAATAGCAATCTTACGACCCACATCAATGCTATACCTATCAAATGAAACATTTCTGGACGTGGGTTCCTATATAAAAGTTATTTCCTTTGTCATTCCTAAATGTTTACTACATAGTCACTGGATCACTGTGTACAATAAAGGAAGACTTTTTATAACAGTGGATTTCACTTTCTTAGTGGATATGACAATGAATGTAAAAGATAATTTAAATTTAATACACCTTCTGATTTTTTTCGCTGTGTTAAAGCAATGGCAATGACCTTACTAACCATCATATTTGACTTGTAGGAAACGAGCAGGTCTGGTTGTTTGTGAATGTAATGTCCATCCTGCTGTCCCATAAAAGAATATTCTTAGAATTATATATATTTTAAAAATCCTTTAGCATCGTAGAACATGTGAATCTTTATACTTAGAGCGCGCGGTATCTGCCAACTGAAAGGAATTTTTTTTTGCTGAACTGCTCAATCGGCATGGGAAAAATGAAGATCCTAATATAAGTATTGCAGTCTAATGTGGAATCACTGGTGTTAATACTTCACTTATTATACGCATATACAATCCTGTCAGAAAATATTCATTGTGTTTTCACTTCTAGCATTTGTACACGTTTTAGATCTGTATATTTCATGTCTTTAGGCTATACGATGTACCATACATAATCCTAGAACATTCTTTCTGGAATAGCTACCCTTTACCTAAGCCGTGCTTACTTAATCAACAAATAAAAGTTTGTAGTCTTGTTCTGCCCATAATCAGGGCCATTGAATACGATACAATAGTTTCACGACTGCACATCTCTGTAAGTAATGATGCCCACATGTTTAGTAATTTTTGCAATCTCAGCTTTTATTTTACTATTTCAAAATACGTTTCGCATAAAACTCAAATTGTGTGCCGTTGTAGGTGCTCTTTCCTTAACTCCCTTCTTTACTTAGGAATAATTTATTTTCTAGTAGTCAGTAATAGTATTTAACGCGATTCTGTTCTTCACCTACAAGATCCCATTGTTACTTTCGAAACCGAACTTCTACGCCGTTCTACCGTGGTCGATACTCACTGTGCTTTAAATTGAAACCGTTGAATAGACGAGGGATTACCAAACAGCACAGCGAATCGGAAATCGCATTATAAATGTACATTATGCATGACAAACTAATGTAGGTTTAGTCTTTATAGAAACGGGAACTGCAAATTCTGTAGAAGTTAATGCCCTTTGTGTGAAATGTAGTCTATTTTTGTTGGGTACAATAGGTTCACAATAGGTTGTTAGATAAACCGTAATTTTATGGAATTCACTAACTCATTTCAGTAGTATTATCATAGGCCTACCTAAAGAGCGATTCGGTGACTCTTACAAATTTTTAGGGGTGTTAGAAGAGACAGTTATTAAGAACAGCATTGAATCCCTAGTAATTACATTGTAAAGCCAAGTACACCTTGGTTTGTTCAGCAAGTTTAACTCAATTCAATTGGCCAAATTTGATTGAGAGATCTTAACAACAAATGACTTGCCCATATAAAAATATATATGGATGTAGGAACGTGTTAATGAAACCACGGAATATTGTTTCTGTTGAATATTGTATGATAATGGATATATATGCATTCATGAACCACGAAGTATTGTCTCTGTTGGACATTACTTGAGAATATTGGCGCCCTACGCGAGAAATAATTTCAATGCATCTCCCAAATTGCCACCTCAATCATTCCGTTTTTTACCATGTGATTAAATATTGAATTTCACGTTCTCTAGCCTGGTATGGGTAAGTGGTTGAATAAAATTGATTTGAATTGGCCTAATTTAGGAAAGGGTTGTATTTATGAAGACATTATAACATATATATTTAATTGAAAAGGCTATAACTTGTTATATTTACATTGAACAAATAAGAAACTACATCGTAGATTTTCTTCTAAAACTTGCCGACCCTGGGTGTCCTTTATATTACAAAATGCACTTGTGTGAGGAAAAAAAAAAAAAAGCTACAGATGCAGCATCCAACAACTCAACAAAATAGTAAACATACCACATAACAATAAAAAAAAAAAAAAATATGAATACGGCTCTAGTCTTACTGAGATTACTGAGATTCAAACCCAAACCCCTAGCCACCCTAAGCCAAGGTGCTGGCTGTATAGGCTATAGCGCAGCAGTATTGATGATCCCTTCCGCTTTAATATTCTCCGAGGTTTCTTATGTGAAATCATCGTACCACAGAGATTATTCTCATCCCTTGAAGTATTAAGCGAAAGGGTTCTTGAATCCCTGGCTTGAAGTGCACTTACTTCAGGATCAGCATGATATAGCTGTCTAGCAACATCTTTCTTATTCACATCCACTGGTGAATCAGTTTTGCTTACTACAGGGAACAGAGGGTTGCATGATTCCATAGGCTGTAAGGTCATAACCCAGATTCCTAGCTGCATAATGTGGATATCATTCTGCACGATTGCAAGCAGAGCATGCCGTGATACAAGATCTGATATTACCTCCGTTACCATAGGAAGGGTGTTGTCGCAGGTTTAGTGTGAAATTTAAACCTTCAGTTAATGTAGAATTCCCCAACAGCTTCTCTCTCGTGACGTTCGTTTCGAATTCCTGAATTGGATTATCGCGGATTAGCAAAATCGGAAATTCCATTAAATTCCAGACTTGCCTTTGCTTTGCCTATTCAGAGGATATTTACTATATTACCGCTTGCATATGTGTTTAAGTGTATAGAATGTTTAAAAAAGAACTGGTAGAGTTCCTAAACACAAGCTATTCCGAGCATAGTAACGTCTGCCTTGTGATTTTAGTGATACAGTTGGTTGTTGGATTTTCTTTAAACCTCTCCCCTGGCCCTGGAGTCAGCAACTAACAGGAATGAGTACCATAATTAGGCCCTAGAGTCTACAGTACGGCTATTTACTATAATATTTTTATTGATATTTTCGTAACATAATATATAATTATGTGGCATTAGTCTATAAGAATAGCTTAGCCTACAGTATTTTGTATTAACCTCACCTGGTCTTGTATCATCATGTAAGTTAAATATTTGACCAACTTGGCGCTACTTTTTTAACACAGATCTGAACCCTTTGAGAAACAAAGATAAACAAAATGTTTTTACGTCGGACAGTTTATATCTTTGCATGGTCCGTTATTTTCTTCAGATGCTGTGGAACACAAATGTAATTTCACGTAAGTTATTTTATTTTTTAAAGCATAAAATACCATTTCGCCTAGAAATATCATATCATAACTCTATTTTTCGGTAATAGATCTAAAAAGGAACATGTTGCAATTTTTAAAAAATGTATTGAAAAATAGAAACCCATCAATAAATTCGGTTAATTCCGAAGAATGGTAGTAGGAGTAATTTCATCGTTAAATTAGTTTTCCACGATTGATTGCTTCTAGTCTTTTCTGGGATGTTATTTCAACTAGCATTCAGGGAAGGGCATGTTAGTATTATCCAAGCTTTGTATATGAGTGTAATTAGTTGGAATGTTAGTTTTGTTTGCATGGGAGCTTTGAGATCTTCCGTCTTTCTGTTTATCTACCATCTGGCATGCCGAGGATCTTCTCATCATCTTTATTTCAATCTTCTTCATGGAATTGGTACTTCTTGTCGCCACGAATCATAACTTAAATTAAATTTATATAAGATAAGCCATTCAAATGTTTATTAAATAGGTTAATGTTATAGCAGTATTTTCACACTTTAGAAGGCAGGGAATTTCCTAACCTCTTAGAATACCGGTAATATATTTTTTAAGACAGAGAAATTGTGTTGTTTTCGCTACAAGGAAAATTGACAAAGTATTCTGAACACATTTCATTCCAATGTAGGCTTAACCCAGTAGATCGGGAACTTTCCAACTTCTATGTTTTAAAAAATAAAGTGTAATTTAAGCTACATAGTCTGCTCAATTACAGAGGCCTAAGCCAAGAAATGTTTTTGTTGTATTTAAATGGCCTAAGAGTCTTTTGGAAACTAAATATTTTCAAGATATACTTAAAGACATCGTGTGGTAATGAAACATTTGCGTACAGGCCTAACATATTATGCTAAAGTAGAATTCAAAGATTATTTTCTGAAAATCGTAAAATGATTTTTTTTAAATTCACATGATATGTATTGAATTATTGCAAGTATGTTATCAACGTAATTAATACTCTGTTACTTCAGTTATACTATGAAGAATGTGTATTCCGACAGTTATTAAAATCCATATAGTAATTTGAGAGAAAAGTCGAATTATAATAATAGTGTTTAAAGTTTCAATACAGAAAAGTAAAATTTGAAGTAAGTGGCAATGTAATACCATGATGATATGAATATACACCCGTATAATAATAATAATAATAATAATAATAATAATAATAATAATAATAATAATAATAATAATTTATTGCATCTGTAGCTATACATTGTATAGGTAGAAATTGTCAATATTATTTAGAACAAATAAATGTTACAGTAACTGCAAAATCATTTATGTAAAAAATCCTTAAAAGAATAAAATGTCTTCTCATACAAATACTCTTTCAGTTTAAATTTAAAACACCTGGGATTTTTCACATTTAAAATACGGTGGCAATACAGAAACATGGAACTTGAAATATGGAACCGATAAAGCGTTCTTCAGTCATTTTGAAATACTGTCAAGGGTAACAAATATTTAATTGCACTGAAATTAAAGTACCGTAGAAAAAAAGATGTATCGATGTAACAAAGCACCATGTGCAAAATACGATAAAAAAGTTATTGGACCTACTTATAACCATTCGTTTCAAACATCTAAATTAGAAGTAGGTGGTTCCGAGTAAATGTACGCCATAGTGTAATTTTAACCGAAAAATTCTGGTTTCCAACGCCGATTGTTCAATTGACCCAGGGGTTCCAACAGAAATGGATACTAGAAGCAATCCTCAGGTAAAGGCAGCCATTGCGTAAAAACGACAACCTTACCAGTTTCATGCATCGAGAACCTAAAATATCCAGGAACCCTAATGGTCTTTAAAACCTTTTCATAGTTAGTTAGTCTTAGAGACAGAGTACTGTCAGTGGATACTGTCTGTCTGTCTGGAACCCTAAATCCCCTATGTTGGTGCGAAGGGACCTCCAAGTGGAGGTTTCTGTTAGCTATATGAATTTTGTTACGCTTATTTTCTGAGAGAGGGCAGAGGGACAGGTGGTAAGACCATCGCCTCTCAACCCCCTCAGGAAACTAAGGTATTACTTGGACTGAAAGGGCTCAGTGGATACTGGTATCGAAATATTCTACTTGCGGTTTAAAATTTGTAATAATAAACAATAAAATGACTTTGTTGTTTGTTTCTCATATTTACATTAAAGATTAGGAAAACTGCACAATGCCAGTATTTATCAGTTATATTTATTCATGTGAAGGGCTATCTTCATCTCTAGTCTTGTGTGAAAGGTGATGAGACTCGCTACAAAAAACTTGAAGCCTAAATTGTAGACCCTTAGAAATATAGTCGCCTTTCTCCATAAGAATTAAGTAGCATGTGGGGAGATTATTTCGCTCTTGTCCTTGGTGTTTGAAATAAGTGACATTGAATTCACATAGCTGGATATAAACGTGAATTTGCTAAACTACAGTAATATGTGTATTATGTTCTCCATGTAGCTAGCAGTGTTTACCTCACATTTGTGTTCTTCCTTTATTGCATCTTTTCCTCTTGTAACTCAGTTTTTACCTTGTTAAGTTGTCTTAATAAGCTTTGTATTATGCAATTCCTAGATTGGGAAAGCTGTAGTATATGCTACGAAATAGAGAAATCTACATTGTTTGGTTAATTTACTCCATTACCATGAAAAGGTTTGACACCGTCTCATTTTATTGTGATCTCATTTCAGATATATAAATTTGAGTACACTTGAGTCACGGAAATACCGAATACAGCCTCAGATTTTTTTTTTTTTCAGTTGCTTGACGGGGAAAATCCTTGTACTCATTTAAAAGCGGATAGAAAGCAGTGAGCTTGGCCAAATTCATTGCGCTATGCGTATAAATTTTTATTTTATTTTCCCCCTATCACATCATGCTCTGCTACATGGTAAGTTCACTGCCAAACACGAAATCGACCCAGCATTGCCGGTTTTTGGTGTCGTTACTGTAAGATGTAACAAATCGACCGCATGCTATGAGAGAGTTTTGCAGTAGCGTCGTCGTTTGGCGCCGGGAACCCTGAGCGTCGTCGTCAGTAGATCACGTGATCTTGTTGCCAATAGAACTACGGCAGTGCGCGTCTCGAAGCGTCCCAGTGAACAGCTCTCTCCGGCCGATTTTCATGTGTGTGTCAGTCAAGCGACATCTGTCGATCGTAACATGTACCTTCGCATCTCTAAGTGCTTCTAGCGTGTAACTCCAAGACTTGCTATTTAACGTGCGCCAAGATGGCATGTGTTTGTTGAGTTTTTCATGCATTATTTATGTGAAATGTGTGCTACCGCAGTTTCATGATAGCCCCATTTGAAATCTTCCTTCATCTTTATAACATAGCTTATAGTTTAACAGTGCTTCATAACCGCAGTAAAATGTTTATATTGTCAGAATGCACGGTAACTTCTTATAAGAGTGCTACTATAAAGAGCATTTTAATTTATAATACCCATATTCGTAAAGTGATTTGGTTGATTGGGTAGAATTGTATTGCGGAAATTAAATTTAGAAAGAGGCAAAATACATAATTAGACGAAACATACAACATAAAAAATAATCAGCTTAATATTAAAAATAAAATTTAGTTGCATTATTTTCGTAATTTTAATTTAGAATGCCGGAAGAAATATTTCTTTCACTGATTATATATATTTTGAATTTGCTAGTTTAGTATTCATTTTGACATGTTGCAGAATTATTTTGTTTAATTAGTTCGCACGGTAGGCGTATACTTCATTTCTTTCATGACGTTATAAGATGTTTGATTATTTGCTGCATATGGATTTTAAGTAGTTATAAAGGCGTGTAATTGTTAATATTATCCGTGTGTATAATTCATTTTATTACGTAATATTATTTATTATAGGATATTTTTACCGAATATTTAAAATGCGTCTATTTCTGTAAGGTTTTTTTTTACAATTTTTACATTTATATTCTTATATCCAATATATTTATTTCTTATAAAGTAATGCAGGGGTGACATGTGTCCTTACCTATAAAAATACTTTCCTTCTAGAAGCAGAGTAAGAATGAAATTGATACATTATAATTTATATTGACTTTATAAATTCGTAAAGACATTGACTGCTGAGTATAAATTAACCAATTATGTACATAGGTTGAAACTGATAATTATATGTTTTCAGTTGCGTTAGTATGTTATAAATTATTATTTATTATACTCCAGGAAACGAAGCTTGTATCTTCGAATGAGAGTTATCGTAAAAATGCAAAATCAGTTGCCCTTTATTTCGATTCTAGTTTAAATCATTGGATAGCTTACACTTAATACATGTTGTACCATTGATTAAACTTACAGCGGTTATTATATTGATCGAAATAAGTGTTTCGTGTTCAGACGAGCTTTGCCTTAGTGCAAAGTGATTTATTACTGCGTCTGATGTACGTGGACGTAAAATCTGATAATATAATATGCTGAGATAGATCTAAAGGTTGAAAATGTGGAAGTTGTTCGGAAGGTTATTTGAAGGGTATGGTATGGTAATCGGCAACGGTGCTTGGCCCGGGGTTTGGACTCTAGAGCCTCCCCAAATTGGGGGGTGATGGGCGCTCGATAATCCATTCTGAAACTGAGTCCATTGTCCTATTACGAGACAACTAATAGTCACGGTGTTGAAGCATGACATTTTCATTACGCTTATATCGTTTAATGGGTTAATGGAGTATGCCTTTAACATTGTAAACATTTGGTAACATTATTATTCGAGGATAGACTACAATTTAAGAGTGTTCACTGGAAATATATGTTTTGGGTACTGCTTTAGAAAATCTGTGTTCGGATATATGTGTCTTTCTTTTTTGTGAACAAACAACTCAAAAATGAGAAATCGCAGATTTAAATACCAAAATACCATTTTACAGTTTGGGTATCGATAACCTAAAGAATGTGTTCTTAAAATGAATTCACTTTCACTCTGCGCGCGCGCGCGGTGAAGGAAAAGTGATCCCTATAAAGGCCATGGAGGCCCAGAGGGTTCCAGGAGGTTGAGGATCCCAGATTATGGACATTCGGAACATGAAGGCGGTAAAGTTGTCACCCTTATGCACCGGCCGCCTTTTACCCTCAGGAATGCTCCTGGTATTCATTTCTGTTAGAGGCTGAGTCGACCCCAGGGCCATAATGCCACCAGAAGGATTAAGCCAATTGAAAAATCTCAACGACCTCATCGGGAATCGAACCCGCGACCTTCCAGTTAGTAGCGCAGCGCCTCACATATATATATATATATATATATATATATATATATATATATATATAGAGAGAGAGAGAGAGAGAGAGAGAGAGAGAGAGAGAGACCCCACATATACGCGTATTTATTATGATTAATTCAATGCGACGGAATCAAAGAATGTGTCGTGACAACAATTAATATTCCAATATTGAAATTTAGGAGTAGTCACAAAAATTAATCCGAGAAAGATCTGAGTAATTGAGTCCCATGTCTGTAGATTTACATGCTTGTAAAAGAATTGCGGGAATAAATTCTGGCACATCGGTGATGGTTACAATACACATTGTGCATAATAAACAAACGCTGCCATATTTTGTGTTATGCAGTATGTCAGTACCTACAGTAGCTATTACATTTTTAATAATTTTAGATTTACGTTACAGCAGCCACTATACAATTGCAACTTTCACATTCATGAGCTCTACTGTGTTACCTATGCCCACGGCACTCCCTTCGCAGTAATTGTTGCGAATATAAAACTGAGAGCCAGTAACTATCATGCCTTAACGCTGGAAGGCCATTTCGCCAAATAAATTATCATGCATAATATTTTTTCTTCATGCTCATCCGTTCCCGACAAACGACGCGTTGTTAGAAAAGTGTCTTTACTGTCTTAGACTGGTTTAAAAACTAGGGGTGGAGCATAAGTCATAGCAACTATTTTGTTCTCAAAGTAAAGCAGTGTTACCATGAGATGGTGTGTGTCACAGGAGAGTGTGCTAGGCTCTTTTCACACTGGGTCACTTGTGACGGTCACCGCTAGTATTGCCAATAGTTACTACATGATAAAACAATTTGTAATCTCTTTTGACATCCCAAATGGCAGGCTAACATTCCACCTCGCTTATAAAATCTTCAGTATTAATCAAATCTAAACACATGGCTGGATATCTAGTTTCGCTGAGCTCGATTATAGGCCTACAACTGAATTATGTATATACAACTTGCATTGTTGGCAATCATAAATGCGGGGACCGAGCGGTGACCGTCACAAGTGACCCAGTGTGAATGCTCCCATTTAAACCAATGCTTCTTCGCCAGTGACCGTCACAAGTGTTCGGAGTAGACACTGCAGCGTCACTTGTGTTTGGGTGGGTCACCGCGGTGACCCAGTGTGAATACTCCCATTTAAACCAATGCTTCTTCGCCGGTGACGATCACCGCCTTATCTCTAATGTATGGACTCATCATTTGGTAGCATTGTGACGTATGGTTATACGAATAGAGGCGACGGTAATTTAGTTGTGACTCAACCGCCGTGCAAATTGTAGGCTATATCCGTATTTATTGGATGTACTTATCACCTTTTAGATTATTTTCTTTTTCCGTTTTGGGGCCTTTTGTAAGTCTCACTGACAGACATGTTAAGACGGCTGGATGTAATTTATCGAGGGTTCGTATCCTGAATTCCAACACTATCTTGATGGTTTGTAGCTACAGTTCGGTTTTGTAGCAGGCTTGAAATGTTTTAGGTTATGATAAGTATCAAGAACGTTATGGTAATATTACTAACAGTAGGCTAAATCTCATATTCTCAGCTTCTGGAATATTTTCTACGATTAAATTTATTGAGGAGCTGCATTTGCAAACCGTATTAATGCGGGCTCGGTTCCTGCTAAAGTCTTTGGGGTTTTCAATTTGCCTAATATTACTGGCAGCACCATGGCCCTGGGATCGACTCAGCCTCTTAACATGAATTAGAGGACGAGACGCGATCGGAGGTAAAGGCAGCAAGAGCGTGAGGCTGACAAGCTTCATGGTCCCTGTTGTCTAAAAATCCGGGAGTCTCAACATTCAGTAACCGTAAGGATCTTTACTAGAAACCAACACATTTACTTATTATTATTATTATTATTATTGTAATTATTATTATTATTATTAGTATTCATACATATAAAAATATTACGAAAGTTCTTTGTTCCAGAGTAGGTAGAGTGAAAATACAGTAGCCTATACGAAAGTGAATTATTCGCTAGTTAATCTATTTAACCTGTGTGTAAATGTTCATTAGGATTGCTTGCAGTTGTGATTTGTATCTGAAGAAATAGCGCAAATTCTTATCAAGCCAACTGAATTTCTTGTGAAATACTCGTATGATAATATTGATTATTTGTATGCCATTTATAGTTATCGTATACTGCGAAAATAATCCAATAATAATGCGGGAAAGTAAGCTATGACATATATCCTGTATTAAATCTTGGATTATAAACTAAATTTAAACGGCACTGTCTCAGATGAGAGGTACAATTGAACACCAGCGTGATAAGACATATTAGCTTGCTTAATGCTTGATAAAAATAAAGTAGGCCTAACTTACATCTTATCCTTTCTCATTGATTCACTGTTTTGTTAATAAATAGCTTTTACTTGTCATTAATTGTCCTTAAATACTTATTAATAGTTTTTTTTTCATTAATCTATTATGTAGCTTTCAATTATAACAAATCCCTTTAGGCAGGCCTACAGGCTGAGGTAGATTTCGAAGTGCTTTTGGTTTAATTTATTGTCGCTGCGCAGCACTCTTCCTTTTTAGCCTTGGCATGACAAACCCGCAATAATAACTGCAAAATAGAGGAAAGACATCCAAATATCGCCTTATATGATAGCTGTCCAGAAACTAGTTATTGTTTTGTAGAGTACTCATCAAGAGCTTTTCAGCGATACCCCACAAGACGTGGTTTCAAAACCTTAGAATTTCCATCCCCCACCCCCACTCATACCCCCAAAACCCCCAAATCGTTGGTGTCACTGTGAACTCCATAGGGAATACTCTAATTTATTCAAACAAAGTGTCCCTTTGTACCTCATAGGGGCCGAGATATAAAGTTTTCAAAATTTCAACACCCCGACCCCGACCCCCTTTTCTTATTAACGAACTTGTCCGAACCATTGGGCCTAGAAATAACATAATAAAATTTGATCAAATATCTTCAAAATTACGACCACTAGCGTGTATATATATATATATATATCACAATTTTTTTTAACGGGCGGTGGTTTCGTACTTAGGGAAGCATGAAACGTAAAGATATGAAAGAATTTTTCGAAAATCATGACATGGTATCGATTGCAATAGGTAGATTTTTCTTCGAAATCCACCTAAAATTGATGTCGTCCAGTGTTCTTATCTTACTAAACATTAATCTAATAATATCATTCATTGAATGTGGGTCCAGATGGCTTCTTTCCCTCTTTCACTCTTTACTCTCTAATAACTTCAATTTTAAAAATGCTTTAGTTTGTTTTTCAGGCAAATTAAATTGTTTTTCTAGTAAAATTGTCCATCCACGACTTTTAATAATTTTCTTTATGAACGCGGTTTTTATTTTTCTATCGTTATCTATCCTTATTTCCTGATTTCACATTATTTAAATCTCATTTTTCGTTTTCTCCCATTTCGTTCAACACATTTTTATGGACGACTTAAAAGTATTCTCTATCGGCTTTGTATTGCGGGTTTTCTAGCCGTTGTTAGCAGGCGGTGCTGCAGACATAAGCAATCAAGGAATTCCGAAGTATTCTCTGTCGGCTGTGTATTGCGGGTTTTCTAGTCGTTGTTAGCAGGCGGTGCTGCAAACATAAGCAATCAAGGAATTCCGAAGCATTCTCTGTCGGCTGTGTATTGCGGGTTTTCTAGTTGTTAGTAGCAGGCGGCGCTGCAAACATAAGCAATCAAAGAATTTTTTGAACATTAGCAGTTCCAGGGGGAGGACTGTGGTGCCTGCGTCCCCTTTGGTTCTGCAGCATCCCAAATCTTAACTTATTACTAGGGAGCGGATTTCTGTGACATGTCATATTTCCCCCCTTTTCATTATTTCAGGTTTCCGACTAATTTAAACCCGATTCCATGCATCCTGGTGAAAATGGAACAGCTTTTACTGTGCATATAACTGCATATTTAGGAAACTTTCAACTATTGTAGCATATTTAGTATGAATATGCATATTTAGGTCATATTTTTGGCATATTTATGTGCATATTAAAGAAATTTTGAAGTTTCATATCATATTTTGTAAATTTTGCATTATACTGATACTTTTTTAAGAATTTACAGATATTTTAAATAATTAACATCATATTTTAATAAAATGAATTGTAATGAAACTTAAAAAAATGTACATAATGTGTAAGTGGTAAAGTCATATTTTAAATTTTATTGCTCGTATTTTAATGTTTTTTAGGTCATAAATGCATGCATATATCCTATTTTTTAGGTCATAGAAATCCGCCCCCTACTTATTACATTACTTGCAATTTCAAACATATAAGCCAATAAGGATTAAGGGACCACATAATGAATTATTTTGAACTTGAAACGTAAACGTAACTAATAATAAGCTCCCAGTAACAAGCTCATAAGAACAATGCACAGAACATCGAAATAAAATTGCTGCTTTTTTTCGCAGAACATAACGTGGCTCTGCAGTGTTGTAGACCATTTAATGCCCGTGTTGTATTACCTGATTAAAAAATTCTTGACAATGTGAATTTAGGATGTACTATATGAGCCAATGGGCAATTATTGCGATGTATGTGGCAATTTTTGTATTAGATGCATTTCTTTTATTTTGTATTAATTGTCTGTCATTCAATACTTTTGTGCCGGTGATTCACCTGAAACAGCCGCTCACTTTACAAAATACTGAATCCGCCACTGGGACGCTATAAAATATGTGTTATTGCGTTACGTTTATTTTCTCTTAAGATAGTGTTTTAACACTACGGCAACCTTCTTGAAAGCCTTGTAATTAAATTCAAATGAATCTCGTTAATTTAATAAGCTCGCAAAGCAGACTTTTTCTCTGAGGATATTTAATTAAAATCTACCTCTCCTGTATAAGAAGACAGTAAGGTTTTAAACACTTTATTGTAGAATTGCGCTCTCAGAACCTGTGTTCTTTTCATAGGGGCGTGGTCTTGGATTTTAGTTATATTTCTTCCCTAACATTTCTCTGTTTTCTTTTTTCTACATTTCTTGTTAATTTCTTCTTCGCCTTTTACATCGTTGTATTTTCATATTTAACCCTGTTTACAAATACGTTCAATTGAGCCTAATTATCATGAAGTACTTCGTAGGTTGCATATAGTGCTGTACAACAACGTTGTCAGATAGCGTTGTCAGATAGCGTTGTCACCAACTTGTTTGCGCATAAATCATACTTTTATTTTGTAGTAAATAATGTACCGTCTAATACCCATCGCATGTGTCAAGCATAATAATAGTTAAGTACTTCAATCATAAAACTTATCAGGATTTGATGTCCTTTATCCAAAGGTAGGCCTATGGACCTGTTTTTATTTTATTTATAGTTTTATTATTATTATTATTATTATTATTATTATTATTATTATTATTTTTCATCTCTTCATTTTTCCATATTAGTCCTTCACTTTTCCCGTTTTATCTTTTCTATAATGGTTATTTATGATCCAAGGGTTAAAAATGAGATCCTATTTTGCGAGTAGGTTATGTTTGCGAAACATGCCCGTAAGGACGAGCGTAACAACCCTACCAGCAAGATAAATAACTTTAGCAATGAGTGTGAAACACTATTTTTTGGACAGTCGTTAATATTTGTGGAATAATAATAATTGTTAGATTTATTGTAATGAATGGAGCCAGCCATATAGGAGCTCACATAGGGGATACTGATTTTCTGGTACATGGCTGTGAACTTAAGGACAACACTTTTCATCCATCAAATGTGACGATTTTTTAAATCATTGTGAGAAATTTCACATTAAAAAGCATAGTGCATTTTAAAATTGTCAATTTTTATCTAGCTGAGTCCATTTAATAATCGTATGCAAATGTCTTGAATAAAAGAATATTTTCCATGTGAAGCAATCAGAGGCATAATGCAGACTTACATTTCCTTCTAAATATATCAAATCCACTCTAGCGACAGCGTTATCAGCTGTGATTCATTTCCTCTAGGGCGCGGTCCAGAGCCTTAGCTGTAAGCCTTGCAAGGGATAGAAAAATCTCTGCTGAGACACGTGCTGACTCAGAAGTGAAGGGTTGACTTCTACTGCCGTTGAATTATTAATGAAGGAAGAGGCTGCACTCTAAAGAAACTGTTTTCAGATTTTATTTGCGTAGAAAGTATGTTCATGCAGTGGTATAATTTTAATTTTGATTTTTCAATTGTATCCTATAGCTTCAGTCATTACCTTAGATTTTTTTAAATTTTATATGGTGATTTCAATACTACGAGAGTAAATTGTCAATGGTTATATATCTAAATTCGTTTTACAGTTTTCTTGATCCATTA
The DNA here is from genome assembly GCA_964059195.1 of Ectobius pallidus. NCBI lineage: Eukaryota > Metazoa > Arthropoda > Insecta > Blattodea > Ectobiidae > Ectobius > Ectobius pallidus. Next base: position 61,581,331 of record CAXKWD010000003.1, read on the forward strand.
AACATTACGGTGTATTAAAGACACCACTGAGTCACCGTCACTGGTCTGTCAAGAAGAAAATTTCAGTATTTTTTAAATGTGTTCTTATGGAAGGGAAGTTATCTTCTTATCTGCTCTAATATTACTTAAAATATTTTTTTCGCCTAATTGACTTACTTATAAGGCTACTAACCGTTATGAATTTATTTCCACTGTCGTAGATTAAGGCAGATATGTTACAAGCAAAGACATTTCCGTAGAAATAACTTATCAAGTTTCATTGCATTTGCTGGTATTGCACTCAAACCTAATGTAGGTTACGGGGATCTGAAACGTTGGCCACATTGTTTCGTTTCTTCTTGTTTCCTAAACAGCTGAGTGTGTAAAAATAAACTTAATTGCCCCAGCTGTGAAAATACATTAAGCTTAAAGATGTCGGAATGCCAGTGGACAGTACCAATCAATCCACTGTCATTGTGTGCTGTGAAAAATGAAATATCTCGTTCAGTATCTGCCAAAGATGATGTCGAGAAATATAGGAATGCATATGTTACCAGGAAAAACGTCAGGCTCTCTGCAGGATTGGTAACATTTGTACAGAATCGCAGAATTACGTGCACCATCTGGCAACAATTTATCCAATGACTGCTCCATTCTATTACCCTGCTTTGATATCTACGCGTTTAGAATTGCTTGTTTAATTGGATCACACGACTAGGTACACCGTTCTAAGAGCGTGAGAATTTTTTATACATATAAAAAATATACCGGTACCTCTTTTCTCTTTCACTTGAACTAAAATAAACTAAACTTGTAATGGTAATCTCTACCGGGAAAGTTTTAAATCGAATGAAATTTCCTCGTATTTTTCTATGTTGTATTTCAGTATAAAGCAAGGATTCCGTGTTTGCAGTTCAAATTTCTTGTAGCGTATATTGAGTATAATTGAATTTTATTATGTTAACGTCTCCATAGGCGTAACCAGGTCGACCATATGGGGGGGTTCGGGGGTCCTCCCCCGGAAAATTTAAAAAATCAAGATGCACAATAACGAGTTTTAAGCTTCCCACGCTTTATACTCGTATTAAGTAATTTATAATCAGACTTTAAAAAATTGTACAATTTTCCTTTTTTAATCAATGGGGGGGGGGGTCAACCCCCCAAAAACCCCCCTCGTTACGCCTCTGAACGTCTCTACATTTAATAATCGTACTGTACATCGGTAGACTTATGTAGAGGAAAAGTGTTAACTACTAACTATTTAAATTTTTCTTAAAATTCTCTTGTCCCCTATGCCGCTCCCAGTCGATACAGTCTTATCAAGGAACACCTCACCCAGGTTTAAGTATCTAAAGATCCTTAAAAATAAGATTTTAAAATATTATTCCTCTTTATAAAATTATATAAAGGTGGTAATCTTATAGGAAGGGGATGTTTTATTTTTTGTGATGAACGATAGACCGGTTCTTTAGTGGCTTCTCTAAGAGTATTTTATTTTATCCCCCTCGCTTACTGTTGTTTTTTAATAATAATAATTTATTTAAGCCTTTAACTAAAATTTACAATTGGCATGTCAAAGATTTCATAAATGAAGCCAAAATGAATCATTACTGGCCTCAATAAATGACAGAAGGTTAATAACTTAAGCCTACTGTAAAATATTAAAACTTGAAGTCAACATTGAAACATTCTTGCATATTATAAAACGGATTGTTTTCCAACCAAATTCTGATTTTGGTTTTGAATTTACTTCCATTTAGGTCCTTTATGGTGTCAGGAAGCTTGTTATAAACCTTTACAACATTAAACACATAATTTGAATTTACTTTACTTAGTCTAGAAAATGGCATTATTACGGTATGTCTAGTGTTATATGCGTGAATGCTACTCCTAAGTTCATAATTAGAAACATTCTTCTTTAAAAACACTAAATAAATACATACTGGTTATATACAGTAAGAATCCCTTCTTGTATAAAAAGGGGCCTACAATGTGAAAATAATGACGACCCAGTTATTAGTCTAATTGCCTTCTGTATCAGCAGTACATCTTTCAACCCAGAGCCGCATCCATAGAACAATAAACTAATTTCATGACACTCTCGAAAAAAGCAAAATAGGCTTGCCTCAGATAGTGCCTGGGTAATTTGTTAACTAGATTCCTTAATAAGTAAACTACTCTAATTAATTACACGGAGCAAATAGCAAGCTAAATCCTCGTTCTACATTTAAATAGTAATAGATGGACCTGTACCCAATGATAGTGAAATAAATACTTTTAAGATTTAAAGACTTTTACCGGTACGGGTAGAATCTTGTAATCTATTCCGAAACAAATAACGTGTTCTAGAATGACAATCTGCCATCGTTTTCGGTCCGAAAGGTTATATTATTCAGCGATAACTGCAGTAACTGTAGCAAGTTTTATGATATGTTTGTCTTTATTGTCCTGCTTAGTAAGTAAGAAATGTTTGATCTACATATTAGCATACCAGATTCGTCGGTTACTCGAATTCACATGGGGAACTCTGGGTACGTTGCAGTGTGGTTAAAAATTAAACATTACATTCTGTGCTTGAAGACATTTAATATAGAGTTTACAGAAGAGATGTGGAACATTTGTAACCACCATTAGCAAGCAGATTCAGTCATCATGCGGAGCGACTGGTGCAGTAAACTTTTATCTCTGCTTATTAATATTTCACATTCCTCCGCTATGGAGCTAGACTCTATACATTTCCCTCGATATTTGTTATGAGCAAACGTTAAAATTTCATCCCTGACTTCAAACGTAGAGTTTGTAGAAATAACACAAGTCTTATCTCATGGCTGTGCTGGTTTTACATTATTAATGACCCTCGAGGTAATGAATTGTGGGCACGTTTCCTCTTTCTCGGCATTGAAGTGGGCATTTTGAACACGTCAACGAAAAAGTAAAACAAACAATAAAATCACTTTTTTGCGTAAAGTTGCTCGTATATACCACCTGCATAGTGGTGAATGATATTGACTACTAATCTGGAGGCCCTGGTTTGATCTCCGCTATCTTCTCGAAGTTTCTTTACAAAGGAAGTTTGGAATGAAGTGCAGTCTGGCTAATGAGAACAGCTAAACAGCTATTTTGTAAATATGTTGTGGATTCGGTTCATAAAAAAAACATCTGGAAAGATCTTGAGAGTCGACATGTTGACTTCATGTTGCCTACTCAATCTGCCAGTGAAGTAGAATAACGCAGGCAAGATTATAAATGTCCTGTCCCTTCGTGGGATATAGCGCCATGGAATTTACTTTATTAGTTATAGTTGATTGCATACACAGAATATTTGTTTGCCATTTTTCTATTCAATCCTATACCCGAGACGAGCTAAGAAGGAAACCTGAAGCAAACAAAAACCAGTATGTTTGTCTCACTCTTAAGCCATACGAGTAATGTGCTAGAGTGAGACAGACGTACTGGTTTTTGTTTACTTGAGGTTTCGTTTTTAGAACGGCCAGACTTTAGTCATTTTCTGTACTCTGTAAACAGTATATTGAGAACATCTCATGTGCGATTTTCATTCTCTAATAGGATAGTCGCTGTTATAGGTCTGTAATAACCAAATAAAGACGAGCTTTTCATAAAAATATACAATGTAAAGTTTACATCCTACCGTTTTATATCAAATTAATAAAACCTACTTTTCTGGTAGCAGTTAAAATTTGTAATACAGATTTTCTTTTTTCGAAATTGGCACATTTTATACTTAGTAACCAAAATAATTTCCCTGTGTAAGTAAAGCGATACATCTGCCAGATATTTTTTTAAATTTTTTGCTGAAATATATTTTGGGGAAATACAACAAAAATGACCATGTTGCATCTGTATGTAATAATCCTAAAGAAAGTTAATTTATTATTAATAATGAAATAAATTGTCCATCCATCTCTCTGTATATACATGTTGCGGTTCTATTTATTGCAATTGTTGGGCTTTGGAATTTGTTTAATTCTTCTTATAACCCCTAGAATTTTGTTTCTAGTTCCTAAGATACTAAGAGTAGACTAGTTTATATGAAACCTTTATTATTTCTTTTTATTACCTTGCTCCGTGGATTGTAATCAAAATTTTCGTTTCCAAACATTAATTTTGTGCAATAAGAAAACTACAATATTGGTTACGCCTACTCCAGATACCCTTGACTTAATTGTTTGAAGGGTAGCTATAAGCTAGCCAACAAGGCCACAACATTCTGAGACTAAGTCGTGTTTCCAATTTGCATGACCAACTGCGTTCCATAAGGAGGAATGAGGCTCGTCAGTAACATACGCGGGAATATGAAGCAAGAAATTTGCAAGATTTTTGTTAGCGTAAAAAAAAATATTGCCAGTTTTCCAGATAAGATCTTTTACACTATTGTCTTTAGTTAATACAATTTCCATTCTGTTATCCGTCAGTGTTTAAATTATTTTCGTTTTAATTCAACATTTACTGTTACATACCGCTGTGATATTGCTTAGGTGTGCAATTTTTCCTTCTTATTGCATAATTTTAACATTTAATTGCCAAGTAATTGTTCACTCCATTCATTTAGTATGCGTTGTAGATTTTTAAGTATTGGCGATCTGTAGGATTTTCACTCATATTTAATACGAAAGCCTATCCATTTTTATTAGTTTGATCCCTCAGGGGTGACGGTTGGCTCTTTGGCCGTTAAAAACAGAATGTGGTAGTCCTGCTATCTCTTTCTTTCCCACTTGACCCGCTTTATCCAGACTGCTTGCCTGAGCTAGTTTCATTCATTCTGCCATTTCTAATTTTAAATCCTTTCTGAGTCATTAAACACGCCGCGAACGTTAAAAGGAAATTAATTTTTTGCGCAGTTTGAACTAGCTCGTTATAACATTATTTTTGAGGTGACATTTTAAGGTCTGATAATGCACTTGAATTGTATAATTTAAAATGCTAAACCGAAGTTTTAATTGATTGTACACATGCGCCGCATGTCTAATAAATTTTGAATAATTCTATACTCCGATCGGGCTACTCGATATCCATTGCATACGAAGTTCAAGAGAAGGTTAGTTAACAACTAAGGAGTTTGAAACAGAAAAAGGAGTATAACTCATTTCCGATTTATGCTTGTCAAAAACGCACAGATGTGCACTGATATATTTTTATATTTTTCCAATATTCTATTTTATTCAGGGCACTTCAGAAGATAAGTTTTACTGAATTCAAGAATTCAAAAGCCAGAGTGATATTTCCTCTACCATAGGTTTTCTTAAAATACAATGTTTATGAGCCATAATCAACCTTGTTATAAATTGTTAAATGAGCTAATCATGGACGCAGGGTCCATGCAGTTTTTTTCTTTTTCTTTTTTGGATCTGTAAATAAACCCATGGTCTCAAAATACTGTTTTCCTTTGTTTTAATATTGAAGCTCGCAAACTTGCCGAGTAATCAAACTCTTTTTTATGTCAATTTTAATCAGTAATGGCATTAGAAACTTAGTTTAGATGGGCGGAGAGGGCTCGAAATCTCTTTTTAGTCGGACGCGAGTGTATCTACACGTTCTGTGATACTAGGCCTACATATTGTTTATATTATGAATTTTTGTCTTGTATAAGTCAATGATTAGGCCTATTTAGAATATGTAATTGCAATAAGCGCAGTCTACTTACTTTAAGGAATCTGCTCACTAATTTCTGAATATGAGAATTGAGAATGGTATTTGCAATAAAGATCATTCCAAAATAAAATTATATCATATACCCAATATTTGGAAACATAAAAACAATAGTTTTTTTAATAAACATGTTACTAAAAATAATAGTCATTCAACAAATATATGAGAATTTAATATATTAAAGCAAATATCCTAGTAAAGATATGTATTATTGGTATATAACTACCTTCATTGAGCCCACAATAGCCTTGGTTAAGGGCTAAGTTTGTGATGTACCCATATTAAAGGAAAATAACTCTAAATGAAACTGCATACGAATCTGCAATCTTAGTAAACAAAACAAAGAATTAAGGCCGATATCTTGCAATTTAGTTTACGCTACAGTAAAATGTTTTTTCTCTTTAATTTTAATGCATACATTAAAATAATTAAGATTGCACCAATAACATATATTCTGTAAAGCACAAGCTAGAGTTAAGTAAAAAGGAATGTCCACAGAGTTTGAAGAAAAAGAAAGAAAGAAAGAAAGAAAGAAAGAAGGAAAGAAAGAAAGAAAGAAAGAAAGAAAGAGAGAAAGAAAGAAAGAAAGAAAAACAGCATTCTAGCAAACGTATTTCAGGTTATACGACAGTAGTACTAAAAACACTTGCAGCAGAAAGAAAAAAACATGGAACAAACGAAAAGCATTAATTGCAAGTTTACCAAATAAGCTTACGTTTCTAGTCTTGATTTATAACGAAATTAATGAAGGGGCTATTGAGAACAATGTTATAGGCCTACTGTTTGCGACCAGGCAGGTATTAGTGTAAAATACTAAATAATAAATGAATCCGTTATTAGGCGGGCAAGAAAATTTTATGATGGTCTAGCACCTACCCTCGGCTCACCCTAGCGCCGTCCCTGATATTCATGCGTCTTTATGCCGAGGTACTAAGTTTTAGTGGACCACTGAGTACCCTACTTTCTCATTAAAAATTAAGATATTAGAGGAAGTTGTGTTCTAGGCGAGAATTGAACCCGGAATGTCTTCTTCCTACGCAGATGCTGAACCTATTCCATTCTCACCCCAGATATTCGTCTAGACTCTTGAAATCCCCTCTATAAACGTTATAACAACTATATTACGGCGAGAAGGCTAATTTTATTGTTAGCATTTCACAACAAAACTTTTTTTAAATTAAATATTCTTTGATATGAGTACTTTGGATCAAATTATGATGTTTAGTGATACCGTAACCCGTTTCGCTAATCGATTGACGTTTCACATCCCTTAACTTCTCTTGTTGACTCTGTGGTACTAGTTCCCTTTATAAACTGATTATCAACACATTGCTGCTTTTAATGTCCTCTTCAATTTTATTACGATGAATACTCTAATCGAATGCGTTAAGTTTAAGGAAAGGTGTGTGAAAATAGGTTCATACGGTTCAATTCAATTTCTATCTTATATTACCTTTTACAGGTGACAAATTAAAGCAGGGTTTTCTTGGAGTTATAATAAAAACCACACATAGTTCTGTGTTTCCGTATCATTATCAAAGCCGGTGGTACAAACAAGGAAACATTAGTTGGCTTAATCGGATGTGGTTCCATATGCGCATGGCTTTGGAGGTGTCAATGTATTGACTTCAATGCTCAAGTGTCTGCTAAACCAACCACAACCGTGCCAATGATTTATTTAGCGAATTCTCCAAACTTGCTATTTCATACTACCAAACAGCTTTTACGGACGTTTACAGAATTGGAATTAGAAATGAGCAGCCGTCTGGTTTTCGATATCATTGTAGTCTTTAATAAGTCTACTAGGCTTCTTTTTACCTTTCCCTTCTCGTTCATTTTATCCCGTAACTTTTTCTTTTAGCATTCTCTTCTTTTCTCTTTCTCTTTTCTCTCTTTCTCTCTTTTCTCTTTTTTCTCTTTCTCTCTTTTCCTCCGCTTTCTCTTTTCACTTTTTCTTTTTTATCTTTTCTCTCTATCTCTCTCGTCTTCGGAGTCCAAGATTTCCTAATTGAAAATTATAGCCTATATATTATTGTATTCAATATTTAACACACATTCTACTGTTTTATAAAAATAAGTTTGTTCCTTTAAATGTAAACGGATAAACTGCGTAACTATAGCCCTAGCTTACCTAGGTAAAAGAGGGCTCTTGTACTTGGAGATTTAATTATAATAATAAACTCTTAAGAGTCTGCATCTCTTTTCCTTGATTATTTAATATATTAATCATTGTACTGAATACTATTTTATTAGCATATAAAATAGTTTTATTGAGTTATAATTAATTTGAGATGAAATGATCCTTATTTTATGTTATTTTTCATTTTCCTTGTCTGTCCGACACTGGTCTAAACGACTACATTTAAATTCCTATTTTTAATTTGTACACTCCTGGGTGCTTTTAAACTTTAATACATTTTGTAACGTAATAAATGACGTGGGCTTTTAAGGAGCACGAAAAGGGACAAATGGAAATAACTCACTCAAATTACGTTACATGTTTATCTTATACTGACTATTGATGCTTGCAAGCCCTGCTGTCATGGTATGCTATATTTTTTCTGGATGCCATTGAAGTTTTATTTTTGGAGGGTTCATAATGATATTTGAAAACTGCCTCGGTAAACAACCTGCGCAATATTCAGATATTATTTAGTAAATTTTGTAGAGATTATTTCAAATTAATTACGATAAAAATTTCCATCATAATTTATTTAATGTATTATAGATATTGTACCTAAAACCTCCTTTTTTAAACTTATTTCTACCTTCAGCCGTCAGAAAGATGGGATCTTTTGCTATAAAAAATCTGATGTGAAAGTCACATAACTTCCTCTGCCCAAATAAAAGTTTGCAGCATTTACGCTAATTATGCTTTTTTATCTTATAGCCCCTTCTTTGAATGTTGCGACTAAAAACGCAGGCTATGGGGGAAAAAAAAACAAGTGACTGCAAACGTTTTTTGAACTTTCTGCTGTTAAGAATAATTTCCGAAATTTATCAAATATTCCCCTCAGACATTTCTTTACTGTAAGCAGGGCCAACAGTATATTTTTCTCTCTTCACGTGCTTATATAGAATAAAATGCCTTAAATGTCCGCGTATTCAGTTGTTCACCAGGCAAGTTGGTAGGTTACAACCACCCTTCAGAGAATGTTTTTGAAATGGTATAAGCAATCCATGTACAAAATTTAAAGGACATTTTTAGAGCCCCTGTTATGAGAAAATAGCAAAAAACAAAAGATTCTTCATGTAAAGTCCCCTTAAATATAAGAAAAGGTTGTAGCCAATCTTCACAGCCTCAGAAGGTACCTAACCAAAATACAAAATTTTGTTTTCGTACGATTTACAAGAAGCCGTATTGCAAAAAGCACGTATTCACAGTGGGTTGCTTATAACTACCCTTCAGAGAATTTGTTCGAAAAAATGTTTCAAATAAAAGTTTTAGCTCTTGGTACAAGCAATCTATGCGCAAAATTTAAAGAAAATCGTTAGAGCCGTTTTCGAGAAAATCGCGAAATACGAAAATTTCTTCATGTAAAGTCCCCTTAAAAATAAGGGAAATTTGTCGCCAATCTTCGAATCACATCTTCAGAAGGTACCTGACCCAAATACGAAATTTTGTTTTCATACGATTCTCCGTTTCGGAGCTAGCCTGTTCACAAACTTCCACACAGACAGACACACACACACAGACACACACACACAGACATGTTTCCAAAAATAGTATTTTTGGATTCAGGGGGCCTTGAAACGTGTACATATGCTAAAAACTCAACTTCGAATTTTAGGGTCGAAAACAATACTTCCTCTACCTATAGTACCTATGGTATGGGCAGAGGAAGTAAAAAATTAAGCAGCATTATCAAAGTGAGATTTATACAAATGCTAGTTGATTTTACGTTGTTATCCAGCTCACTTCATTGTGTAAAACATTAATGGCTCGAACTTGAAATCGCGAGTGTTATAGTGCTATCGGACTAAATTATCTAATTGAAGGTTTTGACGATGTTTTTCGGTCATCCACTAAGGACGCATTGATTAATTGGACGTAATTATGTAATATCGAACCAACTGATATTTTGTGAAATTTTGAGTTAGCATCATTTGTGGCCACTAGAGGTCATGCCATATCATTAAAGAAAACACGTGACTTTACCACCTCCTATAAGTTTCCTATATGTTAGCCATTTGTTTGCCGTTAATTTAAATTTAAACTTAATTTTCTCAAATCTGTAGAGGAATTTTTCCTTCAGTAAGATAAAACTGAAAATATTCAATCGTTAATATTCTTATTTTGTGCAAAGAGTCTCTAGTTCCTTATTGAATAATTTTGTCCAATTTATTTGACGATAGGATATTGAATTAGTCCCATCTCATCGTCATACCATCATACCTGTAGTTTAAATAACTTATTCTGTTCAGAAGTGATTGAGATTGTCATTAGCCTAACCTTTTATTTTTGTAATAATCTGACCGAGTGCTTGAATGTAGTAGAATTTTTTTCTTAGATTTATTTTGCGTTCATCATACTCTTATTCACAATTAAAATTTCGCGTGTGCAACCCTTTAAAAGTGAATATTATTCCTGCACGTAATCTTCCACCTGTCTTCATAGAAGGGAGTTTTATAAAAATCGTATTAAATGCAGAAGAGAGTCTGTTTTGGATAAGAGCATGTCTTGAGGATTTCACTTCATCATTAAAGAAAATTTACGTTCATTCCGGACAGCTGTTACGTAATATGTAAAAGCCAACATGCATTCGTATGAAATGGAGGGAAAGGGAGGAAAATGCATTTCGATAATATGGGGTTGTATCCCAAAACCTTTGTCGAATAACAAACTGCAAATGAAATCGCCTGTGAAAGCTACAAGACAATAGCATTTGTGTCTGTTTTGTTGTGCGCATTCCGTATGTTGTAGAATGGCATAAAAAGAGAGTGACTGGACAGATGTTTTCATCATCTGTAGATACAGTGAAGAAGTAAATCTAGTTTCTGCTTCATCGACTGAGCGGAATTCTTTCTTCATTCTATTATATAACTTAAATTCATACGAACATAATGTAAATTAAACGAACGACATAGATGAAGTACATACAGACTCCCTCAGTTATACGTAAGATTATTTTACCGTCATAACATGATTTGAACTCATAAGTCATAATCCTTGAATTCAGGCACCAGTAAGATTATTAACGCAATTGAACTGCACAAAATATTTTGTAAGATTTTAAAACAATATCTTGTAGAATTGTCTTTCTAATTTAATATGTTTTGTTGGCTAAGAAGTTGGGTTCAATTTTAGATAGGCGTACCGGTATTTATTTTTATTGATTAATTCATTGTTAATTTCGCCAAGTTAAGGATTATCATATATTTCATTTTGGTTTTGCTTACTTTCTGTATATGTATGAAGATAACCTCTGATGACAATTCTAAAATATATTTATTACTATTCTAGAACATCTGAAGTCGGCCTACGCAAGTCGCTAGAGACTCCTATAAATCGAAATGGAAGTTGTGAATTTGCTCATGTTTACACACGAGCGACATCGAGTTTTGCAGCACTCAGAAAACGTAAAAATATCTTTGATTGAATCTCCAATACTGGTTATTTCTAAAGAAATTTTCTGCTGACTTAATGCTTGTATGCGCTAGAGTTACAGACAGAGTTTTGCATTTTTCTTTTGAGAGTTGGAAGTATATATATATAGGTCTGCGCATTTATAAATTTAAATATCTGAACTCACTGTAAAGCATGAGACCCATAAAATGAACTCTCTTTGTTGTATTATTCACGCTATCCTGGTTATATACGAACTGTTTCTTTGTTCAGGGTCTTGGAGGATGGCATTCTCTTTTTGCTAGTTCCACAGCTCAACTTTCTGGCTTTCTAGGAGTCGAGTCGGTTTTCTAGTCCTTGTATTTGACCAATATCCGTACGTTGTGGTTTGGCAGTTGCTTTGATGTTTAGTGTTCTCAGTTCTTAGCCTGAAGGAAGTTACATTGCTTTGCTTGAGGCGGAATGAACATAGCCTATATATTCTCCTTTCGGTTTTGCTGTTCTTCACACTGCTTTGAACTTGATGGGGAAAATAATACTTTGCGATGGCTTTATAACATCCATACGCTTTGGTATTCCGAATTCTCTTGATAAGCATTAACGATCTCCCTTTGTTAGAAGTTTTTTTTTTTAATAGTCCAGTCTTTTGTTCATTTCCTCGGTAGTGATGATGATATTTTATTATTTATTCATTATTCTACTTATGAGGCACTTAGATATTCTGTATGCTTATTATTGTTCAGTTATTATTATTATTATTATTATTATTATTATTATTATTATTATTATTATTATTTGAACAAATATACAATTTTTCCCGTGAGATGCCCAAGTTCATAAAAAATTAAAATTATGTAACAGTGTGGCTGGATTGAAATACTGGCCTTCTTTTATGTTTTCTGAGTTTGTTTTATATATTTATATACGAATTTCTTTTTTATTTTTACTGTTCAAATATAACCCAGTTGCCACATATTGTTTACAATTTGTCTAACATTGTTTAACATTGTAAGTTGCCTTTCCCTCGGTAGTACGAGTTGCGAAGTGGGCTATTATAATTATAGCCTACGTTCAAAAGCTTAGTTTATTTTTACAATCTAAATTTGCTAAGAAATTGAGTGTTCTAGTTTCAATTATTTTTGTATAAGACATTTGATGTGCGAAAGAAATTATTTTATGTCATCCCTGCAGTTATATTTCGACAATAAATTTTTTGTGTTGTTTAACTTTATTTGTGTAATGGTAGAGTTAGTGAAACGTAGCCTAGGCTATAGTTACTCTAACACCTACTTCCGATTAACGCTAAGAAATCAGGACCCGTAAAAGTTAGAAACTAACATTCTGCACATAAATTGCAGAGAAAGTCGAGACATTTATATGACTGATTTTGTTTTAGCATATTTTTAAAATGTTACATAGACTATTATTAAATAATTAAGCAAAACGTAAAATAATGATGTGGTGGTGTGTCGTCTGTTATAGCATGCCATGCCTAAATCGATATTTTCTGCAGGTAGGTTGTTAGTCTTATTTAGGGCACTGAAACAAGCAGATAAACACTTTATATCCAAAGGTTATTAAAATTTTGTTAAACCAGGATTTTGTAGTTGGTAGCTTACAGGTTGTTTCCATCGATTACAGCAGTAGATTTGCATTAATTAACCAGTAAAGACTTGATATAGACCTATCTTACAATCGTATACATAGTTTCGGAAATGCTTCCTTCACTTCACGTAGATATTATGTTAACGTCTATAGCAAGGACTGCAGAGATATAAAGGAATGTTTGGATGGACCAGATTTTCCTCCTGACCTAGGCAAAAATGTCCACTAAAGAATCTCGTATAAAAAGCTTCAATTAAAAAATATAATAAAACTTAATATAACATAACTAGGGTTCGGATGTTTATGAAATGTCATATTTTTATTCTGACCTCCATTTTCGCCGAAAACACAAATTAAACACGAATTGCATACTTGTTATCGTAATCGGACCGTTTTTATTTTACATATAAAGTCATATTTTGGTCGTTTTCATGGTCTTGGTCATATTTCGGTCATATTCGTAATTTAACGTCATATTTCAGCTATAATTTCGGTTTTAGTTTAACTGAAATGTGAAGGGACAATAACAGGTAATAGCACAATTACCTTATCCTCTTTGCTGTTAACAACTTCCAATAGACATGTTTTTAAAAGATTTTCAGTTCACAGTTACAGTGGTAACTGGAAACATTAACAGATTAGAAATTCTTTATAAATAAATAAACCTGTAAATCACCTGTAAAATTGTTAAAAAGTGATTATCTGATGGAATTAATGTGATGTAATAATTTAGTGTCATAATAGTTTTAAATTGGTACATTTATTTTTAGGTAATACGTTCTTCTATGAAGGGATATTTAGGATTTTTGGGTCATATTTAGTCATTTTTAAGGTCATATTTAGTCATTTTTAAGGTCATATTTACAGTCATATTTTCCACTTTTTTTAGGTCATAAACATCCGAACCCTAATCATAACATAACATAATTTCAGTGTAGTGGTTGGAAGGAGACGTGGTTATTTGGATTTCGCCCTTTATTTAGTTATTTATTAAAATTTCACGATCTAGTGTCAAGAAATCTAGAGTGAAGTTGTGGGTCAGCATACTTCTCTTACAATACAAATATGTTCGCTTTGTGGCAATTCCCTTAGGATTGTATGTGCATAGAGGCTATCAAATGGTTAGGTCGATCGTAATTGACTCGTTACAATAGCGTCCGTTCCTATCCATTTATTTTTCTCTGTAGGTATCGACACATAACATGTAATATTATACACGAACACGAATCATAATCATTTCATTTTGAAACCATGCCAACCGTAAAATGAATATCATTCCAATCAGGATATGAAGAGGATAATGCTTGCGGTGATGAATCGGAAATCCTGTATTTTCCGCATTATGTCGTGTATATATATATCAATTACTGCTCTGATTCTAAAGTACCGGTACAAGAGCAAAACGACTATACCATGTATTTTTATAGATACCAATTAGAGCAAAGCAACCGTTAACCAACGAAGCTCTATTAATCTCTGGACTTCAAACAGTTCGAAATGCCAACACGTTTGACCCGCTTAACCCGCCTCCACCAAATGACACCTGCTAAAGATAGCAACGGTTAGAATAATAGAAAACAAATTTAGAAATATGATGTACCATTGAATAATAAACATCAAATAACTATGCTACAATACTTACCATAACATATTCATTGCGTTTATAAAACTAGACAACGCTCGTATTTTCCGTTCTCAAAGACTCTGCGCAAAGGCAACCAAATTTCATTGCCGGTTTACGTAGCTACACAGATTTGAGCGAATTTAATTCCTCGGAAAATTCATCCGAATTAAGTTAATGTGTGAAGTAGCGCAGATTCTTTATGAGAAGGAATGAGATGGAAAGAACGTGGATAGTAAAAAGACGTAAACATGCTCTTCGGCTTTTAGTTTGCTAAATTTGTAGGTCTCGATACAAGCAGTTGGTGGAACAAAATTTAAACAAAATCAGTTGGTAAAACCACGAAGATTAAAAAAAGAAATCTGTTAACATGTTTCACGTCAAATTCTCGGAAAATGCTTAGCTCGGAAATAAAATGTCCTGTCGTTAGGATGTTCATTTTCAAGCTATGTTCTTCATAGTATGCACACGTAAACACTTACACCACGTATCTTTTTATGCAAATGGCTTGTTTTGACTCGGGGAATCAAAACCTATATTTCTGGTGAAAATTCGACATTCAGTTCCGGGACAAAATACAATTCTTCCCATAATTATGGCGCGAGTAGAAAAAAGCGAAACCCGTTTTATGATAAATAGAAATTTTGTTGGGATTATAATTCTTTCACACTGGCCGTGTGTAGGCTAAGGTGGAAAGGTAGAGTCAGACTGAAAAATGCAATGCCATAGCCGGGATTTGAACTACAGATCTTCGGCTCTCCTGCCGCTGCTCCACTGTGACCTATTAGTGGTTCACTAGGTCTATAAAGCCCGACCTTAAAGTACTTACGAGTTTATAAGTCGCCACTGGGTTGTTATATCAATATTGAGAACGCCTGGTGGTATATCGGGGTAAGTTATGTGAGTTAGTTGGAAATTTAATGTAGTATTGGCAAGTTGTAATAGCTCAAGTAGCAGAGCAGCGGCACGGAGAGCCAATGGTCTGTGGTTAAAATCCCGTCTACGGCATTGAATTTTTCAGAAATGTTATTTCTTTTTGTACAATCCTTGTATATCTTCGTCCTGTACCATGTTTGCCCTTTACAGTTTTCTTCTTCAGCTCGTAAACATGTTATAAATGTGGGACAATGGAAGTGTTAACAAACAGTGTTTAAGTGACTAGTGATATGTAAATGCGGTGAATTACGTGTGAACATGACAAGTGTGATTGTGTGACACGTGACACTGGGAAAACATGCTGAGAATCCTGTCAGAGAGGTGGCCCTTCAGACGAGAAAGCGCCAGGTGAGACTGTCGCCACCATGTCAGCGAAACCCTGGCGGCTTGCGAAATTGCGCAGCTTTTGGAGATCTGGAGACATTGACGTAGCTCAGTAAGGAGAATATGCCCATTCCTCTTGCTAATCTACCAAATGTAGTTATGGCTGTAGTAGCTTTTAGAAATTGGCTTGATAGAAAGCACTGCTGCTTCATATTTGGGAAAGTCTTGAGGAACGCAATGACAACCCATTGCACTTTTTTAGTTTTTAAAACTTATGGCTTTGAAATCAAAATCAGGACTTAAAAATTTGGGATGCTAAGAGAACGACGTAGATGTTCCTTGCCTGATAAATACAGAATGTTTCGTTATAGTTAGGGGGCGGATTTCTATGACATGTCATATTTTCCCCCTTAGCATTATTTCAGGTTTTTGACTAATTTAAACCCGATTCCAAGCATCCTGGTAAAAATGGAACGGCTTTTGTGTGTGCATATAACTGCATATTTAGGAAATTTTCAACTATTGTAGCATATTTAGTATGAATATGCATATTTAGGTCATATTTTTGGCATAGTTGTGTGCATATTAAAGAAATTTTGAAGTTTCATACCATATTTTGTAAATTTTGCATTATAATGATACTTTTTGAGAATTTACAGATATTTTAAATAATTAACACTATATTTTAATAAAATGTATTGTAATGAACCTTTAAAAAAATATACACAATGTGTAAGTGGTAAAGTCATATTTTAAATTTTATTGGTCATATTTTAATTTTTTTTAGGTCATAAATGCATGCATATATCCTATTTTTTAGGTCATAGAAATCCGCCCCCTGGTTATAGTAAATGAACTTCCAAGATTTGTTTTCATGGCAACAATGTTATTGTGCTGGATCTTTTACAATTCATCCGGTGATCATTAGTTACCTACTCATATTCAGAAAACTGAAATATCTCTGTTATCGGTTCTATTCACACTAAAAAGAAAAAAGTGGCGAGTTCTTTGTTTTTTTTTTAGCTGACACACACTTAACTGTCAGAGTTGTTCTCTTAGCGACCCATGTTAACTCACCAGTGAAATGTTAACTTTTTAAAATTAATGCTATTAGCATGAGAGAAGACATTTTAGAAGAGAGGAGACAGACTTACTACAGTAAGAGCAATGTTGATATTGAAAATGTATAATACACGCGTCTGGGTATGTGCAACTTTTTAGTAATAGAATAACGGGGTTTTTTAACGGAAATTTACTAGATTTTAATAGATTTTAGTTAAAAGTATAGCCTAATATGACTACATCACTTACAAAATAAAAAGATTAAACTCTTTTATATTAAGAAAAACATTACTAAATTAAATAATTTAAGAAAAAAAGTATAATTATTAACTGCAAACCTAATATTGTCATTAATATTTTTAAAATCATTGTGTAGATTTTTTTTATCTACTGTATATATAATGACGAATATGCAGGGATACTTTCAATAGAAACAATGTTCTGTAGTTTCATGAATACATCTACATAATAGAAAGTAGTCTGCATGCTTCATATATTCTCGGAAGATGTTTAATGAAGTATAATACTTTTATTTTCGTTTTCGGTTTATATGGTTCACATACAGCTTTTTCTTGTTGCTAAAATAGTGATCCCTGGCTCAGGGTACCTCAACACATTTTATTTTTGGTGAAGACCACATCTAATTTCTGGTTTAATACACTACTTCATTTTCTTCTTCTGGTACTAGTAGACAAACTAAAACAGATACCGGTAATACTTTCTATAGTTATACCTGAAATACAGAAGAACTTGTAAATAAAAGAACATAAACTATAAAGTATATTAGCATGTCATGTAAACATAATTGCTCACCAAACTTTATATGGAAAATGAAATTTACCTTCCGCACGCAATATTCAAATGGAGAAAATTAACATATCTAATCTTCTAAACGACACGAACATTCCGTTGTAAATTTAATTTATACAATTATTTCCTCTCAGCGAATTATGTTGACTGGCAATTGCGGTTGTCATTTGATACAGTTGCATGTAGTTACAAAGTAATATTTTCAAACTAATCGGAGAGTAAGGAAAGGTTGTACCATATAGGAATCTGTCCTACTAACTCTTGCCGGTGCGCTGCTGCTTGTGACTATTTTCATGCTAGAAAGGTGCCGTCAGTTTTCGATTTCCCCATTTTTCACCTCTTAAAGTCACTCCTTTCTTCTCGTTCAATTACTTATAACTTTATTAGGAAGAGCGGGATCTAATCTAAGATTATATTTATTAAAAGTTCTTATCAGAACACAAAACCCTCTATTAACTCACGAATCAGCCGTGCCACTATCCAATTTTATGTATTCTGATTCATCATCCCATTTTCATCTGGTGGCAACCGCACATGTACCTTTGCAGACGAATCCCACTGCACCTTGCTCATAACGTCCTTAGCCTCTGGTCACATATTTCACTGACAGTTGACCTAGCATGGTTAGGGAGCGGGCGGTCTGCTTGGAAAGTCAACTGAATGGACTATTCAATTAGGATTGAGCTTCTTTAATGATTCTGAAATCTCAGAATCCGGTCCCATGGTTCGAATGCACTTCCAACCAGGAAATTTGCCCTTTACAGCTTTCTTCTTCAGTTCGTAAACATGTTATAATGCCGGTTGTCGACCAAGAGCTAAGCTAACTTAGCTTACAGTGAGGGATTTCATATATAGTTGTGCCGGATTTCATAAACTAACTTAGCTTAGCTCTTGGTCGACAACCGGCATAAATGTAGGACCATGGGAGTGTTAACAAACAGTATTAAAGTGACTGGTGATACATTACTTTAACCAGTGACCAATGCTGAAAATTTTTCGCCCGAAAAATCCTTCGCCCTTAGCCGGGTTTGAACCCGCGACTCTCGGAATCACAGGCCAGCATTGCAACCATCTGAACCACCAATGGCGTCTAAATATATTTCCTAGTTCCGGCTTCGCTCTTTAGTCTCTAAGCTTTGTGAACCGCCCAGGATTAATCCCGTAGTTAGTCTTGTAAATATGAAGTACTTAGACGGCTATATGGTCTCTTAGCGTTCTTATCAAAGGTTGATCAAAGCATTGAATCCTGTGGTTGATGTCTATATTGCATGTCTGCGGGTGACGTAATGATGTTTTAATGTATTTTAATATTCCCAGGAGATTATGCAATAATTTTACGAAGCAAGGTTAAGGCTAATTCAATCTTCCGAAAATATGGCATTGTCTCTGCGTCCATGTTAATTCAGTTTTACTGACATTCATAAAACGAGTTGCAAGTAGTGCTTTATGGCATGCGCTTATAGCTGATTAATCATGCTCTATGTACAGTTTCTCTGAATGTTAGAGCGCTTTTAGTTTTTATAAGTATGCAGTGCTAGATTAAAAACCATGGGGATGCCATTAGGCAGCGAAAGTGCCGCCTCTGAAAAAAAGTCTGCTGATACATTGAAAATTTTAACTAAAATATTACTAAAGTAACCTAAAAAGAGACATCAAACTCTTCTTTAATAGTCATACATTTTTAGTAATGCTGCCACTAATTCTTTTTGTGGATATTTTAACCTGTGTACATTTACTTTTGAGGTGGATCGTGCAATTTGAAGAGGGTAGCCTATTAAAGACCATACGATAAGAAAATCAGTTTTACTACATAAAATACCAGCTAGCAGTGTTTAATGTTATTACATTAACATGTCAAGTTGATAAAGAAATATTTCATTGACCGTTATATTGTAAAAGGAGAACTTTTACCCAGCTAATATTAGTAATAATTATTACTTAATAATTATTGCCTTAATTATAATTAAGGCACTCAGAGACCAAAATGATTAGCTCCAATTTAAGAAGCTTAAACAAATTAGACTTAAAGAATGTTGAAATTGTTTCAATTTCTAGGGCAGGGAATTCATCTAATGATGTACTAACGAATTACTTTAGTAAGTGTAAATTACTTAGTTTTCGAAATTCTCAGTAAGTATATTTTTTAATGAAATGAATAATGTGCCTAAATGGAGCTAATCACTTTTGATCCTACTGACACATTTAATTCTCGAGCCATCTTCTAGCTTTCGGCAACCCACTTCGTTGGCATCGTCAGAGATAAAATCCGGACCTCATGCTATAAGCTTACATACGATTAATCACTACTAAGAAATATTTAATGTGATTGTTCTTCACATTCCATTGAAACTATCTCGCGGGAACGTGAATTTTTAATACTCACTGATTTTCTTTCAAGTATGTGCTTTGGGAGTGGGGGAATTGCTCTTTCTGCGGCAGTATGACGGTAGGTGACAGTTTGAAGTGTTATAGCCTACTATTGCACGACCGACTGTGATTATACGGATAGCAAAATGATCTGTTTGTCATCTGTTTTCACTACATTAGTTGGACACCTATAGTTAGTGGCGTGAATTGTTGAATTCTGGGGTTCGATCCCGGCCCAGGTCGATGGCATTTATGTGTGCATAAATGTGATAGGCCCTAGTCAGTAGATTTGCTGGCATATAAAAGAACTTCTGCGGGACAAAATTCCGGCACACTAGCGACGGTCACAGGCCTAAGTTGCAGTACATCCTCGTCGTTAAATAATCATGTACCAACCAACCTAAAGTCTACAAATTTGACTATTAATTACAAAATTATTTTCTCTATTAAAATGATATGTGATACGGTATAATTATGTTGCATTAAAGCAGCCTTAAGAGTCAACTATTCTGGCTACTTTGTGATTAATACTTTATAAATCCTGGGCCCGAAATTAGCTTGCTATTGTAATATTGCCCTGATACATTTTGATACATACAAATGTATTACATATATCCATGGTGTAGAGCAGTGGTTTCCAAACTATGGGTCGCGACCCACTGGTGGGTCGCGAAAAGGACGAGAAAAATTAAACGTGTTTTCAAAATAAGGAAAGAGTGTTTCATTTAAATAAATTAAATTTTTAAATAAAAAACAACAGTTTCACATTAATTTTTTTAATAAAATTTACTAGTTGGGCAGTGTTCTTTATTGAAATAACCTTTACCATTTTTATTTCAACTGTGTTTTCTCAGCAGGGCATTTGAACACAATAAAACTATTGAAAGGCATATGAAAAACATGTGCTGCATTTTATATAGCCTATATTGGTTATCGTTATGTAGTAGTGGGTCGCAAAAAAAAAAAATTATATAGCCTATTTTGGTTATCGTTATGTAGTAGTGGGTCGCGTAAAAAATGTCTAGATGAAGGTGGGTGCCAGGACAAAAAAGTTTGGGAACCGCTGGTGTAGAGTATCAGATGTTTGTCGATCTATTTAACATTAAATTATAATAAAATATTGGCAATCTTAATCGTGTATTATCCGTCCCTAGCTGTGTTTGAACTCAAACATTGCAAGCTTCCAGTGTAACAATGCTGAGCTGTGAAGAATGTGAGATTTTTTAAACTTTCTTAACTCTGTCCAAATGAACTTGCGTACAAATTGCAGTAAGTACTAAACATTTGAGAAGGATATTTTCATGGCGTTTCTAGTTCGTGACCTGCGTCTTAAGAGTAGTTTCATTTTCGTCACGTAGTGCTTGAGTCGTGCTTCCGAAAGGAAATACCACCATCATGCTGAACAAATACAAATACAATATAGCTACATTAAGCTTCTTCTCTATATACTGAGAACTATACCGCCAACTGTGCCGAATGACTATCATGTTTTACATTCCGTAAGCGAATTCACAGCCAAGGTACAGGGGATCAAACCGAGGCATCGATATCCGTAGTCAGCAATGCTAATCCCATTGGTCTATGGAGGCTGTCCTTAATTCCTTACTTTAGTAAATGTGGTATTATTAATAAGCTCGGATTAAAATTAAATTAAACCCTAGATGCACAATTGATTAATAAAATATAGTGATCCCTGCAGGCCTATAGGCCGAGGAAGCTCCTGGGGTTCCAGGAGGTTGTGGCTCCCAGATTATTAGGCTTTCGGAACACGAAGGTGGTAAGCTTGTCAGCCTTCCGCACCGGCCGTCTTTAGCCCCAGAATTGCTTCTGGTAATCATTTCTGTTAGAGGCTGTTTCGACCCCAGTAATTTGCAATTAATGGATTCAGAACTTAAAGTACTTTGGGTAAAATGTACTTAAGTATCGTATCTAGCTTTTTTCAATCGCCTTAAATGTCTTATTTCCATTAATTTTGCCGACAAGAGTTGAATATTTAAGTAGCTATTTTAACAGAAAATCAAATTTATTTGCTCACTGATAACCATTCTCGTCGATCATGTACAGGGTGGTGCACGAAATGTCATCATCATCATCAACTGCAAGGTTTGAGCTTGTTAGCCCGTTCCGTCCTCAAAGTCTCTCCATCTTGTTCTTGGTCTTCCTGGATCACGTCTTCCTTACGAAATGTCATACCATTTATTTTACACATAGGCCTAACACATATAAATTTGTATTATAGCTATATATAGAATACATAGAATTGATCATTAGGACATGGAATTTTGTCTTTAATGCAGAGTGTGTTCAATATGACCGCCGTTTTGCCTCACAATCTCTTGTAAACGAACCCTTACATTCTTCACCACTTTTCGACACAAGTATTCAGATAACGCATGGCACAACTCCATTACATGCGCTCTGAGCTGATTCCCAACTCTGCAGAAGCCCTTTAGACGGACTTCGAGTCAAAGCAACGCGAACCGCTTCAATATTTTCAGGTGTACGAACACTATACCGTCGCGATCGCTTTTTTTTCCAATACAAACTGCTCAGTTAGTCTGTAAATTGTCTGTCTGCTAGGAGCCCATCTTGTATTAAAAGTGAGCAAGAAAACGTCTCTGAGTCAAAACTACACTCTTCGTTTCGGCGAAAAACAGAACAAATTTCACCTTAGTGTTCACCATTCAATCGTCGTCATGGTGAAATCCGATATGTGATGACACCTATCGGATTTTCCACGAACGTCGGCTTACACTAGCACTGTTAGAAACAGCGAAACTGCTATATTACAATATTTATGAGATAATTAAATGGTATGACATTTCGTGCGCCACCCTGTATGTCTGCCTTGGTTCCCAGGCTTAGTCACTAAACTAACTTCGAGGCGCTGTACTTTAAAATTAGCATGCATTGCCATCTTGACGGTTTGTTCACATTAGTAGTAATTTCAAACATAATTACTGGTTCCACACGCCGCAAGTATTTTCATTTTGTTGCTATTTCTTATTAATACAATTTTGACTTTATTACTTTAAAACTCGTATAATAAAAATTAAAATAAAATTCTACCTCATTTAAAACATCGTAAAGGCATCCTGCAAATTTCGTGCAATTACATCCCGTTCCTTGAAAACTGAAAATGCAGTAGTAAAATGGAAAAGGGGTTACGTCATGGCGTAGTGGTTGAGGTGCTGCGTTACAAACCGGAAGGTCGCGGGTTCGATCCCCGATGAGATCGTTGGAATTTTTCAATTGGCCTAATCCTTCTGGTGGCACTATGCCCCTGGGGTCGACTCAGCCTCTCACAGAAATGAGAACCAAAGGCGGCCGGTGTGTAAGGCTGACAACCTTACCACCTTCACCTGCCGAATGTCTAAAATCTGGGAGCCTCAACCTCCTGGAACCCTCTGGGCCTCCATGGCCTGTGTAGCGAACACTTTTAAAATGGAAAGGAAACACAGCAGTGCATTAATTTTCCATATGTTCTGTTATTTTTGGATGGGTGCTGGTCATTTTTTTTATCGTCGCATTATCTTGCGGTTATTACTTAAATAATGATTTCTTTTACCGATCTCGTAGGTAGGCCTCCCCCATGACTTCGTTTTCCAGACGCATACCGATCAGCTGTTCATCTCATTTCCATGCGGGTTTTAATAAATTTACGTTGTTTGTTTGTTTGTTTGTTTGTGTGTTTTTGTGTGTGTTTTTTTATGATAAATGATCCCATGGCTTCCCGGATCTGGACCGGATAGAACTCTCATCATTATCGTGATAAATGAAAATTCCGCTTTTGGTCCATGTTTTTACTGATGTCATAGGTTCCTCCCATAAAAGTGATTTGAATTTTTAGTTAATAATGTGAATATAATTGTATATTATTGAATCAGTTATGATCTCTCGGTAAGGTGTGCTTTGTGTAGCTGCTGACAAGTGTAGGAATTTATGAAAAATCTTGTCAGAATCAGTCACTTCTCTGACTCATAAAATAAACTACTTTGCGCAGGTTTTCAGATATTTCAGTAAACAAGGCCAGCTGACGGAATAAAACGACACATTGTAGATGGCCGTTTTCCAAGTCGCACGGTTTAAACATGGGTTGACGTAAATGTCACTCTGAAAGTAAACCAGACATTATTAGCTCTACCTATGTTTTACTTACTTCTTTATTATTCTGTGTGTCTACATTAAATAGTGTACAATCCATACAAAGCAGCTGAAAAGTGTGCGCCATCGTACAGGCAAACGTTCCAGGAAACTGTATAGTTTTTTGCACGTAACAAAAATGTATTATTGAACGCCGATCTACGCCCAGGATCCTATTTAACTGTGGTACAGGGAAATGCAATGCTACATTTTCCTAGTACCCAGTAAGTAATTCAATATGTAAACTCAAAATGTGTACAAGGGAGAGTATGCTGTCTGTACAAGAGGCCCAGATAGCCGAGGCAGTAATGTGAGGACTTCATACTTTTGGAATCATTGTGCAAGAATTATTTTGTAAGAAAGGATCACCATCTGAATTTTCATTTTTTGTGTCTAACCTTTCTTTCTTTCAACTGCTAAATGTTAACGACAGTTCATATCCTGAATTCGCACGCTTATAGGATAATTTTAGACAATTTATTATTGTACAGCAGTAAATTATGGGTTTGTCAGGGGGTACGAAAACTAAAACATAAATAAATAAAATAAGAAAATAAAAAATAAAATAAATAAATAAAAATAATAATAATAAATACCTCGCTTAGTATTGGTTTTAATAATGAAAAGGTACATTATAAAAATAATCAAAATAATAGGCAGAAGTTTGAGATACAGCCCATAACCCTTCCCAATAAAAAACAGAATTTGGTGCTCGATCAACCACCAGTAATATTTTTGCTGTATACATTCCCAATCTAGTACAACTTAAAAAAGAAAACTAATTTAAAGTAAAATGTCAATATATAATAAGCCTAGATTTTATATTGTACTAGCGTGTGCCCGCGGCTTCGCACGCGATAATTATTTGAAAAATTAAAAATTAAGAGCATAATAGTGAAATCATTATATTTATTAACACCTAAATCACGTGAATTACATACCACGATTAGATAGTGTCGCCTGGTAAAAGCGACCTCAGATTAGAGTTCCCTGGCCCAGAAAACCCCTGTATAGCGAGTTTCGTCCAAGTCGAACAATGTTTGGCCATATTTAGGCCTATATTGAATATCCCTCTTCCGTGTAGGTTGAAAATTTAATACGTCTGCGGGCCTTGATATTCTAAACAAATGAATCGTCAAGGATGGACTTACAAAATCAAGCGATCGCCCGCGATAATTATTTTAAAAATTAAAAATTAAGAGCATAATAGTGAAATCATTATATTTATTAACACTTAAATCACGTGAATTACATACCACGATTAGATAGCGTCGCCTGGTAAAAGCGACCTCAGATTCGAGGTCCTTGGCCCAGAAAACCCCTGTATAGCGAGTTTCGTCCAAATCGGACGTTTGACACCATATTTAGGACTATATTGATTATCCCACTTATAATAATAGTAATAATAATAATAATAATCCTCTTAGGGATTAGGTTAAAAATTTCATATGTATGCGGGCCTTGACATAATAAACAAATGAATCGGTCAGCGTGAGCTACAACATTCAAGCGATCGCGATAGTTTTATGTCCAAGGAATGACAAAAATAGCCAAAGCCTACTGTAATTTATTTGACATTGAATGGTATTACTGAAAACTAATGCTTCGAAAAGGGAAAAAATACACGTTTTTTGCCCGTTTTTCACTCATAACTCACGAACGATAAGAAAAATTAAAAATGTAATATATCAGAAACCTTCCCGGGAATGCACTCAACAACTTCCCAAAGTTTCATGGCGATCGGATGAATGGTGTAGTAATGCATAAAGGACACACACACACACATACACACACACATACACACATACATTCATTTTTATATATATAGACTAGCGTGTGCCCGCGGCTTCGCACGCGATAATTATTTCAAAAATTAAAAATTAAGAGCATAATAGTTAAATCATTATATTTATTAACACCAAAATCACGTGGACTACATACCACGATTAGATAGCGTCGCCTGGTAAAAGCGACCTCAGATTCGAGTTCCCTGGCCCAGAAAACCCCTGCATAGTGAGTTTCGTCCAAGTCGAACAATGTTTGACCATATTTAGGCCTATATTGAATATCCCTCTTCCGTGTAGGTTGAAAATTTCATACGTCTGTGGGACTTGATATTCTAAACAAATGAATCGTCAAGGATGGACCTACAAAATCAAGCGATCGCCCGCGGTAATTATTTCAGAAATTAAAAATTAAGAGCATAATAGTTAAATCAGTATATTTATTAACACGTAAATCACGTGAATTACATACCACGATTAGATAGCGTCGCCTGGTAAAAGCGACCTCAGATTCGAGGTACTTGGCCCAGAAAACCCCTGTAACTTATAGTGAGTTTCGTCCAAATCGAACAACGTTTGACCCCATTCAGGCGTCGCGTGGTAAAAGCGACCTCAGATTCGAGGTACTTGGCCCAGAAAACCCCTGTATAGTGAGTTTCGTCCAAATCGAACAACGTTTGACTATATTTAGGCCTATATTGATTATCCCTCTTATAATAATAATAATAATAATAATAATAATAATAATAATAATAATAAAATCAGGTAAACTGATATAACAAAGTGCCAGTATGTTTTGTTTAATCAGTTATGATTGCAGTTATTAAATGCAGAATATAAAAAAAAGTCAAATTGGCCGGTTTCGGGATTTGAGCCATGGAACTCCAGAATGTGACGCCAAGACGTTACCATCTCAGCCACCTGGGTCAGTTATGGGATAAGCGCATTTAAAGCAATAGTGTTGTCATAGCTAACTGTATTTGAATTTCCAAAGCCTTATAAGATCACAGTAAAACAATATGTTGTCATGATAACTGATTTGCATTTCATAAATTCTTTCGAATACGTATATTACCATAAAATAGGCACTAAATTGAGCATAACTCCGAAACAGGTCAACCGATTTTATCCATTATCAATAGACGTCTTCCCATGGACATTATAAATGTGTATACCAAGTTTCATAAAAATCCGGTAAAGTGTATTTGAGTTACCGCGTCTTTAAAATAGACACTAAATTGGGTTTTACTACGGTACCGGTCTACCGATTTGGTCCAATATCAGTAGACTTCTTCCCATGTACATTATAAATGGGTATACAAAGTTTCAAGAAAATCCAATAAAGCATATTTGGGTTATCGCGACTTCTTATATATTAACATAAAATGCACTAAATTGGGCATTATTCTGGTATTGGCCAACCGATTTGGTCGAATATCAATAGACGTCTTTCCAGTGATATTATAAATGCGTGTACGAAGTTTCATAAAAATCCGAAAAAGCGTATTCGAATTATTGCGCCTTTAAAATATACACTAAATTGGGTTTTACTCCGGTACCGGTCAACAGATTAGGTTCAAATTCAATAGGGCACTTTTCATGGGCGTCATAAATGGGTATACCAAGTTTCGTGGCAATCGGATACAGCGTATTTGAGCTATGGCGCCTTTCTAATATAATCTATTAAAATAGGCACTAAATTGGGCATTACTCCGGTACCGGTGAACCGATTTGGTTCAATATCAATAGGGTTCTTCTCATGGACATTATAAATGTGTTTTCAAAGTTTCATGAAAATCCAAAAAAGCATATTTGAGTTATGGTGCGTACAGACACACGGACGGACTGACAGACAGACGGACGGACATTTTTTCGTCCACCACACAATCTCATAAGTACCATACTGGCACTTAATAATAATCCTCTTCGGTGTTGGTTGAAAATTTCATATATCTGCGTGCCTTGACATGATAAACAAATGAGTCGACCAGCGTGAGCTACAACATTCAAGCGATCGTAATGGTTTTATGACAAAAATAGCCAAAGCCTACTGTAATTGATTTGACATTGAAATGTGTAACTGAAAATTGATGCTTCGAAAACGCTAAAATACACGTTTTCTGCCCGTGTTTCACTCATAACTCAATAACGAAAGCAAAAACTAAAAATGTAATATGCCGAAAACCTTCCCGGGAATGTACTCAACAACTTCCCAAAGTTTCATGGCGATCGGATGAATGGTGTAGTAATGCATAAAGGACACACACACAGACACACATACATTCATTTTTATATATATAGATTAAGGAAAAATTCATGAGTACCATGAATGTTGCTATGAACTAAATTGTATGCTAAAAACGAAATTTAAATAAGCTATAATTCCAACCCCTTTTACTCATTGCAAAATTTCGATAAAATGAATTATTAATGCATACTTCCTATGATGGATTTTGCAATTATTCCATCCACACAGACAGTAGATATGCATACTGTATTGCAAAGAGACACCGTCGTTACCTATATTTCGGTGCGTATTTTTAAACAGTGAGAACCAACAAATATCAGAATTTGGCCCATTGCGCTAAAATATATTTTTGAAGTTAGGGGGTATGGTTTGAGTCTTTCTGTCTCTTGTAGTCTTTAAGAGCGGGCATCGGGATTCTTTACTTTACTTTCATTAAAGAGAGAACGAGATTATACTGACTGAATTGAAAAGTTCTTGAACTTAATCAGTTTCGTTTGAGACATCAGTGAATTCTCCGTCTCTTGGAAAATACACGCCTTCAAGCAATCGACTAGTCGATATCACACCCCTTCGTGCAGTAATACCCAGCCTCAAGGTTCAGGGGTTCTTTAATAAGATGGCTTCTCTCCAACAACAGGGAAGTTAAGCTTTCTGAGTCGTAAATTACGGTAAAGCATTTGAGACCATCATTAGGTCCTATAGTGAGCGAGGTCGAATGGATACTGGCGTGGAGCATTTCTTCCATATCTTGTGCATTGACTTGTTAGGAACTTTCTAAACGCCCAGGATCCTATTTAACTATGGTATAAAGAAATGCAATGCTGCATTTTTATTTTCTAGCACCCACTAAGTAAACTCAAAATGTGTACAAGGGAGTAAATGTTCTCTGAATGCGGCCCCCTACAGTTTTAGGTAAAATGTGTAAATATGAACATTACAAAATTTAATGCAAAATAAAACTTGATTTTATATGAATACAGAAGACAAGTGTCTCGTAAAATACTGGTAGGCCTAGCCTATATAGTGCAATGGCAGTGCATTGTTCACCAGGAAGCACCATCTTCAAAACAATAAAAATGGACCACATTTTGAAATTCGTAAAGAAAACGGTGAATTTTATTCGTTCCAGAGGACTGAATCAACATCAGTTTTCTACTTTGATTAATGATATAGGTCAGGGGAAGACAGAAGCTTGCTCTGTGACGTCACTGCCTACTGCTCTACTGCTCGCGTTATATCTCTGCGAGGAGCATGTGAAATGTAGGCATCAGTGTACAGGGGGGAAGAGAGGGGCTTTAGTATTGCGGGCAGCGGGAATTTAGGGGGTTAGAACTTACGTAATACGTGTTTCCGAGTTAATGAAACATCAACCAATTTTTTTGATAGTTTATCGGTTAATTACAGCGCAGCAGTTTAACATATTATAAATAATTCTATTTTTATATTCTGTGAGAACAATTGCCTTTCCACAAAATCTATGCTCTTTGACAAAAATATACAATAGGCTACTATCATTTGAATTAACATAATTCACTACAGTAAAAATGATAAAAAAAAATGAACTGAATTAATTACCATACAAGCTCGTCTGCACCTTAGATGATACAAGATTACAGTAACAATATTCTGACTTTCCTGTCTCTTTTTCTTTAACAAGTGTATCAATGTTGGGACGTAATGTTTGAGCAATATTTAATCGAAGACTACATTTAGGTTGTGATTTAACAATGTACTTCTTGATTTGAGCTTTGCACATTTCATTAGTGAAAAAAATTGTTCGGCCACATATGTCGATCCAAAATTACATAATATTCGTGCGGCAAGTCTCGGGAATCTGGTTTCAGAGAAATTTCTGTAAAAGTTACCCAAGACCACTTTACGTTCGTATTTGTCCTTTAACAGATCGTCGCATTGTAAGTTTAGCAGTTCCAATTGATACCGACAAGGAACGTCTTTGACATTAACTGAATATGGGGTAGCAAAAAGTTTAAACATTGGAGAAAGGTTTTCCACATCCTGAAACCTCGATTCGAACTGAAGAAGAATGTTTTGCAGAACTAACACATGTTCTGCAGAGGGAACACTATCAGGATCGCGTACTTGCAATAACTTTGAAAAATGCTCCGTATTTCCAACCAGAAGTTGTTCTACCCACAGAGCTAAAGTGAATAGGTCCTCTAGTACCTAGCTCTAGCGTACTCTAAACACCCCTACTACCGTGCGCTCTTGCTGACGTCACACACAAGGGATCCGCATGCTCTTGCTCCACAAACGTCATCACAAGACGTAGTTGACTTCCCCTGATATAGGTAGTGAATTTGAGAGCCTGTCATGCTATTAAGAAGTTCACTGACTTACTTGTCATCAAGTTTAACGCTTTTGGCTGCTTCAAGAAGAAATTAGTTTTCTTAGAGATGAAGGGCTATTCATATCATATTAAGCTATGTGACGATATCAATTGGCGTGAAGATTTGACATTCCTGGCAGATATTGTAGAGCATTTAAATTACTTAGATTTAAAATTACAAAGGTTATCTGTAAATCCATGGGTGGAAAAGGTAAAATGTGTAAATATGAACATTACAAAATTTAATGCAAAATAAAACTTGATTTTATATGAATACAGAAGACAAGTGTCTCGTAAAATACCGGTAGGCCTATATAGTGCAATGGCAGTGCATTGTTCACCAGGAAGCACCTTCTTCAAAACTATAAAAATGGACCACATTTTGAAATTCGTAAAGAAAACGGTGAATTTTATTCGTTCCAGAGGACTGAATCAACATCAGTTTCCTACTTTAATTAATGATATAGGTAGTGAATTTGAGAGCCTGTCATGCTATTAAGAAGTTCACTGACTTAACTTTTCATCAAGTTTAACGCTTTTGGCTGCTTCAAGAAGAAATTAGTTTTCTTAGAGATGAAGGGCTATTCACATCATATTAAGCTATGTGACGATATCAATTGGCGTGAAGATTTGACATTCATGGCAGATATTGCAGAGCATTTAAATTACTTAGATTTAAAATTACAAGGGTCATCTGTAAATGCATCGGTGAAAAAGTCCAATTAATGCCGATTGCATAATTTATTTTTGTGATGAGTTCCTAATTACTGTTGACTTTATGAACAGGTTGATGGATTTCGAGTTGTACGGTAGTATCATGGACTTGCAAAAAGTGGAAATTATAATATACGATGGGCAGGGAATACTGTGCTTATTGCCCCGAACATCAAAACTTAGCTAAAAATAACTTCCCCATTTTTTACAATAATGTTTTGTGCAGAGTTAAGGCCATGAGGTCCTATCGTCCACTCAGCCAGGGGGAGAGAAGGATACATACAACTTACAATATTACACAAAATAAAAGAAATAAAAGAAGTTTTAAGATACATTAATACTTAACTATTTACAATTATTAACAATTGCATCAAAGACCTTATAACTAAAAATAAAATTAAATAATATATTATGTTACGTGATCAATTAAAATACCATCTACTTATAAATATTAATCAGGCCTAGTTAAAAATGTATGTCACAGCATTCCATGTTTAGGAAATCATCTACATTATAAAATGCTTTTGATAAGAGTCAGCTTTTTAGGACTGTACAATATGTGAACAAAATCGTTAGAGCCGTTTTTGAGAAACGCGCGAAAAACGAAATTTTCTGTTAGTAAAAACACCTCATGTATAATATGTAAACAAAATCGTTAGAGCTGTTTTCAAGAAAGTCGAAAAAAAAAACGAAATGTTCTTCATGTATAGTGGCATTGAAAGTCTGAGAAAGTCGTCGCCAATCTTTTCGTGTCACATTCTTAGAAGGTACCTTGCCCAAATTTAAAATGTTGTGTGGATACGAAGTTTCGTTTTAGAGCTAGGCTGTTCACAAACAGACATGTTTCTGAAAATAGTATTTTTGGGTACGTGTATTTATGTTAAAACTCAACTTCGAATTTCGGGGTCGAACACATTACTTCTTCTACCTATGGTACGGGCAGAGGAGGTAAAAAAAATTGAAATTCAGAAAACACGTTTGAAAAGTATAAAAGAACGCTGAAATAAGTTATAAATAGTTTATTTTTCATGAAGGATTTTTTTTAATTGAAAAAGGGGAATTTTCTGGGAGGCAAAGGGATTTTATGAACTGGAAGGTTGGCAACGGCGCTGGCACGTCAGCTCCTCCCTGTGGAACGTATGACCTTGCGTGTGACCGCCGGCCGGTACCAGAGCTTGTGGGGACGAGAGTATTTTGGTGGATGTGTTAATAAGTTTGCTGTCTTGCAGTTTCAAAAGTTCTGCAAGGTATGTTGTAAGCGCTGATATGCACATTCTACTTTTACGTTACTATTTTATTGAAATACCCACGTTTTAAGGTCTCGATAATTGGAAATCTATATTTATTTCTCTGACAAACGGGCGTTGTAAGATACCGAAATCAAACATGGCGGAGAGACAAACGGAATGCCATTGATAAGCATGGAATGGTATTCCCTATTTGTATACCTAACCTATAATGATTTATCGTTGTTTTTAGATAAGTAACCCGGTTGGGAGAAGGAAGAAAATAGGAAATATGAGGCAGACATGGGACTTTGAAGGTAATGAAGTACACCATCATCATAGGGGCCGACTTTGGAGGGGCAAGGTACTTTCTGACCCCCTCCTAATATTTTAGTTCATCATATATGTATAAGTACCAAAAATCCAATTCTTGCCCCACCCCCAAGAAAAAATTCAAGTCGGTTCCTCTGGCCATCGCTATTATTCTGGAGAAAAGATGGGCTTTCTGAAGGCTGCAAAATATTGTAATGTAGGCCTACCCCATACTATATTATTTCGTCTGTACAATAAAAATCGGGAGATAGAGGAAAAATGTCTAAAGGAAACAAATTTTACCTTGCAAACTTTAGAACCTGCTTCTCAAATCTGTACTTCATTGTGATGGATCATATTTTTCAGCTAACTCTTAAAGAGACATTAACCTATAGTGAGAAAATACGTATATTTGACTTAATTTGTGTCTGTTATCACATTTTGCTTTAGTGTTTGGAAAAGCATATTTGAAGGCTCACTAGCTATTACTTGGTTCAAGGCCACTGGAATCAGGGCCGCCACATGGGGGGTGCTGCCGGACCCAATGATCCGGGGTGATGTGATATAATTTTATGGAAAAGTTTGATAAAATGTTCTGTTACACGAGTAACAAGAAGGAAGCTCCACGGAGAAGGGAAGAAAGAACTATCTGAATGAGGATGGTCGGCTTTCGATGAGGGGCCTGCAACCAATAGCCTACATGGTCCTGGGCCCGACCCCGTGATGTGGCGGCCCTGACTGGAATACATCTGCTTGACCTGACTTTATGAATGACTGCATTGTCCAGAGAGGGAAATGAGGCATGGGTAGATGGCATCTCATCCATGATCTCTGTAGGTGTGCAACAGCAATCAAAGTTACTCCTGTTGCTAGTGAGTCAACATCAGAAGAATAGACCAAAACAGGAGATCTAAAGTCAAAGGCTTTGATAAAGCCAACTAATATTTTGCCAATACCATAATAGCAACTAGAAGGAAGGAAACAAGGAATAACATTGTCATCGCCTCATCTCCATTCTGTGAAATAAATTCTTTGATAGGCACAGAAACTTGAGCTTTAGCCATTCAAATGAATGTCCAGCAACAAATAAAGCCGAATAGAAATGTGTAATCAAAACAGTTCCATTAAATAAAAGTAGACCTAAAAGGCAAAGAAGATGCCAGAAACATGACACCAAGACTGCTGAAAGTTCTCATAGTGATGACAGTTCTTACAGTATCCAGGACAGCTCATCTAATGGCGAATTCCCCACAGATAATCAGAAACCAAACTTGGAGGATACACAGTGCATTCTAGCCTATATGCCAACTTTCCTGATGACCTTAAAGACAAATTTGGTTCTAGAATGCACTATGGGGATGCAAAGAATGTGCAGGGTATTCAGGGAGATAATATGCTTGTAATTTCTGCAAATATGATTGGTGCAATACCACTCCATTTGTTCTACTATGTGAGTATGGGATTATTCTAAAAAAGAAACCTCTTGATCCATTAGTGGGAGAGGTTCAGGTTCCTTTTGAATTTAGCTTATGACATCCCTTAGCGAGCAAAGCCTCCTGCTGATCACAGGGGAGCTCAGGTGCACTCATTAGGGGGGTTACTCCTGAAGAGCGTTGTGCTAAGTCCATTTATTCACTGTCACAACACTATTTCACTAAGATTAGTCTCATTCCTCTACTTGCGGATTTAAACCTTTTTCTAGTGCTTTCCACAGATCCCGGTTTCTGGCCTGCCATGTCCATTGTTTTCCTGCCTGATGTGTGAAGAGGTCTGTCTTCTCCCTATTCTTGGGTCCCGCATGGTGGTCCTGTAGATCCATCTTGTTCCTTCATATTTGTACAATTGAGAACTTGACAAACTTCACAATGTTGCTAGCCACATGCATTTTCCCAAGTTTATTTAAATGCAAACCATGAGAAGTATGAAACTTCCTTCCTATGTTACCTCAATCTATAAGACTGACATTCTTAAAGTACTTCCAAGTGGCACGTATCCTATCATAACCCTGCTAACCTCTTGGTTTATGCTAGACCAGAGAGGCAAATCATAATGTCGTGGCACTGAAAACACTATTACGTACATTGACCTGTCTTAGAGCACTCAGTCTTCTGCATAGTAAACTTACTAAGCCTGAAGTTTCATTTCTTCCTACGTTGTTGGTCCCCACAACATAGGCAACCAGACAATTTGATGTCATTTGTAACAACAGTGTTGCTCCCTGTTGTATCATCAAATTTGGCCCCTGGTTTCACTGTAGCAAACACTGCATTTATGTGTCATCTCCATAACTTTGTTAGCCACATCTCTTCCCTGGCTGTCAGGAAACAGGTGAACTTTTATCTTTTTCACAATTCCAACCTTAACTATTTCCTGTTTCACGAATTGTGGATTTACCCGTCACAACCTTACTGCCTTTAATCCAAGCTTCATTTTCTCTTTCTTGTGTTTGGTCAAGTGTAGCTAGGACACTGAATCTATTCCTATGGGGTGGAAAATTATCCACATCAGTATGGAGACTAAGACTAGATCTATTATTGCCATTATGGGGAAGCACTGGTTCAGGAGGGATTAATAGGTCCTTACTTGCTGGTTTTGTTAGATGCACACGTGAGTAATTTGATAATTTCTCTGAAGGATTCCACTTCTTCAATAAGTTTCTGTACCAAGTTTTCATCTGAGCAGTTCATTTTTGCGTTTTA
Source organism: Ectobius pallidus (assembly GCA_964059195.1). NCBI lineage: Eukaryota > Metazoa > Arthropoda > Insecta > Blattodea > Ectobiidae > Ectobius > Ectobius pallidus. The sequence continues at coordinate 61,616,741 of CAXKWD010000003.1, forward strand.
TTGTATTTAGTTCACTAACCTCCAAACCTACTGTGCATTCTCCAGCAGTGCATGTTCCACATACCCAGTCCTCTTTTGGTATTTTGTCCTTGTTAATGTTAGAGCACTTTGAGAAATGAAACCATTTATAACAAATTGAACACAGAATTCAATTTCTGACAATTCTGGCACATTTTCCACGCTTTTCGTCCACTAAAACCTCAGTTAGATAAGCCTTCATGTGACACGTCCACTGGCACATCTCTCCACTTGGGTCTGGTAGTATCGGAGCAGCAGAAGAACACATCCGCTTTGTGCAACGACTGACTACTGACCAATGGACTCGTATATTTGACATTTTTGCTGTTTTGTAGACTTTTTTGTTTTGTGCGAGTGGATGTAACGTACTTTCACTGCTTTGTGATTGCCACCATCAATTGCTAGGCCGTTAAACAGAGATCTGATCAAGTCAGAGGTGCAATTGGATATACTTGTAGAATGAGCAATGAAATTATATTGAGAAATGGACAAATACTCGAGAATGGAGGGTTGTTACTTCAAACATATAACCAGGTTAATAAATAGCGGTATTATGCTTTATTGCCAATTATCAACCGACGAAACCAGTTGAAAATTACAGGTTTAGTCAGTTGCTTGTTTCAGTCTTATATGGAAATTTGCTTTAACTTAAATCAGGGCATTTGACGTCCCAACTGAGACTTCTTGGGAAACCGGGACAAGATTAATCGGGATGTATGGCAACCCTACATATAACCAACCATCCAGTCTTGACATAGGAACTGTTATTTTGCAGTATTCTATCAGTTTACCTTCAATTTAGGCAGGTATTTCTGTGTAGTATTTTGGTTTTTCATGGGTTCAAACCTACTTAATTGCTTCTCAGATCTTTTTGTCTGAGTTCTGCATGCTTTTGTTATTAGAATTAAACTTGTATGTTTTCATTATTAAAATAAAATTTGTATGTTTCTGTTATTAGAATTAAATTTGTAGGGATGAATAACTGGAAAATTACTCTTAGAACTTGGGAAATTAGAAATTACTACTGTAATTACAACCTAAAAGTGTGAGTTTTTATAAGCTCACTGTATCGACTGAACTTTAAATAAGCAGCCACCTCAATGCCATATCATTAGTTTATACAGACAATGCATCTATCTTATTGGATAGTTTATCTGTTTCAGGATGTCACATCGTACAAAATACTCTTAATTCTTATTTTTTAAATTCTTCTTTACGAATATTTCTCTGTATTTTTTGCAGTGCTACCCGGCCTATTGCAGAACCTCCATCTGCAGAGGAGTCTCCACATACCTCTACAGCGCCTGCAGGGGCCAGTGCACCACCACCACCATCACTAGTGCAACAAGATGGATCATTGGATTATGATGGTAAATGTGTAAAACTTCCTGCTAAAATAACCAGTGTAAAGATCATAATGTTCAACAGAACTACCCAGAAATTAATAATTTTTTTCTTAAGTAACATTCAATTAGTTAAAAGAACAGAATTAGCCTCTTTTCAATTATAATACTTAATATAACTTCCGCAAAAGTCATGTAACTTGTACATGTTGTTGGTGATACAAAAATTAAGTTAAAACATACTCTTTGATTTCAGTAACAAAAATTTATTGGAAATAACTATGGTATATTACAATTGCAACAAAGTAAATACTGTCATTAAGGAAACACACATATTGGCTGTTATACTAGTGTTCCCATAATGTATTTTGGAAAGAAGGGACATTTTTGCATTTCTCACTTGAAAAAACTGGGCTTTCATAAAAAGGCTGGTTTGTTAGAAATGAGAAAAAATATAATGAAATTCACCAAGCATATAGCCTACATGTATTATAAATCACAATCACACTTACAACGAGGAGATAAAGGATCATCGTTATTAGAATTGCCAACTTTTTTAATATACCTCATCAAAGTTTAATGAATTCGCTACCAGGAGTACTGCATATTTAAAATGGAACAAATTCATAAGCCTCGTGCACTTCTTTTAGGAAAGATACTTACAGAAGAAAAAACCAGGGCACTTAGAATGAAGTCTGAGCACTTTGACATTCGATCAGAAAACTGGGAAAATGTAACGAATGGGAACCATGTGCCTCAGCATGCTGGTACTATTAGCATTATGGAGCACGAGCATCTCACTCTTGTCCATAAATATATTCCATGGATATTGTATCGTAGGATCACCCTTGGTCATAATATAAAGTATAATCACTTGATCACAGTGGATTGTATTTAAAAAGTCAGCTCCTGGCCCACCAGGAAAATTCCAAATACTTCCAAATGGTCAGTCTAGCCCTGCTCTGTGTGGAAGCCCGTGTTTAGCATCTTATAATAACCCATAGATGACACCATCTAACATTTCAATTTTTTTTGGTGAAACTTACCCCAAGCCAATGCATTTCTTCTTTCTGTGTCCCTTTTCACAGCTTGGGTTCCATCCTCAGTACCTCCTTGGATTTTTCTGAGATAGGAAGGTCTGGAACACAGTGTTCTCGGCCTCAAGATTCAAACTAAAGAGTTTCTTTATAAAGAACTAGCAGCTCTGGTCAAGGAAATCATCATTAATGGCCAAGGGTGTCAGCATGCTGACCACATGCCTCCCCTCCCCAATTCTCCCATCTGCCTATGATGTAGGTGATACAGCAGTCTGATGGTATGCTGCTGATCCCTTCAAGGGTGTAAAACCACAGACTTAGTCATTTATAATGTAAGAATATTATTATTCAAGTGAACTATATAAGGTAGTTGTGCTTTTCCATTATCTGCAAGCAGATTAGCACTATCATTTGTGATTTGGAATTTTTCACATTTTATTTATAAACAAAAAATTCCGAAGCTTGAATGAATAGAATCAGTTATTTTTTCCAACATACTTTATATAGGGTAGCCTACAGCAGAACCTCGCTAGTCTGAATAATTAGGACCGGGGCCTGTTTGGATTGAAAAATTCAAATTAACAGGGTTAATTTATAATACATAATTAGGCATATCTGTGAAGCCTACAAATTAATTGTACTCGGTTGTTGTAATTTCCAGTGCTATTTTTGTTACGTGAGTTACCATTGTTGTTGAATTTGGTTTCGGAAAAGCAATGATAGGTGATTGGATGAAATATCAATCCACAATAGAACAATTTTACGGAACTGTGACCAAGAAGGTAATCAAGGAGCGCCATACATAATAAATTTCAGACTTGACAAAGTTGATGAAACCGTTTTTGTATGGTTTTTGCAAGAAAGACATAGAATGTTCCACTGAGTGGACCTATAATTCAAGAAATAGAATACCAGCTCAGTAAGATGGTGAATAATAATTCCAAATTTGGGTTTAGGTTATTTGGGTTTTTGGACTAGCGGGGTGCTGCTGTGTATACATTTATTTTTATTGGAAATTTTTCCTATTTTTTATTGAATTGTCAAAAACGTACTTCCAATATTTGCTGAGGTAGAGATATTACTTCCTGAAGGCTTAGGAAACAATTCATACTTAGAAAGGTGTTTATAAATGGTTGGCATTATGAAGTGTAATCTGCGTAGTAATAGTGACACATGTACCGTTATACCCTATATTTGCATAATTTGCCAATGTATTGGCAGGTTAAATGTATTGATTGTATCATCTTATTTACTTCAGCTAAAAATTAATCTTTTCTTTTAAATATGCCCTAGGGTATCACAAGGGGGTGAAGAAAACAAAATACCGAAAATATTAGAAGAATTCATTTAATCGTTGCTCGCATAAGAAATTCCTGTGATGAGAAACCTTAATGCAAAAGTAAATGGGATGTATAGGGTAAAGTGAAATGTTTTATGTGATTTTGGCCAAATAAATTAACAGAATTTTTCTGCATCTTCAGAAATTATATTCTGTTGCTTAGTGAATAGACCTTACGGAAGTTTCTAATACTGAACCTGTACTTTTCCATTCTCCCTTATCATGCAACCTTGATAATGAAATAGGGGCTCAAACTCCCGATCAAGGTAGCGAGTACAGCTCAGCCATCTCACAAGGTAATTCGTATCTTCATGTCTGCTTGAAACTCTTTTATTCATTAGTGCATGTTTGAACCTATGCACTATCTAGCTGCTCAGTCCCAAGTACTTTGCTTAATAAAGTTAGTTCTAGAATTGAAATGCAATTGTTCTTAGTCTTACTTGCTAGAGAATGAAGGCAGGATTTTTTTAATCAGAGCATGATGCAATGCTTGGCTGCTCTTATGTTAGCCTGCAGCCCTTATAGTTATTGATATTATAATCTAATAATAAAAAAATATATATTTATATTACTTTATTGCTAGTAGTTAATGCTTACTTCATTCATATCCAATGTTTGGATTTGTAGATGGCTAACGATCAAATAGTAAATAATTAGGCCTATTTTAAATAAAGTGTTTAAATTTTTTACATTATCCCCTTTGCTCCAGGTGAGATTAGAAGATAGTATTTTTTAACCTCTTGACCCACACATACCTGTACACCATGTATTTCTGGAGCTCGTATAGTAACATTAATATAATATACTCTTGTAATATTTAATATGATTGTAATATAATATTTGAATGATGACTTGCCTCAATTTTGGTCCAGATTTTTACAAATCATCAAATAGGATCATTTAACATTAATGACTGCCATTGCACACACTTTCATCTTATATTTTTCACCAAGTTCTATTTTATAAAATGGAATAGGAACATTCCGAATTTTCTATCTAAAGGTATGAAATAGACCAATGCGTGTCATTCTCTTCCGGCATGATGTAGAATCATGGCAGCTTCCCCCAAACAGGTGTTTCTGTGCACTGCCAATGCTGTGATCATGTGAACATTTACAAAGAATATAAATTGAAAAATATCATCAAGAAAATAACATGCTAAAGCAGAATTTGGATTAAGGCCTACAGCCATACTACCTGCAACCATTATTAAAAATGGCATAAATGTTGAGGTGGTCAGGAAGTTATGCAAAAACAAATCAGCAGGAAAATGCACCCAGTGTATACACTCGACCACCAAGTCAATTGTAGTAAGGATCAATATCTTGGACCAAAACACCCACTCATGTGCAGAGCCAGATATAATTGTATAGAAATGTTACTTGATACAACTTTTAGGGGGAAAAAAAATCGGACTGAGGAACAACAGCTTTGGGAAACACTTCTCAATCTAGCAGGGAGAAACTTGTCCTTTAAATGTCACTTGTTTTGGGTTCAAGTCCAGTAGTTACTAATAATTTTTTTTATTGTTTCTACTAATAATATTTTTATTACAGTAGAACCTCTGTTAACCGAAACAAAAAGAGGGAAGGTAGTTGGGGACAACCAAAATTTCGGATAAAAATTAAAATGTCATTTTGGAGGTTAAGAATCACTTTTTTAAGATTTAGTGGAAACACAACACCAAAATCATCTGCAACAGTATGCAAATAAATTCTTTAAACTTTTATTCCATCATTTTCACAACCAATTTCAGTTTTGTTGACATGATGAACAAAAAACCGATAAAAACTCTTTGCAAAAAAATGTTTGTTCACCACTGCATGGGCAAGTGCTGTGAATAAATAAAAGGAACAAACGAGTTGGCATGTTCCTTTATAATAGATAAGGGATGAAGGCGGCCAAGATCAGAGCCATCACATTCCGCTAAACATGCGTGGGACATATCTTTCCTTGCTTGCTTTCTGTTCATACAAACAAGTTAACGAGGGGGATGGGGAGATTTCCCTCTCCCGACAAAGGGTTTCTTCCCTATGTAGTTGCCTTGAAACACAACCTACATTTACAGCATATCACTAGAAACCATTTTTTCCCCTATTTAGTCTTTTCGGTTAAAAGGTATTTTGGTTAAGAGCTTTCCATATAACAGATGTCTACCACAGATCCCAAACTTCGTTTAATTGGAACATTTTTTTTTTTTTTTTTTTTTAACATTTATGACTTACATGGCTAAATAATTTACATATAAAAATTACACGTTAATAATAAAACTTATCAAGTTATATAATTTATATGCATTTTTCTTATCGTTACATAACTGTACAGGGAGTTAAACAACCCTCACTAGAGGTTATACAGTTCTCTTTCAAACAGGTAAAGGTTGCGTTGCATTGCGTGCCTTGACATTATAAACAAACGAGTTGACCAGGGTGAGCTCACAGAATCAAGCAATCGATAATTCCATGTGATATATTGAAAATATTGCGATGCTTTTATTTTCAGCTTATGACGAAAGCAGAGCCACCTGCTTTGATAGCGAAAGAAATCACATTTTCTGCCAGTTTTTCACTCATAACTCTCGAACGAAAGCGGAAATAAAAATCTGGCTTTGAAGTACATTCAGCCACCCTTCAGTTCATCTACATTTAAAATTTCAGATTTTTGCGTTCAGTAGATTTCGCTGGGCATTGCGCACAGACAGACAAACACTTCCTCTTATTTATTAGATATAGAAATAAATGTACATAATCTGTTATATAGAGATAATTAGATTAAAAGGTTTTGGAGGATGGCAACAATATGCTGCCTGGTACGTTCTTCCAGATGGCAATGAGCAGTCAGGCAGATAAAAAATATACATTACAATATTAAGACACTCTTTTATTCACTGAATTGTTTTAAATTACTATGTTGAGCAGTAAGCACAAACACATTTTAATAACAATTATAAGAAAGCTTGAAACTGTGAATAACTGAAAATTGCACCAAATTATGATTGGAAGTCAGGTGTTTCAGATTAAATGAAAAACATAAAATCTAATGTCGAAGAAAACTGTTCTAAAATATCTAACAGAAAAATGGTAAAAATGGCAGAACATGAAATATTTTATGAATAAAACAAAGTAGGAAGATGTGAGTATTAGGGAATAAATACTGCTAAATGTATGTAATTCTCCTGCTGAAAATTATGTTCATGGCTACACATGCTATTGGCTAGCAGCCACAGGCCTGTCATAACATTTTAAGTGCCTGTGTGATGTCACAATTATGATGCAAAACACAGATGTATAAAAAATATTTACTTAATCAGATTCCAGTAGACACAGTTGGAGGCTCAGGTAGAATTTTGTTTAGCAAACTAATGAATATGCTATTATTTAACATTGCACTTTTGTTGGTCTGCAAGAGGGGAGATGATATAATGTATATAACCACTATAATCTGAAGTCTGGTCAAGTGTAAAGGAATGAGAAAATATCATTTGTTTGATATTAGTAATACACTGATAGAAATTACACAAATTTTTAAAATGGTAAGTTACTATTAACTTGGAACGTTTTACGTTAACTTCTTTGCAGTATAGTAGAACCCCTATTGTCCTTTGCTATGAAATGAACGGTTAAGCAAAAAAGACTGTTAACCCATTCAATAAAATAATTTCATACATTAAGTGTGTAGTACTCAAGGTTTCATAATTTGAAGCTCCTGCTGCCATTCTGGGCCTACAGACATCTTCATGTTGCATACTATGCTACACAAGTTACAACTAACAAACATGATAAAATACAGGAAGACGTAACTAAAACACTACAAAATTGATTTACTATTAAATCGTGCAGTTTTAAGAAAACTTAAATTCTGATGCGAGATGAGCCTAAACCGCTCGATTATTTGCATTTTTTTTTCCTATTCCATTATTTAAGACAACACCTTTCTCTTCGCACCCATAGAAGACATTTCTTACAGAAATTACAAACTCTACAAGATAGGAACTGAATAATTAAAGTGGTTCTACATGGGCTTGTAATTGTATGGACTCTCTGAGGGTCGTTTCTTAGAAAGCGAATGGTTAATTTTACGAGTTTAGAAAACACCCTTTCTGGAATACCACAGTATTGGAATTTCTGGCACTAGGGTAAAATAAATACTTAGGCCTAAACTATTATCATGTTCAGTTCGTATTTTGATTTTCAAAAAATACACTGTAGAATAAAATGAAATACTGTACAAAATTCAGATAATTGTAAAAATAAAATTATAGATCTGCTGATCAATTAAAAGGGCGACAGAAAATCGGAGTTCTGCTGTATTGTAGATGAACCTATTTTAAAAAGGTTACCGTGATGCTTTTTTTTTTTTTTTGGTATATTAAGTGTAAGTTGAATCTAATTTGGCAATGGCAAAGTTCCCTAGTTGCTAATTTCTATTGATATGATCATTGGAGATTAATTTTATCACATTCTCTGCAAGTGATTGAGAATGACAGCTTTAGAGTTTCTCCTTACAGGAAATTCTTAACTTGCGTTATCAAACATTATATTCTTAAAAAATCTATTCAAATGTTTATGCATGTGTAATGGCATGGTTCTACTTTATACATTTCTCTTCTAGCACTCTTATGAAATTGAGGCACTCTATTTTTTCACTTATTCCATTCTGAAATAATAATCTATGCTTTATTTCAGAATGTTTACTTTGAAATTTTATATTCTTTCTTCCTTATAGTGTAAAAAACAATTCTCATATCAGTGCTTCAAAGCTGCAGGAGTAGGCTGACTGCTTAGTGAAAACAAGAATGACGACGTATGATGATTTTTTAAGTATAAGTATGAATCTTCAGAAAATGTTATCATTCAAAGCTGTGTAAAGCAGAAATCTTAAAATTCATAGATGAATTTAACTAGAGGTGATTGGAAGAACATATTGCAAGCACGTATATATTTCTCTCAATCAGAAAGACTTGGCAGTGTGCAATAAAGGATTTTAATTGTCCACAGGCCTTATTTGTCAACTTCTCTTTGGAGAAAACATGTAACAAATTGCCCAAGTATGAGAGAATACTATACTCGCTGCATTAGTTGGATTAAGTGGATTAATGGAAATGTCAGCCAGAGACATGGTTCATACCATCTCAAACTGCAAAATACTAAGCAGTTGGCTATTATCCATAAGACCATAGGCCTTTAACTTTTGCAAGCAGTTTAGTAAAAGTAGATATAGATGGATTAGAACATAATCCAATTTAATTATATTCTTTTATATTAACAGAGTTAATATTCCAAAAGAGTTTAACCATGCTGATATCCTTGTCTTCATACAAAAAATAATTGAATGGTAGTTCAGTTGAGGTATTCAAGTCAGCCAGGATAATGCATTGTCCAAGCAAAATGCTATTTGTAATTTTAAAGAGGCTGCTTCTTATCCCAAATTGCATAGCTTTAGCTTTTTTGCAGTATCTAGTTGGCTTATTGCATTTACCTAAATAAGAAGATATATTTACATATAAACTTTATATCTACATTGTGTTACAAATATGACTGATTAATGGCTGTAATTTTGTTGCAAATTAAATTGACTGTTTCTGCAAAAAAAATTATTTATGATAAAAACAAATAAGACATTTTAAAAAATTGAAGATATTGACTGTAAAGGATTGAGAATTAATTTTGAAGAGTGTAGTAACCTAAAAATGTAGATTACGTATTCTATTTTATGACCTGCTGGACAGGGTTTTCCTGAGATTTTGGAACATTCTATTGAAATACTTCTGTTTTGAAGTTTTTAAAGTATTAGATGCAATAATAAAATTGAGACATAAATTATTTTGTATACAATGTTTTGTTTTACATTCAACTTACTCTAGTAGCCTACATAAAACAAATAAATGTTATTTTGTAAGAATACCAGTAGTAGGCCTATAATAAGGGTAGCATTTGAGTATGACATTAAAAATTACCACAGAGTTTTTCACGAAATTTCTACCATATTTTAAACTGTAAATACAACATCTTATATTTATTTTGTGAATTTTTTAAAAAATAAACACAAAAAAAAGCTGCCCCTGCATATGAAGTAAAAATTACAAACTACGAGGGGTATTCCGAAAGTAAGTTTCGTCAATGTATGGCAGGAGCGGCGTGTTCGCCAGGGGAACCAAACAAACGCCAGACGAATCCCCACCCGTGGCTGGTTCCACGATGGAAGTGGCGTTAGCGGAGGAGGCATGACGCAGGCGCACTGTGCCGTAGAAGAGCGAGTCGCAGCAGACTGGCGTGCCCGCGGGTATTAGTGTACTGCTCACGATGGCACGAGAGATTTGGCGCCACTGCCAGGTACCGCTATCTCCCCTCTTTCAAACGAGCCATTGCTGCAGCCGCTGAACCTTTTATTGTCCGAGATAGAGCTGTTTGAAATTGATCTCCCGATTTCCGTCCCCGCAAAGTGCGGCCTCCACGAACCCATCTCGCACAAACCTTATGGAACATCAATTTGTCACTCAAAATGGTCTGTATGGAACCTTTAGTAATGTCAGGAAGCTGAGGTGGAGCAGGCTGTGCGCCAATTCCTTGCATCGCAGGGCACCGAGTTTTACCACAGTGGGTTCTTCAAACTGATCGCACGCTACGACAAATGTCTCAATGTCGCTGGCGACTATGTCGAAAAATAGTGCACGGTGTATAGTTCATGCTGCCATGCTGTATTGCTTTTGGGTCAATAAAGTGTCCGTGTGACAAACTGACGAAACTTACTTTCGGAATACCCCTCGTATATGCTACAGTAAAACAGCACTTGAATCTTCTGTAAGTTGTAGCTGGTTTCTTTATTGTATGTTAAGGGTTAACAGTCCATTGAGAGTCTGAACTTCGATCAGTGGAAACCTGGAATGACTGATTATTTGTCCCCTTCTAAAAATATTTAACTTATGAATATCTTCTTAGTAGACCTCTACTTAAGCCTTCAAAGCGGATTCAATAGATGAGACAAAGTGGTAATAGTACTGTAGTTTCTTGCAGTAAAAACATTGTCATCTGATCCTTTCAACAGCTCATAAATATGCCTTAACTTTACAAAAAAAAATATATATTTTTAGTGAACAATAAGGCCATTATAGATAATGCACAATCACACCTCGAGACATTATATTCCATTGACACCAGAGTGCACTTTTTACTTCCCTAATGTTGCCAGTTTAATACATCCAATGACCATGGTGATTTATAATATTTGAAAAGGAATTGTGAAGTCTATTATCACAATCAATTTTACAAGAGTCTAGTGATTCCATTTTAATGTGTATCCACTCATAAATTTGACAGAACGATTTCAGTTAAATGTTTTAAGTGGTAGAGGACTGTTTTTATTTAAAAAGAATGGGCATATTGGAATTAATGTATCAGCTGAAAAGTTGCATTATCCGAAGTCATCCTAGCCCCAACTTTTGGATAAACAAGGTTCTAGGTACTTTGTTTTTAGTGGATTATTAATTCTTGATATAATCTGATGTCATTGTTGCAGTAGGCTGAAAAGTAACACCATTTGTGTATTAAAATACATCATAATATGACACAGTAGTTTTCTAGAAGCACTAGTATTTTGATGCTTAACACTTCACTTTTGCAAGCAACTTACTAATAGGCTAATTGTGTTATGCAAGCAAAAATCAATAGTTCAGATGTTTTCTGATGATGATAGTACCAGAGTACACACAAAATGCGTCCAAAAATTTCCTGTTTGATTCATATGCACATAAGATGCTTTGTAGTTTATTTTTCAAGTTTGTTAGTAGTTTTATCCTTTCTTCATTATTAAAATTTCTCAAGGTAAGTAGATAGATACTCTATCCCTGAAAGAATTTGCAATGTCCAATTGAAAAAGCAGAATAATTTGATTATTTTTATGTAAATGATATTAATCTATTAACTTAAAAGTAGATTATTATTATTATTATTAATTTACTTTTGTACAGACCATATCCTGTTTATTATACTGTCTTGTATAAATTGTAACTTTTTTTTTAATATCAAAACATAATTTTTCTACAGTTAGCCATAACATTTTGTAGAAAAATAAAATGATTACATTATATTGAATACCATCTTACTGGTTAACCCATGGCTCAGACAGTAGTGAGTCTGTCTTACAGATACGGTACAGAATTCAGTGGGATTTGGATCCGAATCCTGCACAAAATTTTTCTTTCCCTCAACCATTAAGAGAAGTATTGGATTCAGTAATTATAATTACTTTAATACTGGGACCTAGATTTCATCAATAATTTTCATCCTTATCCTTAATTCATCATATTTTACTGAGACCTCTTAAGACATAGCACCCTAAATTTACAAATTCCTTTACACTTTTTAGGAATGGGATGGGAGTGGAAGGGAACCTGAACAAAATGTCGGTTGTGCGTATATATAGAAAGATCCTACACATTTTTCACTGTGCTTCAACTGTTATTTATTCTATCTTGTGTAAATTGTAACTATCTTTTTCAATATCAAAACGTAATTTTTTCTACAGTTAGCTTATCTACAGTATTTCTGATACGCTTAAATTTTTCTTTGCAAATACTATTCTTTGTGAAGAACTCATAAGTTGCTAATACTTAGTTTGGAAATTTATGTTAAGTAAATTTGCAAAAATACCAAAAGGATAAATAGATGGTCAATTAAAAATTCAGTCATTCAGAGTGTCTGTTTTAGTTTAAGTCCAATCAAAAAACATTCAGGCAAGTCCATGATGTGTGGTTACATGATTGTGACCATCCTAATTCAGTGTCTACAGCTTTTCACTAACAGCTAGATATACGAGTATATTCATTGTAAAATCATATATGAAATTAAATCTAATAAATATTAAAATAAAAGATAATGTTCAGTAAATAGTATCGCACAGTTATGTTTTAATGTCATAAGAACTGAAAGTTCAGTAGAACCCCTATTATCCAGGGAAATAGGGTGAATGGTTAAGTGAAAAAGTCGGGTAACCCATTCAATAACATAATTTCATAAGTGTGTAGTACTCGGAGTTTCATAAGTTGAAGCTCCTGCCATACTGGAACTACAGATATCATGTTGCAGAATATACTATACGGTATTACACAAATTAAAACTGACAAACATTTTTAAGACACATTTTCTCTTCACTCCCATGGAAGACATTTCTTACAGAAATGACAGAATATGCCTTTCCTCAAGTAACGCTACCTGATACTAAGATTAATATGTAGACTATTATCATGTTCAGTTGTTCATATTTTCCTTGTCAAAAAATACAAGTAGAATGAAATATAATTCTCTACAAAAAGTAGATGTAAAAATAAAATAAAAAATTAAAGATTCAGCCGGATAGTCTGCTATCAGTTAATAGGGTGATGGAAAATTGGGGTTCTACTGTAGTACATTGTTTTTAACCTTGTACATGCATTATTATTACTTGTGGCCACAAAAACAAACCAAAGTAATCTGATGGTACCATACCAGTACTTTAAATTAAATTAAACTAAGCTATTAAGGTTGCCTTCTGTCATAATAAACTTAAATAATAAAATCTTTCATAAATACAAAACTACAAAAACTAATCATTATCACAATCTATTTCTTGACTCAAAGAAATCAAAACTTAATTCTTCAGAAAAATAACATAACACACAAAAATATATTTTCCAAAATGTCAGCATCAGTAGGCCTAACCTAATTCATATGTAAGTTTTTTTTCTGTAAACAGAGCCTTATTCTAATCCAACTTTTAAAAAATTCCTTCTTCAAGACTGGTCGCAATTAATCATATTTTTTTCTTTCTCCGATTGTATATGTTATTCAGTGGGAACTTGTAAAAGTTATTTGCTATAAAATCAGTTATTTATTTAGGTAACAATTTTTCTGCATCTAGTTGAATAATAAACTAAATCATTTCAAATCTGTGATTTTAGGATTTTTTGGCAAATCCTGTTATATTCTATGCATGTATCGAAAATGTTGACTACATAAAATATTTAACATTTCATTTATTCTACCATGAAATTTTACAGTAAAATGATTTTCTATAAGAATGAAACTTAATATTGATTGTATTGTAAATAGAGAAGATTATAATGCAAATTGTCTTTGTGTTTTTTCAGCACTGTATGACGATGAATCCGATAGTGATAGTAAGTATATTTTTTATTTACATTATGTAAAAGATTACATAACAAAACTGAAACCTGTTTTAATTCAGAAGTCATATAAGCTCATTTTAAAACACTGTATAGTTGGATGAGTTTTTGTTGCCAATATCATATACACAGCGTTGTTTAGATTGATTAAAAAAAATTGTTGGGAAAACTGGCACGAATGGAAGTTGAAAACAATGAATCAAAATTAAATTATCATATTATGTATGAATGCTGAAAACATATAAAATGTATGTATTATGGGATGCTAACTTGCTGCCACATGGGTGGATAAAACGTAAATATACGGTGCTTACTTTCTTGTCTGCTGCTTTGACACTGTTGGTAGCACGTCTGTCTTCCAGCCTGGAGGCGTGGGTTCAATTCCTGGTTATGGGCTGATTTTTTAATCTGACCCCAAGGACTGGATTTAGAATAGGTTGTAGTGTACAGCTTCAATACCTGGGTTCAATCCCAAACCTTTCTGCAGTGAGTATGACGTGGAGGCATACGTCACTGTTCATAGTGATTCTTCCATCGGATGGAGACATTAAGATGGCAGTCCCCTTGATGTCTTTTGACAAGAGTATACTAATGCTGATACTGGGTTTTGCCTTCACCCTTCCTCACCTCACCGTCATCACTCATACCTCACACCACTACACACACAAACTCGTCTCTTCACATCATACACTTCTTCCATTTCACATCACCATATAATGTGGTCCATCCAAGTGGTGCATAACTCAAAAATGGGCCACATTGTTGCCATCTATCCCCCTCAGTGCGGACCCCAAATCTGGCAGGGCAATCGGTTGACATTAGATACACACACTCACATATTTACTGTCTATAAAAATGTAGACAACTGTATTTAGAAAGACATATGCTTGACAGTCCTTTTCGTTGAAAGCAGTTTGGAATATGTGTAATTTATTATTTTAGATTTATTGCTTTATACATGTTATTCAGTATTTAAAAAAAACTACCATTTCCAAATAAATTGGAAACTTTTTCATCTTAAACATTTCGTGTAATATAATTGTGTTACACATTATAGGATGAATGCAGAAATTAGCATGATGAAACTGTGGAGAAATTTTTATTGTATAGCAAGATTTAGCTTACTGAAGAATGTAGTAATGCATGAGATTTTGTCTAAAGTGTACTCGCTTATCTACAGGTGGTCTGGAGATTCATGGCTCAGTGGTATCTCACCTCCTTGGACAAGTTAAAATCGGAATGGACCTGACCAAAGTAGTTCTGCCAACGTTCATCTTAGAAAGGAGATCTCTTCTTGAAATGTATGCTGACTACTTTGCACATCCGGATATTTTTATACAGTAAGTGCTTTCAGACTCTATGCTTTGCATATAAATTATGATGAGCTAACCTTAATTTTCTGCTTGTTCTCTAAAACTCAATAACTTAACAATGGTTCATGGGGTATGACATGCTACATTTATAAAAATGTACAGGTAAGTAATGATACATTTCTAAAAAACATTTAATTTTTAGCATTTAAAATCAAAATTTTTCAAAATCCTTTCTTAGTGAGCACTTACATTAGGCCTATGAAGTGAAGGTAATGTCAAAATTCCAAGTCTGTACCTATTATAGTTTAGGCTCTATGTTGATTCTCTTTCGGTCAGTCAGTCAGGACAAAGCCTCTTATATATATAGAGATTACTACCGGTATTATTATTATATTTACATTTTATATTCCTTCAACACTCCATCCTTTTACCTGCCAAATAGCAAACATAATATTTATGGTTGTAACTACTAGTTAACCAATTAAATTTACTGTACTGTGATGTTTGGATATTTTCATGCTTTGAAGTTGGTATTTACCTTAGGCTCACATGTTTTTTCATAAGTCTGAACTGAAAACGGGGTATCGGTGGAATATTCTATGCAACACTGAAACATAAACTCACAGTTTAGGTCAGCAATGCGAATGTAATGTTTATGTTACTCCGGTTTCAAGCGTGCAGGTATCTGAGGGATGAGACTACGACCCCGATAAACCTTTCTAGTCTCTGCGGTGGTGCCATGTGTCACTCTTGCGCAAGGAATTAGCCTGTCTTCTCTCAAGGAGTAGGTTAACATTTATTGGGAATGAGACTACAACTTGGCTGACCAGTATCCAGTCTCAACTCACCTCCGCTGCCGCATCATCAGATTTCGAGGCTACCTAAGCACGCAAATCACAAGTTGATGCATAACAACAGTGGGGTATGCAGCGGCAAAAAATATTTTAATGATAGTACTAATGAGTTTATAATGATTAATGACTTGGTTGACGATGCTTTTATTTATTTGTTTAGGATTCCACTTATTTTCTTAGCACTTTATTCAGGTAGACTCAGTCTCAAAGTCTACCCTCACGCTACGCCACTGATGGAATCTCATTTCAGTCTGTAATGTTTGTTTGTCATAATTTAACTATAATAATTTTTAATCTCAGAATTGCAGATTTCAAAACACCAAAGGAGCGCATGGTGCAAGTTGTGAGATGGTATATGTCTGCTTACCATGCTGGAAGAAAGAGTAGTGTGGCTAAGAAGCCTTACAATCCTATAATTGGTGAGGTGTTCCAGTGCCATTGGGACATTCCTGGCTCACCAGCCAACTCTGCCTTAGTCACAGATGGACCTGTGCCCTGGTGCTCACAAAATCAACTCACCTTCATTGCAGAACAAGTTTCACATCATCCTCCAAGTAAGTTTCTAACTATAGGATCATTTTCTTTCCCTTTCTTTCTTCACAAGTCAATTACTAAATATCTAATCTATTTATTTTATAACATAAAAAAATCTTCTGCCTGGTGAAGTGGGAGATGTGTTTCTAATCACTAATGTGAGAGAGATTGAATTATTGTGAGGATCAATCCATTAGAAATCATCCAGACCATGTTGCTCAACATTTTTTATTTTCCTAATTAGTTTACCAGTTACTCCCTAATAGTAGATGAGTTCAAAAGTGTTGTAAGAAAAAAATTTAGGCTCATATTTATTTTTTGGCGGTCATTATAAGTTTGATATATGCATATGCATTCATGAACCACAGATTATTGTCTCTGTTGGATATTACATGATAATATTATAGGAGAAAAATTCCTTAACTTTCTTCACTACTTAAGGAATATTATATAAGAACAAAAAATCTAAAGCATATCATTCTGATAATTTTGGTTTTTATTTTGTCTTCATATCTATAAAATTTAGATATACATACATTTGCACAAAATTTGTTTTTGGCCGAATAAGTATATGCCTAAAAAGTTTATATCATAGTTTTGAACTCACCTAGTATTGAGGAGTAATTGGTAAAAAAATTAGGAAAACCGAAAATGTTGAGCAACAAATTTTATTCTATTTGAATGATTTCAATTAGATTAACCATGCATCTAACATGAAGCTGAACTGTCCAAATTATAAAGTAATTGCCCTTCATCTTACATTAACTCATGCTAGTCGCTAATTTGTCTTGCTTTTTGTGATTGAACCATATGTACAAATTACATAACACCAAGTAATATTAAGTATATATAAATATAGTGCATCTGACTGTTGCTTTTGCACATACAAAACTACTCAGGTCATAGAGCTGAAATTTTCCATAAACATAGTTTTTACCCAGAAAGAACATAAACTCATGGCAGTTCCAAAATATTTTACCATTTCATGCTGGTGGCTGGCTGTTTTAATGGTTTGTGTTAAATAGGGCTTAGATTTTTAGGCTTTTATGCAAGGTATTTTAGCTTTTTATTTTCGTGGAACAGGCCTAGCCCTTTTTAGGCTTTAAACAAATGATTTTAGCTGTCATAATAAAACATATAATGAACACTAATATTAACACTGAAAGAGTATTATAATTTTGACACGGTTATTCTAGTTTTTTTTACAAAATACATAAGTAACTATTCCTTATATCGGCACTTGAAAAATAGCATAAACATAATTGAGATATGTACCCTTTCATGGTACAATTATTCAATATATCACTCAATTCACTTCCGATCTACAAAAATAAGTAGACTCCAGTGTCACGAATTTGTTCCTTTACCCTTCTCTGTCGTTGGTTGGAACTTCTTATTTGAAAGTTGAAATGACAATGGATTAGTTGCATTTTTCAAAGTATTAGAGACTGCTCAAGTATCATTTCCAGCAACGGCAAGGCGACACATTTTCGAGTTAAGAAGACAAGCGACAAAGCGACATTTACATTGTTAATTTCAGTGTGTTGTATAAATTTATATTTATTGTGTCTTTTCTTCAGATGCACAAATCCACATATTTATTTTCCTTTGCATTATTGGAAAATTTATTTAAAAATCTTGTATTTCTGTAAAAGTCCTCTTTAGTCCCTAGTTTTTCAGCAAAAGTCCTCTTTAGCCCTTAGTTTTTCAGAAAAAGTCCTCCCTAGCCCCTTCTAGGCCCTTCAGTCTGATTTAGTCCTTTTTAGGTTCTATAAGATATATTCGGAAGCAAGGGACATGTAACAGAAAAGTACTTTAAAATGTTCTAATTAGGAAGCTGGGGAAAAAAATAGGTTAAAACCTTCAAAACGGGCCCTAGTGATAACAATTTGTATCATCCTTGCCAATATTTATGTTACTACTGCCAGCTGTTGTCAAATTTATTTGTCAGCAGTTGAACATCACCGTGAGTTTATTAACAAACAAAAAATTATCTTTTTTAAATGTTTTTAGTGTTCTAAAAAATGCAAATGTAATTTCTGCATGGTAATAACTTAAGGCTTTTATCCCTACACTAAAACAAGGAGAAGTGTTTTGTTTAAAAAAAAAAAATTGCAATGGAGATATATCACTTTGGAAATAAGCTTTACAAATATGTACCTTACAATTATTTACTATGTCAGATTTTGTTCTTTGCAGTTTCGGCCTTCTACGCAGAACACTATAACAGACGAATCTCCTTTTGTGCTCATGTTTGGACGAAATCCAAATTTCTTGGCCTATCAATTGGTGTCCATAATATCGGAAGTGGATGTGTATCTGTGCTTGAGTACGATGAAGAATACATTGTCACGTTCCCTAATGGATATGGAAGGTAAACTTACATACAAAATTTGAGATCTATCCATGCTTTCTTTCACTAGGTGGCAGGTACATCAGCCTTTTCTCTCTCTTTCAAAGGTTTTCCTTATCTCTCAGGTTATTTTTGTATAATTAAATTTTGAATTCCTTAGATGTCCAAAATGTAAGTGGAAAATATAGTATTAGATGTTAAGTTCCAAAGACATGTTTATTTTAACCTCAGTGAAACTTGAAAGAGTAAAAGTGTTGGCCTGTTATACTTTATTTTTAAGTGACTTCATAGAAAGTAATCAACTATTGTAAGTTCAGGGGACTGCAGCAGCCAGGCAATGTCTTCAAATTTTGAAATTGTGCATCCAGAAAATAAAACAAGCAGAGCATTCATTGTTTTACGAGTTGTATGTACTTTGGTGCCATCCTGCTGGAACCAAAACTTAAGATCCATTGTAGGCAGCTCCATCATTGTCAGCATTTCTTTGTATCGATGTGTGTTGATGGTGTATGGTGTGCACAGTCCGGTCACATTCTTCTAAAAAATGTGGTCTAATAATACTAAAGGCAGGAACACCACACCAAACTTTAATCTTTGCACATGCAATGGCTATTCGTGCACTTGCATTGGTTGATCAGCACACTAGTACTGCAAATACTGTTTGTTTACCACCCTAGTCAGGTGGAAATATGGCTCGTCCAACATAATGATTTGGTTCGGATTATCCAGATTGATCTGTATTCAGAATTTCGAGAATCTGTCTATGTCAGATTTGCAAGCTCTCCCACTAATCAATTGCCGCAAACTGAGTGTTGGCTTAAACATGATGACTTCAGTGCATGTAACTTAAATCTTCTGTTGTGGTTTGGAAAGTACAAAAAATTGGTAATACTAGTGTAATAAATTCCAAGGAGGCAGAAGATTGTATAATGTGTAATTGAGGAAAAATTAGAATTAAAAATATTTTAAATAAGTTGTCAATATAGCCTCCAAGTGCAAGTAAGTGTGAGTACAGCACTAAAATAAAAGTGACAACAAATTACAGAAGACCCTGTTCATAAAAAAAAAATTTGGGACTCCTTCAGAATAGCATGGCCAGTCATGCTCTGCCATTAGTGTCCGTGCCCCTCCGAGCTGCAGGGAACAAAAGAGAAAATGATCAGTGTAAGGGTAAAATTTCCAGTCACAGAAAAGATTCAATGTGAGACATAATAAACCCCGCGATATTTAGTATATTGCTTCTAAATTAATACAAATCTTCCTAACCTAACATAACCTGTCACTGACCTAGAATTTGGCTGTCACTACTTCTAGAAGCCTTATTACCCTTCCATGCCTTTCGTAAAACATCGTTACGTGGTACGAACCCTGCGCTATGCAGAATACTGCTGCTAAACTAACATGACTGTTCCTAACCTAACATAACCTGTCACGATCCTAGAATTCTTAATGCAGAAGCTTTTTTACCCTTCCACATCTTTCATAAATCATCGCTACAGCAGTCGTTTATCTTCCGAATTCAATCGGCATGTAATCATGTTCGTAATGTTGGCGACATTGTAGACTTGGTCCCGGTTGTGACAGCGATCACCTTGTTCTCAAGTTTAGTGGAAAATTTAATACTGTGAGGAACAAATTGACATCCCCAGAAAGCTTCTAAAATACCACAAACAATGAAAATGCCATCACAGTATTTATCAATGCATATCCATTGTACGTTATTCTTTTGCTCTTTTGTTTCAGGTCTATCCTTACAGTTCCTTGGATCGAATTAGGAGGTTCAGTGACCATTACTTGTGCCAAAACCGGATATAGCGCTAATGTTGAGTTCCTAACAAAGCCCTTTTATGGTGGAAAGAAACACCGGATAACTTGTGATGTACTGGCGCCTAACGAAAAGAAGCCTTTTCTAAGCATTGCAGGAGAGTGGAATGGAGCAATGGAAGCTAAGTGGGCAGATGGGGTAAGACTTTACTTTCATTTTTACATTTTAAACAGTTTTCTGTAGTCTTATGCATAATACATACATACAGTGGACTCTTAATAATTCAAACTCCAAGGGGAATTTAAAAAAATTGAATTAATCCAAATTTTGAATTTACTGAGCTAATATATTTTAACAAAAATTCTGTAGAGAATACATAAAATAAATTCATTACGTATAGTAGATCATACCTTAACAGCTGCCACATTTCCATTATGATGTGTAATGAAGCTATTTTTTTTTATATATTAAAATTTGAACAGTAGATTTAATAAAAGAACACAATTTATTTACGCTTTAGATAATGTAACAAATTCTTCTGCTTTAGCACATTTCAATGATCCAGTTAATTTATGTTAAAATTATGTGATTGTTTAAATTACTTCAGAACGCACTTGTCAACGACGGGAAATTCATTGCCTCTCATATGTGTGTGCACCACGGTAAAGGGCTATCAGTACGAATCACCTATTGAGCACTCAGAAAGATAAAGTAGTTAGAAATACTTTCTAGTACCTGCCAGTAACTAGAGTTCAACAGCGAAATAGAGAATTTTTGAGAATGAATTGAAGCCTTGAATTCTTGGAATCCTTACAAAGTTAATGTGAAATAAAATTCTGGCTTCGATTTATACAAATTAAGCTTTAAAAAATTGAACTAATTACAATTTTTTAACTTAGGCCTAAGTTTATATTGGAATTAGAGGGGAATGAATATTCATCCCAATTAAACAATGTTTTAAATTATCCGATGTCAAATTAACGAAATTCCTTCACAGTAACAAGAAGAGCTGGCCCCATCAACTGCCCTAAAATGACTTTTAGAAGTTGTAAAAGAGGTATTTATAACAATTCCATTGGCAGAGTGGATTCTTGACTTACGAATGCTTTTTTAGGAATTCACATTTTCATACAGAAAAAGAGCAAGATTGGTCAAAGCCTGTTACTTGTTCTTCATTTCCATCTGGCAGAGGTTTGATCATGTGTCTCATTCAAGTGTTATTATCCTGGTTCCAAGTCCTTGAAATTATCATGCGTTTCTTTTCGCAGACATTAATCACTCTTTCTGCTTCTGTTGTACAGCTGCACAGAAATTTCATAAGCTCCAAGTTCTAACATCTTGCCTGTACACGTACAGCATCAAAAATTTCATATTATGATAGGAATACCCAAACTAAACATACTGTATAATTTTGACTATAACCCATTACTGACTAGTGTGCAGAGTCAAGTTAGTGACTGGGGGAGGAGTTAAACTATATCCTCACAACTGTTCTCAACATTTGTGTTGTTACTTTTAACTGAAGAAGGCAGCTTGAAAGCTAAAAAGCAAGTTTGGAAAAAACTAACTCTACTATCACAAGATACATTAAAATAATAGTTACTGTAAAAGTCAGCTGTTTAATGCAATGAAATGTTAGTTTCGAAAAACAGGAACAATAGAAAGTTATCTGAATGTGTCATCCAAACTGTCAATTATCCAAACAATCTCTTTTAACATATTTTTAATTTACTTATTTTTGCCACAGTATAAGTACCTATTGATACAGTAAGGAAACTGTGTGTTAAAAGTCCTATGACAACATGTTAGCTGGGTGACACTAGAGCTCCATGTGGCGAGTAACTAAAACTACATTCTCAACACTCAGTGGCGTAGCAAGCTTAGGTGGTACCCGGTGCGGAAAATTTCTTGTCACCCCCCCCCCCCCCATTCAAATTATTAAAAAATGGAACAGTTCCAAGAGTTATTTTTTGGATAGTCAAAGGTAATCCCACGAGAGTTTAAGAGTTTATCGATAGATGCAGCTGCAACGAATTTATCTGATGTAACTCGTAAACTCAACAGATAATGTAAAATTAGTAATAATTACTTTGTTATATAAAAACAAAACTAAGCTCTGAAATCATGGTATATTATGAATCAACCATCTATGAATCGATTCGAGTTACCATGTTGTGACCAGTGCTACCAATGGTGCATATAAGACATAGTTAACCTAATTCAGCCAATTTTGTTAGGATTACGGAAAGACATACATATCAAGCATATTATGCTGTACATTGTACTGTTAAATGACAATAAATGCTATTATTACTACTACTACTACTATTATTATTATTATTAATCTAAAGTACGTTATAGACAGACAGATATATATTGTTTTCGTGAGCAATGGACTGTAGGTGTTACCGTTAATAAAGCGAACATCTAGGCCAAAATACACTCCCGAAATTGTGCAAACTTTTATTTTTTGAGTGATTTTTTAATTTTTATATTTTGTTTTCCAAGCGAAATCTCGAATTTTGGAAAGATGAATTTTGATGAAAGGACAAAATTTTGTATTTATGTCAGATACCTTTCAAGTTGTGAACAGAAGATTGGAGACAAGTTCTCCTTATTTTTACACAAAGAAAGTTTTCTCGAAAACGGCTCTGACGATTTTCTTTAAATTTGGACGTGGGTTGCTTATAGAGCTAAAACTTTTATTTGAAACACTTTTTCGAAATAATTCTCTGAAGGGTAGTTATAAGCCACCCACTCTGAATACGCGCTCTTTGCAATATGGCCTCTTGTAACGGAAAATCGTACGAAAACAAAATTTTATATTTGGGTTAGGTACCTTTTGGGGATGTGACACGAAGATTGGCGACAACTTTCTCTTATTATTAAGGGGAGGCTAACTTTTATTTGGGCAGAGGAAGTTATGTGAATTATACATCAGATTTTTTTATAGGTTCATCCTAATAAATTTCATAAACAAGTAATGTAACTATTTTACGGAACTGTATTATTAATAACCTATTCTTAAATATGCACACATCCCAGGTCAAAATCTAGATTGAAGGAGACTTCGGAGTCAACTCACATTCGAAGTTTATTTTCGTCAGTCATGACTGCCGCAGCGGGTAGAATTGGTTGCTGCTTAAGGGGAGATGGTAGTTATCAGTGTCAAAAAATCTATTTTTTTTTCTTAGGCTCCTGTAATAGAGAATAGTTTTGTGAACATTTTGATATATAGGTCTTATATGTTGCGTTATTATTAAGCCAAGCAGAGCGACCTGGAACTTTCTAAAAGGGATAAAATACCATAAGGCACGTCATTCTTTTCGCTCTCCTGTAAAATTACATTTTTTGTACTTCTGGTACCATTTTCTGAAAAGCTATTCATACTAAAATAATGAAACTTTCAGGAATTCATTATAGATGGATGACAAATCTCCCTTAGCAGAATTATGGGAAAAGTCTTGACTATACAGAATTTTCAACTATTTTTATTTTTAAAAAAGTATTTTTTTAGTCGTGAAGTTTTCATGCAGTAATATTGTACATATTAGACTGATTGTGCTAGGGTAAATAGTAGTACCTATTGTTAGTAAGTTCCCAAAGTTTCACAAAAATCTAAGCTATAGAAATTGAATAAAGCGTACCTATGTCAAGGGAAGTAACTATAAAACAAAATTATCACCTATGTGTTAAAAAATTATTTCCTACCAAACATCGAGTTCTAGAACAACCATTCTCTGCTTATTTACAAACTGCAGAGTGCACTTGCAAAGCATAAAAAAATTCAACTATATCTGAGTGTTAACCCCTGAGTTATGGCTTCTTGAAGATACGCTATATTTTCTATCATTTTGTTAGCAGTAACTACCATCTCCCCTTAAGTGATATAAAATATTACTGATTGTTGAAGTCTCATTTAAATTAATAAAACTGCAGAGACAAGCATCGACAGAAATAAACACCCCTCCCCTAACCATAAAATTATTGTATGTATGAACAAAGCGGCCAGTTCAGCCGCGTTTTTTTACAGTTGTTGACAGAATTTAAAACTAAAAGAAGTTTCAATATGCATGTTGACTTATAGAAAGTTGTTAAGCTTATTTAATTGCCTAAAATGATATTATTTTCTTTAAATTCCCTTGAGCGATTTTTTACTTACAAAGACATATTTTTATTTTGTCACCCCCCGCCACTGTCAACACTTCAAATGACTTGGGAAAAGTCATCAACACATCACCTTATTTTAAGAGAGAAAAATGCTCAGTATTCTTCTTTATAGCAAATCTGAATTTTAAATTTAAGAAATAATAAAACAGTTATTACGGTATATTTTAGTTAAGAATAGGTAAGCAATACCTAAAAGTGTTCTTCAAATTTAAGCGATTTGGCTGACAGTGAACAATATGCACTGACTTGATAAACATTGCCATAGTTTCACATGTGTCACAGCCTTTTGAGGTGCCTAAGTTTTTTTCTTCTTCTATAGAAGATTTTTAAAAAAATATGTATACATTCTAAAAATAATATGTCTGGCCTGGTTTTGCAAATTTTTTTTATTGCCGTGATTTTCAGTTGGTTTACTTATCGACATAGTATAGGCATATTGATATAGTCACTAGAACATATCCTACGCTTGTTCTGGTTTACTTATCAACATAGTATAGGCATATTGATATTGTCACTAGAACATGTCCTAGAGAACCTCTCCTCTCTCAGTTCCCTCCTAGAGAACCACAGCTTTAAGCTGTTCAGTGTTCAGAGCATGTCACTGGTAGAAAGAAAATATGCATTTGTTTATTGATGTTTGTTCACCAGTGAAAGACTCAAGTCTTCAGTCAGGCTACAATAAGAGCTTTGTAATATTATACAGGACATAAAATAGATTTGCGTACCAGCGATATTGTAACTCAGCTCTTGCTGTATGTATGCAGACATTCATTTGATAGTAGGTTAGGAACTAGACAAGCTAAAAATATTATTTTTGCATGCATGTATGCAGAAGTATGCTCTCTTTCTCCCATGAAGTGAAATTACAATCTTTCCTTGTAGCGTAAGTCACTAATTACCGTGTACAACTAAAAGTCTGACTGAGACGCTCACACACTGACATTATGTTTACCCACTTAAAATTAAATTTATAGCTCTCAGATTGTAACTGATGAGAAACTCTCAAATAGTTCATTTTTAAAATATTTTAAATGAAAATCGATTTCACTGACATTAACGTTGACCCACTTTCAGATGAGCTAGAAACTTATTTTGGCACACTTATAGCCTTTAGGCTGTAACCATTGGGAAGCTTCCAGATGTTATTTTTTTAACCCTGAAAAACTTTAAGAGTAGGTGTAATAGTCCCCCTTTTTTAGATTTACTGTGGCAAAACTTTATGACTGTCTAAATACAAGGTAGTGAGTACTTCATGTACAGCTGTTCCTATAATATTTAGAACTTACAGCAGTGTTTACATATTTTGTAATCCAAATTTTTTCTTTTCGCAGAGAACAGAAACATTTGTAGATGTAAATAAGATTCAAGTAGTGAAAAAGAAAGTGCGTCCAATTGCTGAGCAAGCTGATAATGAATCAAGAAAGCTTTGGAAAGAGGTCACAGCTGGTCTAAGGTATGTGTTGATAATCATTAATGAATGATGGGTCTACAGATATAAATGTTGTTCTATTTTCAAGCTT
Source organism: Ectobius pallidus (assembly GCA_964059195.1). Classification (NCBI taxonomy): domain Eukaryota; kingdom Metazoa; phylum Arthropoda; class Insecta; order Blattodea; family Ectobiidae; genus Ectobius; species Ectobius pallidus. Next base: position 61,643,146 of record CAXKWD010000003.1, read on the forward strand.
ATTCCTAGATTTTTAAAAACAGGACAGTTGGTGTTTTCTTGGGATATTGAGCTGGGACACAAAAACGGGACTGTCCCATTTTGTTCATGAAGATTTCACCATAGGTTGTGAAATATTGGCCATTTTTTGGTAAAATTTTTTCTTTTTTGTTTTCTGTATTAAAAAATATTGTGCACCCTAGTGTTTGTTTTCTGTATTGGCTAAGTTTCAGTCCCCTCATGCACTTCTAAGTCTCCCTAATTGAAGCGTAATTGGGAACAAGGGTCTATATTACAGTTCTAAAAACCTGAGTTACTTGCAGAACAAAGGGTCTATGTCTCCCCCATCTACACATGTACTTGGTTTTACTGTATGATGATAAATCTCATCAATGTGCAGAAAATGATGAAGCGAAACATGCTTTGAAAATGGAACAAGAGGCCATGTCGAACATGAAAGTAATATGCCTGCTTTCTTCATGTCTAGTATAACATTGTCCATCTGTTCTACAATACACAGCCTGTGCGTTGTTGTTTTTTCCTGTCTTAATATTAACCCCTCAAGCCGGATTTAAATGCTGAGGAGCCTCTTGTGGGGTTACCTTGAACTGGTATTTAAATGCTACACACAGCTTTATATTCCAGCATTGCGAATTATTGTGTTTTTATGAGGGTCATCCAGAAAGTAAAGAACGATTTGGCATAACTAAATAATAATTAAAGGTATTAACATAAACATAACTTTATCAACAAAGATACAGTACCTTACTCTATTTCTGAACGTAATCGCCATTGCTGTCAAGGCATTTATTTGGTACCAGTTTTCCAATGCTGATGTTATAATCATCTACCATCAAAGACCGGAGCTTGGAGTCTCTGCCAAGAAGACAAGGAATAAACGCAGAGGCCTATTGTGCAATTCTTCAACAACAACGCTATCCAAAACATTTTTTTTTTAATAATAATAATAATAATAATAATAATTAATTAATTAATTTTTTTAAAAATAAAAATAATAATAATAATAATAATAAATTTATGGCACAACTTCAAAGTTTTAAGTGGGAAATTTTTGAACATCCTCATTACGGCCCTGATGTGGCACCCAGTGATTTTCACTTGTTTCCAAAACTAAAGGACTTTTGGGTGGAAAAGAGTTCCCAACCCATGAAGACCTAAAAGCGGCAGTGACATCCTGGTTCAATGTCTTTGGTGGTAGAAGAGTATAACATCGGCATTGAAAAACTGTTACCACATTACAATAAATGCCTTGACAGCAATAACAATTACGTTGAGAAATAGAGTAAGGTACTGTATCTTTGTAAATAAAGTTTTGTGTTATATCTTACGCTATTATTTAGTTATACCATATTGTTCTTTACTTTCAGAATGACCCTCGTAAAATAAACTGTTAGTTTAAAAGTTACGAAACTTTCAATAAATAGTTTGATTATGTTCCTGCATATCATTAATTTATGTAGGAACCTGATTTATTTTTTATTTTGTCATATTATGCATCAATCCTGTTCTGAATTCTTCCTCATGGGCATGAATATGTCTAAATGACAAGGCAAATAGGGGAGGATTTATGGCCAGACGACCTTGTTTATATATTATTTATTGTACTAAGGAAAGGTTACAAGCGAAGTCTATGAGTCCTATTGCTGTTCATTTTCCCAATAGGCATCTTAAAACACAACAACACATAATTAATAGAGGTATGTTAAAGAATTAATAGAGGAAGGGGCTGTTAAAAGGTATGTTTACTACAGTTCATATTAAGTAAGAAAAAATTTTATTAATGAAAAATCAAAATAGGTTTCTTCTCAGTACCCATCTTGCCATTATTAAGTTCTTATGTTCTTTCTCATGTCCTATCACCTCAAGATTATTTAGTTCGTATCCTTACGAAATGGAATACACTAAATAGATAAGCTGCACTTGTTGAATAGAATCTTTTAAAACAATTAATTCCTCAAACTACCTTCCCGTTACATCTCACTGTTGTCTTTGCTTCAATTGCTTACACATCACTATCATTATTAATGTTGAGTGAGCACTGTTCTTTATATCAAGTTACTAATTTTTTCTTTCTTTCCTTCTTTAATTTAATACTCTTATGTTTCCCTTGTAGTGATGGCACTGTATAGGGATTTTTTGTTTATATATAATACTTATACTATATTACAATTATAATTTTAGGCTAAAAGATATAGACCGAGCTACAAATGCCAAGTTTCAGCTAGAACAAAAGCAGAGAGAAGAGGCTAAAGTCAGGAAAGATCAAGGAGGGAAATGGGAGACAAAGGTAAAGTTTACTATTTTACATTTCATTTGTGTAGGCTATATTGATACTAGATTTAGGATTAAGTATTTAAATATTTATTTATTTATTTAGATTCATATCATGAGCATCTTGAATGATGATATAGATTAAGCTATAACCCAACACAAGATCAATATAAATCAATAATAAATAAACAGTATATACAATATTATACCCGGTACATAAAACATCAGAATAGTATATTCTTTTATAAGAGATTCGAGAAAGTCACTAATACTATAAAAAGATTGTTTGGAGAGCCAGTTATATAAAGCTCAAAAACAGCTGCTTTCGGAGTGTTAACATGCCATAAAGTAGCATTTTATTGGCCTAGGGTGCTAAAGTAACTTTATCGGCCTAGTCTGCTAAAAGAAAACCACACAATAAACCTTACGTTTCAGTGTGGGCAGGATGGGGAAGGTTCCTCCTGATTATCTTTCCTGTAACATCTAATCTAATCTAATCTAATCTAATCTAGTCTAGTCTGCTAAAGTTGCCATGGTTTCCTCTAATGGACGTAGCTTCATCTATGGCACCTAGATGTCTTATACTACAGGTGTATTTGTATGGCATGGCCATGACTACTAAACCACACTGCGAGTTGAGAAGTACGAGTTCAGACATTGATTTTTGTAGTCAGGGAAGTGTAAGTTTCTGGTCATGAAAATCAGGGAAATTTATTTCGAAATTTATCCACATAGTCTGAAGTTGGTTTAATTAACATTTCTTTTTTCAGGTATTTCAAGAGGCTGGAGAGAACTGGGTTTATAAAAACCCACTGTCGAACAGACTTTCAAGGAAGTTGAGTAATCCACATTGATAGTGTATCATTCACTTGATGTGCTGGATGTATTTTATGACTGCCAGACAAGTGGTTTTCCCTCCAAAGCTTGTGAGCAACATATGAGAGTTTGGTTTTGTCGTGATTGTGTGGCGCCTTTGGTATGTGTTACCAGTATCTTCCACAGTCGAGTGAATTGTTCAAAAGCCCGTCATTAAATATATATGAAATTGAACCGCTATTAAATTATTGAATCAGGGATCGTTGGTTTTTTCTTGATTGTATACAATAGATAAAATGTAATATATGTCTGCAATAGGAAGAAAAAATCTGAAGGATTAAAGGCGATGTTGGCTCAGTATTATAGTACAAGTAAATTTGTGTCTAAAAAACTGAAACCTGAAGTATGATTCTTGTGCAAACTGTTGAACTGCAGTGATCTTTTACATCTTGAAGCCATTACATTCATCTTACAGGATTAAAGTTAATATGTTATGCTGGCTATTAATTAATATTTCTCATCTTTGAAACGAAGATATTTAATAGGCTCTACACAAAGGGCCCTGAAATACCAGGTAATCTGTTCATAATCAGGCCATTTGCCTTATTGGATTTGTTGATATGATCATTTCAACTTGAAATAATCATGGACTATTTTAATAATTCAGTATATTTACTATTTCTGAGAGTAAATAAGATTATATTGAAGTATTACGTATTTGTCCTGTTTCTTGAAGTAATACAAGAAAACAGAATGTAAATACGAAGTCACTTCTACAGTTTCTTGTAATGTCCACCACTGCTAGTCAGAAAAAAACATAGTTCTAAAGTAAATTAAAAACTAAATAAAAATTTTAAATTAGAAAAGTAATCTGAAAACCGTAGACTTGTTGTTATCGGTTAGAAACGAAAGCAGTCCTTGATACTTGAGTTATATTTTGTAGATACGGGGAGAAAATTTTCACTTATCTATACAGAAGACCTATTTGTTTGTTTTATTAAAATCTACAGTTTTAGATGTAAGCCAACTCACTTACATCATCATAAGCTAAGGTAGTTGTAATGGACATAATCATTTTCTTTTCAGAAAATATGTAGAAATTGAAGAATATATCTGTGTCAACAGTATTTTAAGTATCAAGGATCATAATACTATTACTCAAATATGGTGTATCAAATATGTTATTTACATATCACCAGTAAAAATTATATTAAAAACAACTCTAAAATATATACCTAGTTGGTTTTTTAAGTGACAGTAGCATGCCTTAAAGAAGTCAACTGAAGTGGTAGTTTTGTATATTTCAAACTTGTAGATCCATTATAACATGGAACTTGTTGAAATCTGGTGCAGTGATTTAGTGATTTTTTCCCCCATTGGAGATAAGTGAAGCTCAGTAAGTGCTGAATATCCAGTAATAATATCATTATCTTCACATTTAATATTTAATAATTTATTTTCAGGTTATGCTGGATTTATTATTTGTAGCAAATAGATTTCAGTGCATTATATAATTTCATAACATTGTTACAAAATTTCTTATACCAGTTTGTTTTGGATTATACTCACAAGGGAAGTACACTAACATAATGCCTAGAACAAAGTAAAAATAACTTTAAAATACATCCATATTAAGTTAGTTATCTGTAAAACTCTGCATTTGTGTACTGTTGATCTCTAAACGATAACAAATTTTATGAATGAAGAAAACAAATCTCTAAAGAAACAATACCATATGACAGAGAATCTTGGTAAGCTGATTATTAAAACCCGGAAGTTAAAGCTCTATCAGAAGACAAAATATGCATGCAAACATGCTGTAACATTTGTAAAATATTCTCCAAAACCAATTAAGTATGCTGTATCATTTAAGTAATTTTAATACTTCACATTCTTGTGTTAGCTGAATTATAAATAAATTACAGAAAATGAGTAAGTTGTATAAATCACATTACAAAACTTACAAAACTTTTAGTAAACTCATAGCTAATGAAGTGAAACATTGCTTTATTATTATGCAATCTCTTCTGAAAACTTTTAAGCTGTAGTCAATGACTACAGTCAGTTCTCAAAACATTCAGTTAGCCAAATATGCTGTAAATGTTTGAATTAACAAAGATATGAACTTTTTTTCTGATTTGTCAGAAATGTGCGATTAAAAATCTGTAGAAATATTTTAAAATCAGGCAAATATGATGAAACTGAAAATATGCAACAATATGCAGTCAGTTTTAGCTGTTCAAGCTAGAGTACTTCCCTTGTCAGAGTATAATATGATTGTACAAGTCATAATATCACACTTATATTTATTTACTATATCTACTGATGAAATTTATATGTTATAGTGAAAGTGGAAGCTTCATCACGAAGAATTATGTACCTTCACTGACCACTTTAGTGAAAGTGGATTATTGATCCTAATTTTTGCCAGACAATACTCATTCACTAGGGATAGTGCACCATCACTAGTGATTGTGTACCTTTTCACCCAAAGGTAGTGAAAGTGAACAAACATACTACAATAATAAAACATAGTTATGTTTCATAAAGAGTAAGATTTTAATAGAAAATATGGTTTAATTCAATATTCTTTAATCATATAATGGTATATATGACATAGGCCTACTTATTTCTTAGTTTGAAAGTTTATCTTCCCTAACCATCCACTTTCATTATAATATCTATGAGGAGTGTAGAATCAAAACATAATTAGTCCATGGCCCATTATTTCTCAGGAATGACGAAAAACTGTTTGTGACTAAACTATCGAACAAACATACAAATTCTTTATGTAATTAGAATAAGTAATTAACCAGCAGTGGAGACCCAGCTTTAGAGTTAAAATCATTCTTTTTGTTTACATCTTTTATTAAAGGTGAAAGTTTCTTGTTTTGTTATGAAAATATAATAGAAAGAATGTTTAAATGGGCCAAACATCCTGTCTGCAGTCAAAAATGATTTTCCCCACACTGGAAATGCCATATGCACCCCTTTCAATGAATCTGGAGATTTCTTTAAAAGCCATAATGGAAGCGCATGACCCACATGAGTTCCTATTTTGTCCTGCATATCTATTGCATAAAAGTCATAAAGGTATACTTTTTGTTCAAAATTACACTGACTTAGATAATATTAATGAGTCAATGCAGCAGTCACATCAACTACTTCTCGCGCAGCCATATTTGCTGTCCAACAGAAGTAATGACAAATGAATGAGGCTATTTATTTATTTATTGTACTAAGAATATTACAGGCTAATGCCCAATTACAATATTCTCACTTATATTAGTACACCAGATTCTAAAATTAAATATTTAAAGTGATATAATTTAGCTAATGCTATAACAATAAGAAAAAAAGAAAAAACAAACACAGAAAAGAAAACCAGAAACACAAACAATATGACAATTACACAAGGGAACATAATATGAAAAAACAAATAATAATATAAGTAATAATGTAATAGTTTTGGAGGAAAATATACATATCAGAAAGATTCAAGTAAAGAAAATGACATGGAGCAAAATTTAATAATTATTATTTCAAAATTTTCAAATTTTTTTCACATATATTTTTAAACCGCTTATTGTTTGTATTAAAAATATCTATATTGTCCATTTTGTGCAACTGATTGTATAGTTGGAGTACATTATAAAGAGGAGAATTATTATGAGAGTCAGTGTTTACTTTTGGGATGAAAAAAAGATTATGCAATTTATGAGATCTATAACGTGGAACATAAAAAAATATTTCTTAGAGAATATTAATATCATCTATTTCATTATTAATTAATTTGTATGTCTACATCAGTAATATATTGAGTAATATGCCTCCCCAATAGGAAGCTTGGGCAAATGTTGCACCTTTTGGAGGTCGATGCAAAGGAATATGAAGGAAAAAAGGAATGCGCACAACGTGTAGAGAGTTTATTTAAAGGGATATAGGATCTTTGTTATTGCAACAAGAAAAATAGGTTTCCTTATATAGTGCTCTTGTTTTCATCATCCCCATGCAGTGAGTTAAACGTCGGCATTTCCTTTTGTGGTCTGCCGGATTATATTATTGTTTATTGAGCGTAAAAAGTACTGTAGTTTGCACCATGGGTGTAATTTAACTTTTTAACTGGGGTGGCAAGGTCTGCCGGAGGTCTGGAGAGTATGGAATTTTTTTTTAATTTGGCGATAAAATGATGTAGTTGAAGCATTTTAAAACTTTTTTTACCTACCATACCAGCATAAATGTTAAGTTTAATAAAGAATCAAAATTGTGCCACATTTATAATCTATAATTTTTCACTTGTTTGCAAATAACTGATATTTTTACTGCCAATTTTTGGGATGGCAACTGCCACTGCTTGCCACCCCGTAATTACGCCACTGGTTTGCACTCTCAAATCTAAGCATGTGGTAGATTCTATTGCCAAGTCAATCTGACAACATTAGTATTGGCCCGAATATAATCTAATAGTACATTTTGTTTCACTTAAAACGTGAATTTTGACTATCATGTTGCAACTTCTATCTTATCTATTTACCCACTGAGACCATGAAGATGCTTTCTTTTCCACATGGTCCGCCATGACTGGTGGTCAAATCTTTACTCATAAGACATCAAGCAACAGTGTAGTATAAGCAGAAGCATGAAGGGAAAAATGTTGATGAATTTCTGGATGACTTGACCTTGGGTCAGATGCACATCATCACATGTTTATTCCCGTTATACAGCTGGATTTATGAAAATGAATTGTTGAAAGTGTTGGGCTGCGCATATAAGATTAGTATAGTTTTTGTAAGCACGTTTTATGAAGAAAATACATTGTCTTATATTTGGGCCATTATAATACAAAATTTCTTTGATTCTCGTTTCTCTGACAGAAACATGACAACATGACACAACATGCAGCTATTAAAACGTGTGTCCTTTTTGTGTTAACTGATCACATTTTTTAATTTAATCCATATTTCAGGCTCAATTTTTTTGGTGAAAGGTTACGATTTGAAACAAATCAGGCAGTACATCTCAGAGAGTGTGAATCCGCTTCAAACTAAATTACAATCAGAGGTGGACTAATTATGTTTTGAATCTACATTCCTCATATTATTGCTTATTTGGTATTCTTAATTCCCAAATCATACAGTTAAGTTTGCTATATTTTGAAAATCAATTTGAAAGAAACATTTTTCTGTATGTATTTTCTCACCACAGTGAGCATCAGTATAATTTTCTTACAACTTTGCTCTCATAACCTAAAACAAAATTGGTACATTTATATTTATCCTATTTGACAGACATTTTTGAATTCTTACTCATGAGAACTAACATTCCAACCTCCTTATTCACTTAATATAATATAGAATAAAGATATGTGAATTCACAATTCCTCCATTTATCATTAATGTTGTTGACAGGAGTCTTCCAGTGACATGGAACTAACTTGTTTGAATAGTATGAATTTGCATGAAGAAATATTTCCTGCCACTTGTGATTTTTCAAATTCATATGGCCTTTGAAGGAATTTGAACACTTTCATCTATATTCCTTACATATACAGTTGAATGGACTCTTAAAAGTAGGAGACAAATGTATAAGATTGAAAATGTATTATGTAAATTATAATTGCATAAACTGAGTGTTGGGAACATTTCAAGACCTGAGGAATGTTAGAAAAATACTGTTGCATTCTATTGCACATTTATTCCAGGCATCCTTATATCTGTGATTACTCCTCTATCTCCCGCAGCACTGTAGAGAATAAAATATTAATTTTAAAAAGTTGTCCTGTCTTAAAAGAGATTGTCGATGGAATAAGAAATTATTATGTTCAATTTTAATGAAGTTGATTTCATTCTTGTTTTAGAATTAGCCCATAATCATCTCAAAATTGGTTATATTCAGGGTGAAACTAAAGAAATCATCTCAGGCTATCTTATCCCGAGAATGTTAAATTAACCTACAAATGTGATAACTAAGCTGTATTGTAATTCTCTTTCAACTGGAAGAGGCATTCTTATAACATTGATTTCAATTTCACTGAATCCAGTACCATAGGCTATATACAATACATTAAAAACTCTCATTGTTTTAGAGATATAGCATTACCATGAGAAATTTATCCAAATTAACATTTCCCAGACTTCCACTGAACCACGCATAGCAAAGATGATCATATCATAGACACAAATAGTTTCAAAATTAGAGCTCTATAAAAAGAATAAATTAAAATTTGCTACGTTGTGATTATATTCACTTCTAATCCGACCTCCCCAAAATTTTAAAAATAACAAAATTAAAAAATACAGAACTTAAAAAAAATCCGAAACTCTAAAATTTTAAAAATAAAAAATCCAATATCCAAAATTTTAAAAATAAAAAATTATAATTTAAAAAAAATCAAAAATCCAAAATTTAAAAAAAAAAAGGTTTAAGGGGTACTCTCACTTTTGACTTGACAGAACATTGCCACTTGTCCACATATTTAGATTGAAAGTGAAATTGCACACAGTATGCATAAAGTTATATGAATTGATGTCTTCTGAGGCAGAGTCAGTTCATATTCATTAATTCTTCTTGTAAGCTGCAGTTCAGTCTATGATACAATCACAGGGTTTCTTGCACCTTTCACCAGAATATGCTAATTTTAAAGTGAAAAGTAGCTATACCTCTATTTTCGAGAGTTGTGACATGACTGGTTTGTGACCAACCTCAAAACTGTTCTTTATATCAAGTTACGAATTTTTTCTTTCTTTCCTAATTTTAATTTAATATCCTGTGCAGGATATTGCTGATCTGACATGTATTTTCATCAGGGGCGGATCCAGAGAGACATTTTGAGGGGGGAACCAAAGTAGAGAGGGAAGTTTTTACTCATAAAAATTAATTATTCCCAGTATACAATTGAAATCTAAATGAACACTTCGACATTTTATTACAAATGTATTTCAAAATAATGAATGTCGTTGTTTTAATTTAAGTATTTAGGTTATGTTTCTTTACAAAATTTATTAGAAGGCTGACCGTTTGAATAATCTGTGCAAAATGTTACAAATTTTAGGGGAGGAAATTTCCCCCATTTCCTCTCCCGTGGATCCGCCCCTGATTTTCATAAGGGCACATATAATTTAACACATGAAAAACAATTGCAAAATAGCCAGGAACAGAATGGCAAGTGCAGCAGCATTAATGCAAATAAATTCAATTTGAAGCCAAGAGGAAAGGGATCCAACAAACTCTTGAGCATATGTGTTGAATCGGTAATCGGCAACATAGTCATGGTTACCACTGCAACAGTGCTGTTTTCACAATTGCAGCACCCCACCAATAAAAAAATTATAGTATGGGTAAAGAATGTAACACTTAAAAATAGCTACTTTATTGCAAACAGTGTGTATAGTCACGTTCATTATTTTGTTTAGCACAAATTTCTCTGGATTTCAAAATTATGGAAATTAATGATTTTCTCCTATATGCAACTGTATAAAAACTTTTAAGGGTATGCTTACCCCGAAAAAAAAAATAAGCACTGCTTCTAATGAACAATATTTTCCAATTAAGAGAACTAATTTAATTATCTTCTTTCTCTATTTTGTTGCTATTTCTCTTCTATTTTCTATGAAATTCCCCCCCCCCCAGGGACATATTTCTAAATAGGCTAAGTAGGCTGTAGCCTAGAGCGGCAAATTTTCAGGGGCGGCAGTTTGGCAATTTATTCAAAACTTAAAAGGAAGTAGGCTATTTCAGTCGTTAATAATATTTTCTGTATGAATTTAAGAATACATGTTACTTAAAAATATGTTTTAGTCCTTCTACATAGCCTGCTTTCTAAGACTATAACATAATACAAATTCACTACTTTGTATTGAGGCAAACACAACAAAAACACTTTCATATGAGGACATTATTAACGAGAATATTATAGGAGAAAAATTCCTCCGGCACCGGGACTTGAACCCAGGACCTTTGGCTATTCGTGCCAATGCTCTACCAACTGAGCTAAGCCGGAGCTCAATTCACAGCGCCAGATGGAACTTCTCTCCTATAATATTCTCATGTAGTGTCCAACAGAGACAATAATCTGTGGCTCATGAATGCTTATATATCTATCTTGAATGTTAACTGTACAATAACAGTGGGAGCCCGGTCACAAAAATCACTACTTAGTGTGCCTCACAGTACTGCATATGACATAACTTGTCTGTCTGTGAGGTAGACCATTAGGGCAATCAGTCATAGGAGAGAAGTTCCATCTGGCGCTGTGAATTGAGCTCCGGCTTAGCTCAGTTGGTAGAGCATTGGCGCGAATAGCCAAAGGTCCTGGGTTCAAGTCCCGGTGCCGGAGGAATTTTTCTCCTATAATATTCTCATGTAGTGTCCAACAGAGACAATAATCTGTGGCTCATGAATGCTTATATATCATTATTAACGAGTTTGCCATTAAGAAATCTCGTAAGAAAACTATGTAACTTTGAACATTAAGATTACGTGAGGTAGGTTGTTTTAGGGAAGTTTGTATATTTTTCAACGAATAAACCAGTAGTTAACTACATTTTCACCGTGTAGGACAATTTAATTCAAATTGAACACAGTTCTTGAATTACGCAAAAGATAGTCATTAGCATTAAAATATAAAAAATATGTTTAAAATAGTGATCTCTGATCTGCAAGAACAAATTAATTAATTACGAAACCCATTTCAATTTTTAACGAATCTTAAAAGAAGTACCGGTAGGTAAAAAAAATGTAGATGACTAATTTGATTATATAATTTATGATGTAAACCATTAAAATTATAGTTTTATCTAAACTAAATGAACTTTATGCTTAAAAAAGATGAAAACACCAATGAACTCTATCCTTTTGTTGTATAAAACACATATATTAAGCAAATATGAACTATAGAGGGGGTGGCAAATGGACTTGAGCCTATAGGCAGCATACTCTTAAATCTGGGCCTGCCCCCCCCCCTCCCCCTCATTTTCTCTCTCCATCTTCCTCTTGCACTAGAGTTGCTATATGTCACGGAATACATCAAGGCCAAAAGGACTATTATCTTCAATTCTGTTTTGAACATATTGGCCAACTGCCAGGTAACAATACTTTCTTCTAGTGTAATGACAGTAACATTACTGTTACTGTTACAGTCATTACACTAGCATGGTTAATTAAACGAACTTGGTCCAGAAATTTCTAGACTGCAGAATACTTTCGTCATTAATGAAGTTGTACTTTTTACTGTCCTTTATTTATATATTGTGCAGTAGTGCAGTAATTTTTAAGCTGTTTGTCAATGCAAAGTATGAAAAATACACGTAATGAAATTGTTTTATTTCAGCTGGTTGCAATGTACTTTTATACAAATTGTAATCATTTCAAATATTGTTTGAAACAGAATTCTTCTCTTGTCTATATTTTGGTTACTTGTGTGATGTACTTTTGGTCAATATAGTAGGCCTGTAATAATTTATGAGAAGTTAAGTTTACATAAACAAATAATAGAAAAATATCTTTTAATTGGTTTTATAAAAGAATAATTTTCATTTTATCAATTGGGGCTCATTAAATTATATAGAGTTTTACTTTATTTATACAGGGTGTCCGGGAAAGACCTGACGAAAAATAAATAATTATGTATCTGAAACTATTGCATTTATTGACGTGATGTTTTCACGGTTACAAAGAGAAACACGATAAGTTTTACTAAGTCTCTATGTGAGCACCATCTGTGGCCCGGGCTATGTCCAAACGATACTCAATTTCGTGCTACACACGCGAAAGCATCTCCAGTGTGACTAGTCCTATTGCATCGTAGATTCGGTCACGTAAATCTGCAATATCGGTCACAGGTGTGAGATACACTTGTCTTTCACAAAACCCCACAAAAAGAAATTCAGTGGGGTCATGTCCAGCGACCTTGGTGGCCATGGTGTAGGTCCTTCTCTCCCATGGACTGTGGATTTTGCAGTTGTCTTGCCGGCTCACGAATGGATTTCCTCAGGCTTCTTACAAAAGCAGCCCGTACCATTTGAATGCCATTGTCGTTTATGCACGATTTCTTTGCCTTTCCCTGCTGTGACTGAACATTACCTGTCTCCAGAAATTGTTTGTGCCAATGAAGGATGCTGTTTCGGGCAGGAGGATTTCGGCCTTTGTCTGTTTGGAAATGACTTTGTATCCTACACGCTTGACTGACTTCAGTTCAGCAAGCCAAAAAACACGTTCTGCTTTCTCTACTGTGGTAAACATTGTTCGGCTGTAGGCTGTACACCACATGTACAACTTGCATTCCCAGTTCTCAGAATAAGACTGACTACACACGCTGTGCAGAACAAGCTTTTTTTCGTTTAACAACAAAGTGCATGCTTATGTGCATTATGGGATGCTACAAAACAAAACTTTTTGAGTTTGTCTTTCTAACTGTGAAAATACTGAGGTAGTAAGGAAGTGTAATAGTTTCAGATATATAATTATTTCTTTTACGTCAGGTCTTTCCCGGACACGGTGTATATTGTGAAGTAGTGCCAATCTTATTAGTGCAGTTATTATTAAGCTGTTTGTCAATACAAAGTATGAAAAATACACATAATAAAATTGTTTTATTGCAACCAGTTGAAAGTAAGAAATGAATGCTTACTAAATCATTTTGGTTACGTTATAAATTATGTTACCAAACTAACTTTATATGTATATATGTTATTAACTGTACATTTCTAAAATTTCTATTTGGATTTTTTATTTTTTTATCATTTGATTTTGAATTTTTTAAATTTTGGATAAGATCCAAAACTTAGAAGTCCAAAAATCCAAGATTTTAAAAATAATAATTCCAAAATAAAAAATCCAAAATTGAAAAATACACACACTTAAAAATAAGCATTACATAATTTTAAAAAATCCAAAATTAAAAAAAAAATCAGATCGAAAATTTAAAAAATCAAAGATCCATAATTAAAAAGTCCAAAAATTGGAGTTTTCAAAAGGAAAATATTTTAAAAATTGAAAATTTAAAGAATTCAAAATTTTAAAAATAAAAAATTTAAATATCTAACATTTTGAAATAAAAATGATTTTTTTAATATTGGATTTCCGATTTTTAAATTTTAGATAAGATCCAATATTAAAAAGTCCAAAAATGCAGAATTTTAAAAATAAAAATTCTACAATTAAGAAGTTCAACATTCAAAAATAAAAAATCCAAATTCTTAAAAATGAAAAAAAAGTCCAAAATTTAAAAATCCAAAATAAATCAAAGATACATTATTTTAAAAAATCATAATTATATATCAACAATTAAAAAGTAAAAAAAATCCAAAATTTTAAAAATAAAAAATTTAAATATTTAAAAACCCAAAATAAAAAAGTTTGAAAACAAAGTTTTAAAAATAAAAAAATCCTAGATTTTAAAAATAAAAAATTACAAAAATTGAAAATTTAAAAAATCCAAATTTAACACCAAAATTATAAAAATAAAAAATTCAAATATCCAAAATTTTAAAAATAAAAAATTCAGTATTAAATTTATTAAGCTTCGATTTTTTTAATTTTTAGATTTTTAAATTTTAGATAAGATCCGAAACTAAAATGTCCAAAAATCCAAAATTTAGAAAATAAAAATTCCTAATTAAGTTATAAATTTAAAAATAAAAAATAGAAAAATCCAAATTCGTAATATTCAAAAGTTCCAAAATTTAAAAAAATCCAAATTAAAACATCAAAGATCCAAAATTTAATATTAAAAAATAAAAAATCAAAGTTCCAAAATTTAAAAATTCAAGAAACAAAAATTTAAAAGTACAAAAGTATAATATTTTAAAAATAAAAAATCCACAATTTAAAATCTTAAAAATGAAAATTCAAATATCCAAAATGTTAAAAATTAAAAATTTGTATATTAAAAATTGAAAACAATCGAAAATTCAAAGAACCTGAATAATTAAAAGTTTCATAATTTAAAATAAAACCAAATTTAAAAATCCAAAATTGAAAAACCCCCAAAAAAAAATCTTAATCCAAAATTAAGAAATCCAAAATTTAAAAAAGTTCGAAGTTAAAAATTTAAAAGATCCAAAATTTAAAAAATCGAACAATCCAAATTCTTAAAAATAAAAAAGTCCAAAATGCAAATTTCATTAATCCAAAATTTATAAAATGCAAATTTAAAAATAAAAAGTTGAAAAATCCAAAATATTAAAAATAAAAATTCAAAGATCCAAAATTAAAAAGTTTGAAAATAAAAAATCCAAAATTTAAAAAAAGAAATTCAAATTAACTTCAAAATTTAAAGATATATAATCGAAAAATCCAAATTGTTAATAATAAAAAGCTCCAAAATTTAAAAAATCCAAAATTGAAAACTATCGAAAATTAAAATATAAAATGAAGAAATCGAAAATACAAAATGAAAAATTCAAATAATCTAAAAAAGTTCCAAAATGAAAAAAAAAATCTAAGAATCTTATTCCAAAATTAAAAAATCGAAAATATTAGGTCTCGGGAATGACGACAGATGGCTCCACTCCCTTGGGCTGTCTAAAAGTATAGCAAATTAAATGGCAGTTAGTACACTCTTGAATTGACAAATTTCAAAATATTAGTTTCGGGGTAAGCCGATAGATGGTAGCACCTCCTTGCCTTACTGTTTTCTGAGACGGTCACCTTAGTACACTCTTGCATTAAAAAATTTCAAAATAATACTATTAGTTTCCGCGAAAGCTGATAGATGGCAGCACGTCCTTAGGTTACCTAAAAGTTTTCTGATACACATCCGTTAGATGGCAGCACCTAATTGCCTTTTACCTAAGTTTGCATGAAACACTTAATCCACTTTTGCACTAAATGAAATTGCACTTAGTACACTCTTGCATTGAGAAATTTCAAAAGATTAATATTAGTTTCGGTGAACCTCGATAGATGGCAGCACGTGTTTCCTAACCTAAAAGTTTTCCCGAAACACTTAGTCCACTTTTGCACTAAATGAAATTGCACTTAGTACACTCTTGCATTGAGAAATTTCAAAAGATTAATATTAGTTTCGTTGAACCCCGATAGATGGCAGCACGTGTTTCCTAACCTAAAAGTTTTCCCGAAACACTTAGTCCACTTTTGCACTAAACGAAATTGCACTTAGTACACTCTTGCATTGAAAAATTTCAAAAGATTAAAATTAGTTTCGTTGAACCCCGATAGATGGCAGCACGTGTTTCCTAACCTAAAAGTTTTCCTGACACTTAGTCCACTTTTGCACTAAACGAAATTGCACTTAGTACACTCTTGCATTGAGAAATTTCAAAAGATCAACATTAGTTTCGGTGAACCCCGATAGATGGCAGCACGTGTTTCCTAACCTAAAAGTTTTCCCGAAACACTTAGTCCACTTTTGCACTAAATTAAGTTCCACTTAGTGCACTCTTGCATTAACAAATTTCAAAATATTATAGTTAGTTTACAGGATAGTTGGCAGCTCTTCCTTGCGCAAATCCCGGGGGAATTGGGTATTGTACTAATGCTAACAACCGTAAACAGATTGCAGGAGCAAGTACTGTTTGCTCCTGACCTCTGGTGGGAATTTTAGATACCTGGAATAGGACAAATTTCAATGGGGTAATCCCACACTTACCAAATGGCAACAGTAGACATACTATTCGCTCCTGCCCTCTGCTGGGGATATTGAACACCATGAGGAAATCCCCGTGTGAAGGATGTTTAGCTCACCAACGTTAGCAGATGGAAGCAGTAGAATAGTTTGCTCCTGTCCTCTGCTGGAAATTTTTAACAGTAGCAACGGTAGCAATTTTACTTATTGATTTACCTGAATAATCGTCTGACGTGCAGCAAAAATTTGGGGGTTTGGTATGGTATTTTTTGGAGGGGGGATTGGTTTGCTTTAGTTTTTTCTGAGGGGGTTTGTTTTTTTGGGAGGGTGGGTGTTTGGTTTTTTTACAGTGGGGGTTTGGTTTTGTTTTTTAGGAGGGAGTTTTCATGGGTCATTGGTATGTTTTTTTTTTAAAGGAGTTTTGGATTTTTATGAGGCGGTTGGTTTTATTGTTCTTTGGAGAGGGGATGGTTTGTTTTTTTTGGGGGGGGGGAAGCGGGCTGGTATGCTGTTTTTGGAGGGTGTGTGTTTGATTTGTTTTGGGGGGGGGGAAGGGGTTTTGGTTTTTTTTGGGGGGGGAAGGGGTTTTGGTTTTTTGGGGGGAAGTGTGTTTGGTTTTTTGGGGGGAAGTGGTTTTGGTTTTCTTGGGGGGTGTGTTTGGTTTTTTTGGGGGGGAAGGGGTTTTGGTTTTTTTGGAGGGGGGTGTGTTTGGTTTTTTTTGGGGGAGTTTGTTTTTTAGAAGGGAGGGTTGGTATGTTTATTGAGAGAGAGGGAGGGATATATTTTTTTTTGTACAGACAGATAGCAGGATCTTCACGAGGACACCCTTCGGTCGTTAATGGTGGTTTTCACGACCGGAATGTTACTTAAAATTTAAAATGTAAAAAAGACCGGACCCGTGGAACATGTATTTTTCTAAGAATGCCCTTCACATGCCAAATTGCAATAACTGGAGTGCATGATTACCAGATTGAACCTGTTGTGTTGAACATCAACCTTGTATGTAAAAAAAAAATTGACAAAATAAGATTTTGTTTGATCCTCAACATAGAAGTCTTCCTGAATCTTTTGAAGAAAAAGAAAAAAAAAAAAAAAAAACTGTGTCACGGCATCTTGACAAAATTCAAAAATATATGTCACCACAATGTATGAGATACATCTCATTGACTGCCTCCAAGATTCTTATGCTGATAACGTAAAAGTGAAGTTTTTGACACACGAAGTTCCTGTTCAACAACATCGATGAACCACCAATTCATCCATTTGAGCTTACATTATTCTATGTGTAGCTGCATCTCTCTCTTTTTTTTTTATATAGTAAGGCCATCCACAGCCATGTGGGACTCGAATAGCAGACTATGGAATTTAATATAGCTTGCCTAGGCTGACCATATGCACTGTTTTGAACGAGACAGTACCATTATTTTTATTGTTTTTGGCCATCCTGTCATTTTAATGAAAGTGTCAAGTACCAATGTATCCTTGAAAACGTATTCTTCATTTGGATATAGAGAAACAAGCCATATCTCTATCACGCTATCAGAAATTCTTATACCTACATGAGGAAAAGGAAGCATGTCTCACAAAGGGAATTGTCAATTAATTTCTTTTTGAACAGTTCGGTGATATATTTCCCTTTTACCATTCTTCCTTTTTAAAGGAAGGGTAAACTAAAAAAATACCATTTTTTTATTTTAATCTCATCGCACGGAGCTTTGAATTATGAAAAGAATGGTGTTCTCGTGAACTTCAGGCGCCTAATATTACGCTTTGTACGGGTGAAGTAAAAAGCTCCTGTGACGTCACGCGAGACAATTCATTGACAGGACAGCTGCTGTAATGCTCGCGCATGCTGCTTCTACATACACCACAAAGTCTCATTTGTATTAGTTGTTGATAGAGATGTCTGCAATGTATTCACAAATTAATTTCACACGAATAGAAAATGACAAGGAATTATTGAAAGAATTGCAAGGAAGAAAAGAAAATACGGAATGGTGGGGGGCTGTGTATACAAATGAAAACGGACCACGAAAGTGTGTGTTGTTGGGACTGTAAAGGAATTTGTGAACAGAAGGGGGTTGTAGGCTGTATAACACAACATGCCTCATTCAATAGTGTTATTATAAATAAAGATACACTAGTTGCCAGTCGTTATCAGTTAATACTTAGAGCTAATACAGTTCAAAAACAAAATATTTTTCAAGATACGGACAGAGTCACGTTAAGATTCAGAATCATCTTTTGCGGTAGTAGAAATGTCAGAAATGCTAAAAGAGCTATCTAAATCACAATTTCTAGAAGAAACATTCAATGAATCTGTGCAAACATTGACATAAGCTTCATGCTGTTAGAAACTGAATTTTTGTCATAAATACTAGATTCCAAATTCATGATTTGTCCATTCCCGGATACTGATGGATTACTGTTCGAATCTTGTAACAACCTCTCATTTCCTTCTTCCTCAAGTACGACTATTTTCTTTTCTTCATTGGCGGTGTTTCAGATTTCCTACGCAAAAGAAGTGATGGCACACACACAATCAAAATCCCACATCTTATTTTCCTGTCACTATATGTTCAATTTAGTTTTGCCATATTGATGAACCTTAGCTTGAATAGCACTTTTCACAAAGTCATCAAGGTTATGTAAAACATGGCGTGGCTTCAGAACCTTTTGGAGTTGTCACTGCACTCACTATGCACTATCCAGATAGGCCTACTGCTGGTAGATAAACTGGTGAAATCCGATGTGAATTTTACAATGTCCTCACTTGCAAGTGTTGGATATTTTTTAAAAATACATTAAAACATTTAACATTGTTTCCTTTTGTCTACTTCGCAAAGATTTACCTCTCATATTTTTAATTATGCTACTCGGACCTGGTTGAATTATGTGTACTGCTTCTCGTAATTTGGGTTATAAATTATAAATGCCATTTCACCATAAACTGAAAAATTTATAATTTTATGTTTTCGGTTATTACAGTGAAACCTCTCTATAATGGACACGTCCAGGACTGTAAAAATAGTCCGCTATAGAGGGATGTCCGCTCTAGAGAGGTTAGAAAATAATGGAGTAAAATAATCTACAGTACTTACATGAGAGTGTTATACAGTAGATGAAAATCTCTTTAGTTTACACTAATCCATTACACAGATATGTTATGCTGTAGGCCTACATATTACAACAATCCCGAACACTATACTGTAGTCCAGTTTAGGCCTACCATCAAAATTAAAACCACACTTTTTGCAATGAAATAGGCCTACACAACTGTACTTCTGAATGTAGTAGTCGAGCGCACTATTAACATGCAAAAAAATCTTTAATGTTTGTTTGTTTTGTACACTTAGGTTTCGCAATGACGTTTTCATTGTGTGCAATTAGATCAAGTACAAGATTTGCTCCTCCATCATTCTTCGCACTATAAAACATTTTGAGCCTCTTG
Organism: Ectobius pallidus; assembly: GCA_964059195.1. Lineage (NCBI taxonomy): Eukaryota > Metazoa > Arthropoda > Insecta > Blattodea > Ectobiidae > Ectobius > Ectobius pallidus. Next base: position 61,663,268 of record CAXKWD010000003.1, read on the forward strand.
ACGATGTCAAGCACCTCACTGTACGATGAAATTGAGAAATCAGTTGTAGCAACCCCTTCAGCTTCAACATCATCACTATCACCATCATATTCTTCATTCTCATTGTCGTCATTTTCATTCTCTTGGGCTGACTGTAGAATCATGTTTACATCTTGGCTTTCACACTTGGTTGGGATGTCTTCATCAATGCTGACATACGTGTTTGCATTGAAAGTGAATTCATTAGCTCCTGTGTAGTTTCCATACCGTCAGAAATGTCTGATTCTATTTCAGTGTCACCACTAGCATGGAACCCAGATTTGATGAAACAGCCAGATATTGTTGCCACTGTAACCTGTTTCATCAGCATTCAAAATATTTTCCGCTGAATAGCCATCAATGAATGAAGGTAATTTTTCTTCCCAGTTAGTGACGGTTTCCATATTAACACTGGAGGATTCGCCACAAATTACTCTAAATTTAATGGCATGGCATTCTCTAAACCTTTCAAGCCAGCCGTTTGAGGCTTTAAAATCTACGACACCTAATTCTGCTCCAAATTCAAGCGCTTTAGCCTGAATCATGGGCCCTGAAATAGGGATATTCTTGCTCCTCATTTTCCTAAACCACTCTACCATTGCTTTATCGATAGTAGCACCACTGCAAATTTGAAAATGTCTGACTGGTTGCTCATTTCCATTAAGGTGCCATTCCTTAATCAATTCTTCTTGTCTTTTTACTATTTCTGCCACCTGCGTTTTTCCAATCTTAAATACTTCTGACAATTTGCGTACACCACATTTTTCATTCTTTTGATAATTTAAAATGTCCACCTTTTCTTTCAAGCTTAAACTTTTTCGCGACGCCATTGAACATGTATTCACTGCCACACTACACTTGCATATGTCTGGCAATGAGTAAGCCTGCAGACGAACTAAGTTTTCAATTTGACTTATGAATGAAAGTATGAATTGCCTACTCGCATACTGTATTGGACTCAGCTAAGCTCCTCTGGAATGTGGGGAAAGATAGAAGGGTTGTGTTTGCCTGAAGAGTGACTAACGGAAGGAGAACAGTTAAGGGAACGACCTAACATGCATTATAAAAACATTGACTCACCTGCATTCTAGTGGTGTAGCTAATTCACTCAAAATGAGATAAATGTGTTTGGAGCGAAGAGTCCATCAACCCCAGTAGTACCGCTAGCCTTCCCCCATCCACCAACACACCCCTATATCTTTCCCCACATTCAAATTCAATAGCAGAAGGCTGCATAACAAGAACTACAGTCTGCGTCAGAAAAAGAAAAGAAGTTCAGTACAATACAATATACTGTAGATACAGTATATGATTTTCTCGTCAAGTGTCAGTTAAGAGAGGTTAGAAGAGGCTTTTTAAGTGGATTTTGTGTGTCCGTGTCTGTAATATAGGGTGTCCGTCTTAGTGGGGTTAATTATGAAGTTTCATTATAGTGACCTAGGGACCAGAAAAATCGTCCGTAAAGAAGGGGTGTCCGTTAAGAGAGGTTTCACTGTAATCACAAAAATGCCTCTCACAGACTGAAGGGTTATATTACGAATGCCACGTTTTGCAATACACTGAAACATTTGTAATAAGCTGATATTGTTATCTTAATAATTTTCATCACATATTATGAGCTTTAACTATTACAAAAATCAAATCTAGTACTGTACTATATTGTCTTGTAGCATAATGTTTGCTGCGGTTCTAATCACGTGCATTTGTTTACACGGGCTTGCATTCTCAAAATGAATAGATTCTGCTAAGAGGGTGGCTTAGTTGCAACTGACAAATTCTTACCCCTCCTCTTCATGCCCAATGTTTCTGCACATCTTAGGTCAGTTCAAGGGCATGCCCGAAGTTACTTGAATATCACTCTACATCCCTTAGTAGAAGCTGCATGATCAACATACTGTTTTCAAGTAAACTTTTTGTGATGTGAGAGTTTTAGCAAAGATGGGTTTGCAAAGATCTCATGTGTTTTACGAGTGTTGAATAAGTGGAATGCCGATCTATCATCCACATAATTGGATGCAACCATTCAAACTGGGGAAAAGTGATAGAAATGAAGCAGACAGATTTTTATTAGTATTCTGTCTTGCAAATGAAAATGTCCTGTTTTCGATGCAATGTAATATGGCCAGCCTAAGCTTGCTTGACTTACAATTGAAATCCCGGATATGGTGTGTGCACTTGATTGAAGCACTGCACTACATAAAGGAAGGATTCAATTCTCAATGCCATTACTGGGATTTGTTGGCACTGTCCCAGCCTATAACAGAAATGAGCAATCCTGGGGTGAAGTAGCTAGTACAAGGATGACAACTTACCTTCTTCTTATATTAACTGTGTAAAAATGTGGGAGCCTCAAACTCCATGAACCCTTAGGTCCTTCATGGTCGGTATAACAGGGAATACTTTACTTTATAATAACCAAAACTAATATTTAACTCTTCCATGACTAAGCTGGTTACAGCTGATAACTCCAATCTTACTGAACTCCAATTCTACTGAATACCGTATATACTCAAATACTACCTGCATATTTTTTTCAAAACGGGAGTGAAAAACTGGGGTGAAAGTATTATTTGAATACTGGTCTCCTCTCATCTGAATTTCAGCATTTTGTACTATATCGGCTCAATATACACGATGCTTTGTAGTAGTATCACAGTATAGTATAAGAGTAGCGAAGCTGTAATGAAAGGAAAATGAGACAAAGAAGATGCTTTCTTATCCACATGGTCCGCCATGACTGGTGGTTAAACAAAGTTTTACGTGTAGATGCCAAGCAAATAACAGTGCAGTACAAGCAGAAGCACTATTTCGGGAGAAGTTCGGAGAATTTCCATACGACTTTGACCTTGGGTCAGACGCATGTCATCGCATATGGATTCCCGCTGCACAGCTGGATTCATGAATGGAGAGTTGTTGAAAGTGTTGGCTGTGCATATAAGAGGCGAGATTTCAGCTGGCTGTTACCTTGCATGTTATTTTTATAATTACAATTTACTTTACCATATTTAGTTCTTTTATGATATGTAATGTTAATTTTAACTGTTTAATTAAGAATAAAACTGGCAACATAATTTTATATATGAGCCTATAGATTTTTTTTCAAATTTCCTTTCTAAAAATTTGGGTGCGGGTATTACTTAGGGGCAGGTAGTATTTGGGTACATGTGGTAACTTAGTATTTTTTTGTATTACAATTATCAGGTTCATGTAATCTTTCTTCACAATAAAGAATGTATCTAGAAAATATGAATCTTTCTAATAAGAATCTTTCTATCATACTATTTTGGCATGGTGCAAATCTCTTGCTGCATATGAGTACAATGCTAGATTTCTGAATTTAACAACTGCTCCATTTTCACTTTGTTTACCAAGGTAAACATTATTTTCATAATAACAGTTTGAGTTATTTGGGGGTAATTGTTCCAGCATTGCTATTTATGCAACAAGTATAGTACCTCAAAAGTATGTCACTGTGTTCATACTTTGTCATTTTTGAAGTGTAGGAGGAATTACGAATTAATAATGAAGGCCTCCTGAAACCTGTAAGAACTGATTTAGAAAAACTGAATTGCTAGTGCCTGTTGCTGTGGTAAATAAACTAAGTTCTGTGTGGTCGCCAATTTACAGTTATTGTAACATAAGAGTTTCTTAAATTTAAATAAAACAAGCTTGAAAAGCGACTAAAATGTTATTCTATATGACATAGGCTATAGGAATCAGCAGATATGTAGAAGACTGTGTTGAAGAAAAGACGAAGACTGCAAATGGGTATTTTTGTTGTGTAAGTAATGTATCTTAAGTGAATGATTACCGCTTCAAGTGAATGATTCATTTTATAAGTGAATGATTTTGATGCTTCCGCTGTAGCTACTTGAAGCGATACAAATATTAGTAACATCTTGATCAGAAAATAACAATCAATTTGTTTAAAAAATGAAAATTCTGTTGTATATTATGTTGAATAAAATGTTTAACTTAGTTTATTTTCTTATGTAAATACCTTGCAAAAATGACAAACTTTTGTAACTCAGATCAGTTCAAGAATATCATACTTTTGATGTAGGTAGCGGAAGAAATGAGAAGGTACGTTTCAAATCGTATTAAGTCCACCCATGGAAGAAAATGAGTTTTAAGTATAGTTCCGACTTCTGAGTATGCTTTATCATCCTGTGAAGTCTGTTTTCGTCTAACTTAATTAAATCCTCTTCAAAATAACGCATAAAACTAAGTGTTCTTACATCCCTCAGTTTACATTTCAATAGTTTTTCTTCTCTCCTGAAAAATTTACAAAAGTGGACTCAATACGGTTTGAAACATACCTCCTCAAATAATTTATAGCATTTTACAATGTGAACAAACATGTATTGTACTGGCAACAGAGTCAATATCCATATTAAGTAGAAACCGAACTACATGCAACTGTGCTGTATATACAAGGCAGTCTGTGTTAAATCAGTACAGGCAGTAGTTGCACTCAGGTATAAAGCATACTACAAATTATACACATTATACTACACATTATAGATACTGCACTTTAGCAAACCACTTACCTGGTTATAATGCAACTAAGCTCTGTGTATACAGTATATACTTGAATACTACCACATATTTTTTTCATAAATCGCGAGTGAAAAACTGGGGTGCGGGTATTATTTCAATACCGGTCTCCTCTCATCTGAATTTCGACCTTTTGTATCATATTGGTTCAATATAGCATGATGCTTAGGGGCCGTATTTTTTGGTAACAACGATAAGCGCAAAATTTTATAAAACAACTTCCCTTAGCTATATTTAGCTTTTATATGCTTAAAATACCAATATGAACCAAATTGAATTCACAAAATATCGCAAAATTTACTCGATTCTGCGAAATGTGTCTATAAGCGCGAAATATGCCCCTTCTGTCCGTAAAGTGAGAAATGAGCACGAAAATTTGCCTTAAAATCACAATATTGTGTTTTGGTGTACTGTATGTTTTTATTTCTTAGCAGCATGCTTTTTTCTGCTGTTTCTGTGGCTGTCGAAGATTTACCGATATATCGATATTTGTGATCGATTATAAAGATTGCAGAATTTACGCAAAGATTATCTGTGACCTGGTTTGTACTGTTGAGTACTCTCCTTTCCTGCTATCTCTTTGCCAAGTTAGCGATGCCTATGATCGATTACAGCAGAAGTGTGTAGAATGTTTGTTACTTGTATACAACAGATTTCGTCTTTTATCCACAGTGGTATGGTTGGTACTTCTGTTTGCAAATGGCTATCTGATGGTGTTTAGTAGAAATTACGATAATATTTCTCGTCATTATATTTGAACATTAACTCTAATCATGCCTAAATAAAAAATTACTTCAGTTCATACAAGGGCAGAAGAATATAGAAATGAATGGTGGGGGTGTTAGTTCATGTAAATAAAGAAGCAAAGTTTATCATTGTGCAATGTTCCCAATGTAGTATAAAGTAACTTATTTCACGAAATACCCACTGAAATAGAAGTTAACACCGAAATCAGCCATTTTATTTCATCAATAAATCAGGGCCCTAACGATGCTTTGTAGTAGTATCACAGTATAGTATAAAAAGTAGCGAAGCTGCAATGAAAGGAAAACGAGACAAAGAAAATGCTTTCTTATGCATATGGTCTGCCATGACTGCCGGCGAAACAAAGCTTTTACATGTAGAGATGCCAAGCAAGTAACATTACAGTACAGTACAAGCAGAAGCATTAAATGCGGGAAAAGTTTGGTCAAGTTAGGTGAATTTCCACATGGCTTTGACCTTGGGTCGGACCAGTCAGACGTACGTCATTGGGTGTGATTCCCACTGAACAGCTGGAGAGTGCTGTTATTGAAAGTGATGCAGCACATATAAGACAGTGAGATTCCGGCTGGCTGTTACAATGTTATTTTTATAATTACATTTTAACCTACTATTTTTAATTCTTTATGATATGTAATGTTAATTATAACTGTTTAATTAAGAATAAATAATTTTATATAAAGGTCTATAGATTTTTTTTTCTTCCAAATTTCCTTTTGAAAAATTTGGGTATGGGTAGCATTCAGGTATGTATGGTACTTACATTACATTTACTATTCAACTACAGTATTAACACTACCCATTTCATTAAATACAACAGGTTGCTGAAGCAGGGGGTACTGCTTTTTTCAACTGTACTCAGAGACAGATGTTGGCTAAGTTGACCAGTACATATCACACTTAAAAAACATTGTAACTTAACAAAATCAAGTGTTCAGAGTTACAAAAATGTACATAAAGTAGCAAATACAAAGGAAAATGCATGATGTCATGTTTCACACCAAGTCATGGAAGAGTTAACTTCACCAGTGATTTCAGGAGTTAAATATTTTGAAATACTTCCAAAAAGTGATTCTTTAGTACAAGTCTTCCAATGCATTGAAGAGGAATTTAACAGACTTCCTTACGTCATAAGAATATTTTCCTAAAGTTATATTAATCAAGAATTAATTTTCATGATAAGAGAGATTTTGGTTCAAGAAGTACAAAATCTGATATAAAGAGGAAAAACCCTACCACTTAAAATTCAATGCAACTGTTTTCCTTAACATATGTACTTAACACTTAGATCGAGCTTGAGTGACAAACACCTTCATGATATAATACTTTCTACATCAATGAAAAGAATTCAGATCTATCACTTCAGAAACCAATTACAGTACACTTAAGGAATTCTTCTACCAATGACAGCATATGACAGAACACTCTATCTAAATGAAACTGTCAACTGTCTTGAGCATTTATGAAATTTTTCTTCACATGGTTTTTATATTTACAAATGGCTATCAGTTATTATCATGAGGAGTATATACAGCCATGTTACTTTGTTGTGAAATATAGTTAATAAAATAGTATCACGTAAGGAAAAGAAAACCTAGCCACAAGAACAAATAAACTGGTGGGCAACTAACAAGTTCATGGGGAAAAAGCTGCAATATTTTGTCGCAGTACTGTTTTATGTGAACAGATGACAAATACATCATATTTGATCAAAATAAATACTCTCTCATATAGATAGCAAGAACAAACTGTATAGAAATTTAAATGCATACATTACTATCCTTTTATTTAAAGCATGATCATACGTTTCTGGCAATCATATCATACATAATAATTGAATCGGCGAGATAAAGAAGGGAAAGATTCCAGGTGACCAAACTTTAGGGAAACTGGAAAAAACTTTATAGTTTATAAAGTAAAATTCTGATAGCCAAACTCACTATTGCAAAGTTATAGCCTATAACCTTATCTATCATATCCACCTGTTTAATTGTTAATTTTGTTCTTAATTAAGCTGGTGTATTTATTCAAAGTTGGTGGAATCTTTCCATTTTCAATCTCACTGCAGTTTTAAGCAGGAAAAATTAAATAAAAACATTTGTTTTGGTCTATAAGTATTACTGTATTACAGTAAAACAAAATATAGGATAAATAAACACTCTTCACATACGTTAAGACAGTAAAAAAACTGTAGGTAGTGTCAAAAACTGATAGCTTAGAAAAGAGTAATTGCTTTTTTCTATCTTTTACTCATTGGCTACCTCGACATATACTTAACTGAGTGTTAACAATAATGAGTACTTTAAAATCTAAAAATGTTCATAATTAATTCACAAACCTTAAAAATAATAAGAGTATGACCAAAACTTTCACTGCCTATAACAGCATAAATATGAAAGGAATATTTTATTTTTTCATGCAAAAAGATGCGTTTACGTGTAAAGAACAAAATGGCTATCTCAGTTCAAAACCCAAAAAAAGTGGAACTTTTCCCTTCTTCATCTCACCGATTCAATTATACTTCTTAGCATTTCTGTTTTTTTTTACTTAATTTTATCAAATCAACAATAAATACCCATAATGGACTTACTTATCAAACGAACTACCTTTGTTGACACATAAAAGAATTCAATCTTAGGACATCAGGTGTATATACTCCTCATTAATTTACGGGTTAGTATAGCTCATACAGTGGGTAATAATAAAAAATATCTGTAGGCCTCACATTTTTTATACTGAAGAAAGAAAGAAAGGGGGGGGGGGAAGGGGCTGGAACTGACTGGTTAGTTCTCTGCATTCAGTGTTTGCTTTATACTGGTCTGGCTAATATAATCTGGCGAACGCTAGATAAAACTATGCATTTCTACATGGTAATTTTTTTTCTATTCTAGAAAATTACATGTCATGTAAATTTTATAGATGAATAAAAAGTTACTAATCACAAATATATCTATAGATGGAGGATGAGCGATCAGCGACGGCCGATGGGTCCTCAAAACATCTTCAAATTAAATTTAAGTGAAATTGTACATAAAAAATCCATCTCAAGTATTATATTCAACAAGTTCACTTCAGAAACTTCCTAAAAAATTCTATGATCTCTATACAACCAGACCAGATAAGCATAAGCTGTTGCTGGACTTTTTAATAACAAATTATCTACCTGTGAAGCATACCGAATATGATATATTGAAATATAAGAAAACTAAGTGTCAAAATTCAAGGAGAAATTGATGCTACAAAACTGATGGTGTTTGTGACAACTCATGATCGTAAATGATGGTATACAAAATCAAATCTGTAATAGTGAACACCAGATATAATGAATTACGTGTATGGATGAAATAATCATAGGTTAGGTATAGAGTTTTTCTAGTGTACAATTTCAAGTCTTACATCATCACTGGGACACAAGCAGAAACTATGAAGCTCTAGTCTTTATGTTTACAAAATGCAAAACCTACCTTGTTGAATATTTTCACATTATTTTTAAATTTACAGTAATTACAGGAAATTAAACACAACTACGATGTTGGCCATCCAACCATCCATACAATTGTAATGTATTTAAGGAACATCTATGGAAAGTTGCCCTTCTTTCTCATATCCTTGTATCACACAATGTTACAGTTTTATGTTACAGATACTATGTCGTATGTAGGCTTCATGTCTGTTTTTAAGCAAAACTTGATTTGGAATGTGTTCTGATAAGAACTTAAACTAGTCTTCAAAGCAAAGGTCATTAGTCATGAATAGGGGGCTGATTTCTATGAAATGTCATATTTTTCCCCTTTGCATTATTTCAGGTTTCCGACTAATTTAAACCAGTTTCCAAGTATCCTGGTGAAAATGGAATAGCTTTTATTGTGCATATAACTGCATATTTAGGACATTTTCAACTATTGTAGCATATTTAGTATGAATATGCATATTTAGGTCATATTTTTGGCATATTTGTGTGCATATGAAGGAAATTTTGAAGTTACATATATGTTACATGATATATCATGTTTTGTAAATTTTCCATTAAAATGATACTTTTTGAGAATGTACAGATATTTTAAATAATTAACACTATATTTTAATAAAATGTATTGTAGTGAAAATTAAAAAAATATACACAATCTGTAAGTGGCAAAGTCATATTTTAAATTTTATTGGTCATATTTTAATGTTTTTTAGGTCATAAATGCATGCATATATCCTATTTTTTAGGTCATAGAAATCCGCCCCTAGTCATGAGCCACCATTCAGTTCAAAATGTACACAATAATAATCATAGAACTGACCAACAAAATAAAACCATTAAAGTATTCCAAGTAAAACACAAAAACTCAGATAATATATAAACTCTTTGAGATTATTATGCTTTTCAATATACCCAAGATACTCAATTTTAGTGTAAAAGCCTGCAGTATGTAAGGGAAGTAAAGCCATTGATTACGTGTTATAGAATTATGAAGCACTGCACTTTTTAAATTTGGGGGTTACTGAGAAAAATTGAGCAGATGTTTCATGCCGTACATACTACTTATTGGGATACTTCAAAAGGTGGTTGTCTTTTCAGGGTGCAAAGGAATTGATTAACCATCCTGATTAAAACAAGTTCCAGTACTGCAAGAGGGAGAAATATTTCCCCATGACTTATTATTGTACCATTAAGGAATTTAAATAAGGTTATGTACTGCTTAATAGGCATGTAATCATCAATGAAATTTTATCCTGCAGGGGTGCTTTTATACGTCTCTGCTAATTTGGAAGAACCCTCCAGCAAAATAAATAACTGCAAACTGAAAGATGATGAACATTCACATAACAATATCAAGAAGAATTTTAAAATATAATTATTCTTACAATCAGATAAATATAGCCTCTGAACAGACAGCAAAGGCAAGGCCAAATGATATGGAATGAATTAAAGTAACAATGCCCCAAGCCCTTATGCTCTATATTCCATAAGCCAACCCATCCAAGACATGTCAACAGACAATCCCGCTTCCACCGTACGTACTTGAGAATCCTAAGCCCCGAATGGCACTATGGCCCGGTGGCTAGATACCTCGTTCCTCTGGTGAGCTTACATGGACAGGATGTATTACAGCGAGGTTACAGCAGCAAGGACTCATGGACAGAATATGTACACCATTTATACCAAAGTACGGTATTTAATAATAAAACTCATTTCTCAAATGACTCTGTGGTCTGTGTTCATCACCTCTTCAATTGCAAATGAATGAATACATATCTTTGAATGAATGAATAGACTTCTTTACTTTGCTAAACTGCTCACTGCAGTCTTGAACCCAACCTGTAACTTCTCCAATTGTTAATTATGGCGATATTATAGGGTAAGAAGGATGTGTAATATGTTAATCATGCTGCAGGCTAAAGGAAAATCTTCTCCCTAAATCCTAGCAAGTTCTCTACTGATTTCATTTAATATATACAGTATTTTGTAATAATAATTTTTCCACAGAACCAGCACAAAATCTGGGAAGCCCCCAAAAATAGAGAAACTACAACGGATTTTTTTTTTAATCATCATGTGCATCATAACTATTCCCTAATGTTATTCCCATGTCACTTAATGCACAAACACACACAAATAGACATTATACACATAGCCTACATACATACAATATACACCAGTTAATACATTTCTACAATACAATCATTACAAACATCAGAAATGAGACTATTATGATAATTCTAGGCACTTCAGCAAACTTTTATCCTGTTTAGTACTTCTGTATTACAAGCTTTAAGATGGCATTAACAATGAATAAGGCAGAGTTGAAAGCTGACTTGACAGTGATTGAACACTAAAAATTTCGCAAAACTGTTGTCTGAAGAAAAAAAGTGTAGGTTTGAAATTGAAGAGCTGGATGCAATAAGAGAGAATAATTCATTTAAAGGTTTTTTTTATGCTTAAAACATCTTTAGAGAGACCTTGAATCCTTCTCTACATAATTCTTAGTTCTCCACCTCTCTAATAGACATGTTTTTGGTTCATCATAACAATAGAAGCATGTGTGGGAAGTGATTGTTATTCTTCTTCTGACAAAAGGGTTATTAATAATAATTGTGATGAAACGAATGTAGGACTGAACTGAAAGGTAAATGTGAAGTTGTGGAAAAGGGGAGGAATAGCAAGAAAAGTTAAGCCTCAGTTGCAACAGGGAAACACAATGCCGCTAAGAAAGTTGCCTATCCCTCACTACATATTTTAAGGCAGAAAATGCTCAGCAATGTATCTGAAAATGACTGCAATGACGAATAGAATAGGCCTATTGAAATGGAATATTAAATAATATAATTTTGTTGGTTTGCATCACATGTAAGGAAAAAAGAATGTAGTTCTATGCAAGAAAAGCGTTGATTAACCATCCTAACAAGATCCAGTAGTGCAGGAGGGAGAATTATTTCCCCATGACTTATTATTGTACCATTAAGGAATTTAAATAAGGTTATGTATTGCTTAATAGGCATGTAATCATCAATGAAATTTTATCCTGCAGGGGAGCTTTTATACGTCTCTGCTAATTTGGAAGAACCCTCCAGCAAAATAAATAACTGCAAACTGAAAGATGATGAACATTCACATAACAATATCAAGAATATCTTCAAAATATAATTATTCTTACAATCAGTTAAATATAGCCTCTGAACAGACAGCAAAGGCAAGGCCAAATTATATGGAATGAATTAAAGTAACAATGCCCCGAGCCTTTATGCTCTATATTCCATAAGCCAACCCATCCAAGACATGTCAACAGACAATCCCGCTTCCACCGTATGTACTTGAGAATCCTAAGCCCCGAATGGCGCTATGGCCCGGTGGCTAGATACCTCGTTCCTCTGGTGAGCTTACATGGACAGGATGTATTACAGCGAGGTTACAGCAGCAAGGACTCATGGACAGAATATGTACACCATTTATACCAAAGTACGGTATTTAATAATAAAACTCATTTCTCAAATGACTCTGTGGTCTGTGTTCATCACCTTTTCAATTGCAAATGAATGAATACATATCTAAAGGATAGTTCTTTACTTTGCTAAACTGCTCACTGCAGTATTGAACCCAACCTGTAACTTCTCCAATTGTTAATTATGGCGATATTATAGGGTAAGAAGGATGTGTAATATGTTAATCATGCTGCAGGCTAAAGAAAAATCTTCTCTCTAAAGCCTAGCAAGTTCTCTACTGATTTCATTTAATATATATATATATTATCTTATTTATTGTTTAACTTTTAATTACAGTTTTTCCCCCTTTCATAATTAAAAGACTATTAAAACATTACATTCCAATTCTTGAAATTTAAAATTTAAAATTGATATTTCTCAAACCTGATCTTACTACATCCAGCTCCCCCAAATACAGTAAATACCTGTGGAACTACTCTCTTCCAGCTTCTTGAAATGTGACTGCAAGACGTTATCTAGGCTTTACAATTCTCCGTCCTTCACCTTTACCTGTCAAATGAAACAGATACATCAGTTTCTATTTCCTGCATGTTGCCCTAAAACACAAGTTTTTTCTAATCTTTCTTGTAATTAGCGGAAGATATTTCACCTGCCTGCATTCTTTTGTTAAAGCAAACAAAAAGCAATGTTGCAATGGTGGTATAAAGAAGTCAGATCTTGCTTTACAAGTTTTGCTGCATGGACAGTCATGGCCTTCTTTTTTACAAACTAGTTTTCTGCAGTGAAACTGAAGTGCTTTACGGGTTCCCTTTAAAAAAGAATGCATGGACTACTGCCACTTGATACTTTGAAAATATGTAATTATAACTCTATTTGAAGCAAGCTGGGAGCAAAAGTAATTACTACTGAAAAAATTCAGAAGCGAAGGTCACAGCAAGAAGAAATTTTCTGCATGTGAAGTTTAAAAGAGGAACATATAAATGATAAATAACAAGAATGAGGTCACCAATAACAATGTTAATAAAACAAAACAAATAATTAAGTTCTGAAAGAAACACAGATTGTAGAAATATCGCTTAAAAAGTATCTGTTTATAATAGCAATTAATAAAGGGGCAAGCCAAGCAAAAGCATGTAAACCATCCTTTCAAGGGTGTGACCATCACAGCCAATGAGACCCAGATATTAAGCTGAAGGCCATGCAGTTGGTTGTTTGTACTTACTTTATAGCTAAGAAAAAGCAGGCAAGTTTAAATAATATCCTATTGGTCACTGTAATAGACATAGTTGCCACAGCCGGGTAGAAAATCTATCCCTACATACACAGAGAGACCCAATGAACTATGAACCAGCAGCACAATGTTTATCTGGTTTGCAATGGCAGATCACATTGCTGTCTGTGGCTATCATAGAGTGGATCTAATGCAGCCATACAAGAATTTGCTTAACTATTTAAAGGCTTTACTTGCCAACATTATGAAAGGAGGTACTGAAACTGGTCACCGCTCTTGTCCATATGTTTTTGGGACCTCTTTAAGAAACCATCATTCACTCGCTGCAGTTCATGTTGCAAAATGCTGGCAACTTCCCAGTAGATATTTTGTTTTAATTCTTTCAGGGCGTGTGGATTTTTTAAAATAATAATAATAATAATAATAATAATTATTATTATTTTTTTTTTATTTATCTCTAGGAGACACAAATCGCAGGAGGTTAGGTCAGGAGACCAAGGGGGCCACAAATCTCTACTAATAATTCTGTTCTGTCCAAACACACTTTCAATTGTTCTCATTGCCTTTTATCTCTGAGGTAAATTAGGACACAAAGTATACAAGACAAACCCACACACCCTGGTAGAAATAAAACAAAATATCTGCCACTTTTTCCAATGTGAACTAAGGTAAGTGAGGGATAGTTTCTTAAAGAAGTGCCAAAAATGTATGGACAACAGCAGTGGCCAGTTTCAGCCTACTTTCATAACGCTGGTAAGTGAAGACTTTAAATGTAGTTAAGGAAATTATTGTATGATTGCATCAGTGCCACTCCATGATAGCCACAGACGGCAATGTGTGCCACCATCACTAACTGAAGAATCACCGTACAGCCAGTTCATAGTTTATTGGGTCTCCCTGTATAAGTCATAAATAAATTGCCTTTTACAAGTCACCTAGGAGACTCCAGGTATGTGTGAGCATGCTTCTACACTTAGGGAGCAAGAATAAATCTGACAGAAGACTGCCTACATGGGAACAGTTTGCCCGGATGTGTATTTTAACAAGTGCAAATTTATTTTCATTATTTCTATTATAGGTTTTTATGTTGTTAGAATTTCTGCATACCCTTCAAATGTGAATCCTACCATCAGAGGAATAAATTTTTGCATAAAATTCATACACTTGACTAGGTAAAAGAGAATCGTGCTTGGTGACTAGAATTTAATACAAAGAAACATGAAGTAATCTATAAAGATAAAAATGGACAATTTTAAATTAGAACCCTTTACTGTAAGAATTTTTTCTCTTATTAACAAAGTCTCTGGTTAGGTAATAAGCTATCGTATTAGTGGACCTATCAAAATTCTTAAAAAAGGCAAATTGGTTTTTATAATAAAATTATTTAAGCACTGTAAATTTAATTGTTAACCCAAAAAACATTTAACATGACAATGCAAATCTGCTAGGCAGCCAACTTAAAATAGCCATGGCCTGGAAAATTAAGTCGTGACTGAATTTTTTTCTCCATTTCTCATAATGACGATGTTCTAATGAAGAATTTTGACACATGAATTTTTTGCATTCATATTTCTTAAAAAAGAGGTGAGTTTTATAAGTGTGTATATATACATATATACACATATATATATGTGTGTGTGTATATATATATATATATATATATATGTGTATATATACTGTATACATATATACACACACACCGTATTTATGCAATTCTAAGCAAACCTTTTTTGTACCATTCAAAATTGGGGTGCACATTAGATTTGAATGCAAATCCTTTCTATAGTTTGGCAGTAACTTTCATCATTTACATAACAATGCATTGCTGTAATTCTAGACTTTGTTACATTTATTTTTGGCTTATTACCGACATTCAGAAACGTGAGCTGAAATTAATTTATTAGTTAGACACTTAAGCTCGACATTGAGCATGTTGAAAGGCAGCAGGGTTCCATGTGGAGGTACCTATTGTCCTTCATACTCCTCCTAAACCATTATACCCACCTTCATTCAACCATTCATCACAAACCCATTGTTGTTTAAAATAAAATATTAAGATAAAATAACTATGTAAAAATAAGTTTAATATCCTTTAATGCCTAAAATAAAACATCCTGCCATTGACTTGCATTGCATTTGCCAACGAACTCTTCTTTTATGATTAGAAGATTCAAAATTGAGATGAGCATTGGATTCGAGTAAATATGTACAGTGCCATCAAAAACTCTCTTCGCAGTTCTGGTTATGTTCACTACCCATGCGAAGGTTGGTATTTATTCCTACCTTCATTTCAGATTCTCAGCAGGTAACTATTGGTCAGCATCTGTTTTCTATTGTTCATGGGTTGTGGGTTTCTGTTTATTTCATCTGATATTCAATTTTGATGGATATGATATAGGACAAAACAGAAGCAATGAGTCATGATAAGTAAATTTCTAATTCGGCATTTCCTTTATGATAGGGGAAACCATGAAAACACCACACCCAAGTCAAATTGGCTAGCCACCTTGCTCAGTAGATTGTGTTTTGTTCTGTGTACATCTGTAATTACTAGACCTGGGATTTTAAGGCAAATGCCTATTTTGTTCCTTATGAAATAACATGAAATTTTTTAAATATGTGGATGTTTCATGATAAATCACTTACATTTATAGAGTTTTATAGTGCCCTAAAATGCCTATTTGGACCTTTCGAGCCTATTTTACTATTTTAGTGCCTAAAATGCCTATTTTGTACACATAAAATCAAATTCAACTTCTGTAGACCTTTCGAGCCTATTTTACTATTTTAGTGCCTAAAATGCCTATTTTGTACATATAAAATCAAATTCAACTTCTATAATTTTTACAATCTTATAATGGACATCCCTCAATGAAAAGCAGAACAGCCACCAGTGAAAGAACATCTGTTTAAGTGAATATAGTTCATGATGCCTAATTTTGTAGTTAATTCTGTTAAGAATAGGTATACCACGTTTCTTGCAGTAAAAAAAGACCATGTTACAGTTTAAGTGTATATTGTAATATTTTAAAGTATATTTTCTATCTATTTACACATTTTTAAAGCATATTTAAAGTGCCTATTTTCTCTTTTAAAAGCCTATTTTAGGTGCCTTAAACTAATTTTTTTAGAGCCTAAAATCCCAGGTCTAGTGATTACATTACATCTGTGAAGAGAAGAAATTTAATTAACAGCATTTCCTTTATGACTGGGAAATCCATGAAAACACCACACCCATGTCAAATTGGCTAGCCCCCTCGCTCGATAGACTGTGATGTTTTGTATATACAGGGTCTTTATTATAAGTTGAGACCGGGCGACCGGTGTTTTCACTCTCCGCTACGGAGTCCGCATTAGCCGCGGGAGGCACGCGTGCGGCTTCCCTGCTTAAAGTGTAGGCTATATAGGCTTACCTTATAACATATGTTGGAAGTGTCGTCCTTCCTGTGTTATACAGGCATTGTATCTGGAAACCACATTCTGGCTGACGCGAGTGAGTTCTTCCACTGTAATGCCCCTAATTTCATTCGTAATGTTTTCTTTCAGCTCCAATGTGTTCGATAAACTCACTCACGTCAGCCAGAATGTGGTTTCCAGATACAATGCCTGTATAACACAGGAAGGACGACACTTCCAACATATGTTATAAGGTAAGATATGTAATACTTTATATAGCCTACACTTTAAGCAGGGAAGCCGCGCCCGCACCGCCCACGGCTAATGCGGACTCCGTAGCGGAGAGTGAAAACACCGCTCGCCCCGTCTCAACTTATAATAAAGACCCTGATCTGTAATTACATTATTAAATCTGTGATGAGAGGAAATTTAATTAAAGTTTTTGAAGAATGACTGTAGCAGAACATTTAACCATATGCTAGTGCTGAATGCTAATTCTGTTTCTTAGAGGATTCTTGCTAGCACAAGTACTGAGGAGTGACTTCTTGATGGCACTGTAAGTTTTTAACAAAACTAAAAAAGAAAAATTGTGAAGATTTAAAAAATATAGCAGAATATAGTACAAGCTATGGTGGATTTGTTAGTAAGTTTAGTTTTTATTGAAACCCAAGCGCAACCATCTCTGTGAAAGGATATTAAACTTGCACTACCATCTCTGTGAAAGGATAAACTTATTTTTACAATGCCCCTGCATCTACTTTTCTATTTTCTTAATGTGGGAAGCAAGGGGTGAATCTGAAACTGAAATCACTGAAAAATCTTGATTTGCATGCTATTTGTAGCATCATCACACATTAAAATATCTCCTAGACGCTAGAAGGATTTTCACAGGTATCTATTTAAATATTTTGAGAGGCCTTAAATTGTACATATCGACAAACAAAACTAATGAGTCAAAGTCATTATGTATAAAGGTTTTTTTAAAAGGCGGCTAACCATAGTTTTAGTTCTCAAATGACATGAAGTTAAATGTTTTGTGTTAGCAGCAATCCACTAATTCCACCAAAGAGATAAGATTTATAAGAAAGGCTGATAATTCTATACAAAAATGACATAATTGCTTTGATCTTTTAATAAATATGAAATTTAATGTAAAAATTTCCACGGCTTATTATTTCTTCAAAGTCTCCAATAAATGAATAGCAGAAAGGACAAAATAATTAAGGCTTTTGTCATGAATATTCTTAGTAATTAGGTTTGCACCTGGGTAACATTTGTAACACCAATGTTTTTGCAACACTCAGCCAAAAAAGTATATTAACAACATTTAAAAAAATTAAAAGTGCAATAACTTATTTCTTAGATAATGTTCCTCAGACTTACAGAAATGAACACTCCACTTTAGTAACCAGCTCTCTGAAGCTCGTTCAGCTGATGTCCTAGTTTCTCTTCTTTCGTTCTCCTCACTAAACTTTGCTGCAACACAATTATAGCACAATTGTAACAATACTGATATTATTACGGCTACAACAGACAAAGAGCATTTGTAGAAAGTTTGAGTATGGAAATATTTATACTAATTTCACTACTAGGTATGTATACTTCTACGCTAGATCTCCATTTATTAACAACAACATATCAACTTTAGAATGTTGATTTCATTGTTTACCAAATGAGATAGAAAATATGTCAAGTCAATTAATAATTTTTTTTTTGTTACCACCATAATTCAATTAAATGATCGTGATTTGTCAAAAATGTGTAAAATATTGACCCCTACTAAATTCCAAAATTATTTTTCATTTTCTGATTATTTTACTTGACACATTAGGTTACTGGTAATATGCATATCAGCAATGAATCTTTCATTTACAAATTAATGCTTTATATATTGATTCCCTTTCTCCAGAGGTTAGGTTAGCATGCGTATCAATTAACTCTTATTTAATGAGTACAACATTATTCTGTGAAAATTATCTTTTAAGTGTTCATTATTTTTCAAGTGTTCTTTCTTCTATAATTGTATTGTGATGATGATGATGATGATGATAATATTTATTTATCTGTCATTAAACTTATACAAAGTAATAGACATCATCAATGTTGTCTCATTGGACTCCTGTATAATTCTGAGCTGGATCTCCATTCATTAACAAGAACACAATTATCAACTTTAGAATGCTGATTTCATCGTTTACCAAATGAAATGGAAAATATTTCAAGTCAATTGATAATTTGTTTTTTGCCACCATAATTCAATTAAATGATGGTGATTTGTCAAAAATGTGTAAAATATTAACCTCTACTAAATTTGAAATTATTTTTCATTTTCTGATTATCTTATTTGACACATTAGGTTATCGGTAATACCGGCCATTCAACAATTATGTCTAGTTTGTTTAATTTAAGATACAGTGACAAAATGTGGGCTAATATCTATTTAAGATTACAAAATGCATATATGGACTCAAAAAGGGATGTAAAATTAAAAAGCAGGAGAGGTGGTGTGTGAATAGAGTCTTACTGGATGTGGTGAGGGAATCGTAGATGGTGAAGGGAATCAAGATGTAGACTTAGTCAAATCAAAAGTTCAAGTGCTGGAGGAATGAAAATGCAAGCTTAACCTGGTGATAGCAGGAGTAAAAGAAAGAAGAGGAGAATGGACACAGATGGAAAGGTGGAGTATTTTCAAGGAAATGTTGGGCCTGAAGTTAACCACACGGGAGAGGGTGACTTCAGAGTAGGAAGGTGAATGATTGAAGCTAATGGCTGCAGGTAAAACAGCATAATATTGAAAACCTACATCTAAGGATTAATGATGAATTGGATGCATTTATGCAATATGGAACCACTTCCATAGCAAAACTTTTGAGTTACTGCTGTTTTAGCCTAACTGTTGCAAATGAAATATTAATTTCAAAACATCCGAAAAGTACTGGTTGCACTATTAATATTCTGAAGATTTTCTAGATATGAGTTGGTTCTATTTTGCATAACAAACACACGTTACTTGTACATTTACCAAAAGACATCTTCAAATCTCAAAATCATGTTATTTCCACATTGCATAACTATGCCCAATTATGGAATTAAGAGGACAGGAAGGGCATAAGGAGCAGATTAATACCGTATATACCCGAATAATACCCGCACCCAAATTTTTCAAAAAGAAGTTTGAAAAAAAAAGATCTACAGGTCCATATATAAAGTTATTTTGCCAGTTTAATTCTTCATTAAACAGTTATAATTAACGTTTCATATCATAAAATAATTAAATATGGTAGGCTAAAAGGCACTTATAAAAATAACGTGCATGGTAATAGCCCGCCGAAATCTCGCTGTATTATACGCGCAGCGTAATACCTCAACAACAACAACACTCTTCATTCTGCGGGAATCACCCGCGATGACGTGCATCCGACTCGGTCCGACCCCGAACTCTACCGAACTTTTCCTGAATTATTCTACTGCACTGTTTGTTTGGCGTCTCTATGCGGACCATGTGCATAAGAAAGCATCTTCTTTGTTTCATTTTCCTTTCATTACAGCTTCGTTACTGTTATACTATAAGCCTACTGTGATGCTACTAAAAAGCATCGTGCTATAATGAGCTGATATGGTACACAATTGTCAAAATTCAGACAAGAGGAGTCCAGTATTCAAATAATACCCGCACCCCAGTTTTTCGTTCGTGATTTTTGAAAAATTATGCGGGTAGTATTCGAGTATATACGGTAATTGAAGATACAAGACATCAAACAGCCAGTAGCAGAAAACCAGCAAAATGTGGTGGAATGTCCGAAAACCAGAATACACAAGTAAGCAGTTCACCGATGACTTGGAATGCCAGGGGCAATGAGCTGGCGAATAACCAGAGAGAGGTGGGGGAGGCTATCGTGACGTCTTGGAGGATAATCAGTAATCACACCTGAATCATGTCAGACCCGCATCAGCTGGACGGAGGTGTGAAGCAGCAAGGGAGAGGTAGATGAGAGGCTGCTGCAAGAGAGATTGTATCATCAAGTGAAAACACACAGGGACTGAAAGCACACTGAATGCAAAATTTGGAATTTAGTGAAACAGAGGACTTAGGAAGAAGATAAATTCAGCAAGGATGATATCGAATCATGAAGCAGAAAAAGTTACAATCCAGTCGGCCAGAAGTTGACATCCTGTAACGATATGACAGGAGACCTACAATTTACTGAGGGAATTGAGGAACCTTTGGACATTTAATAACAAGGAATATGCACTCAGAGTAAACAAGATAAGTAGGTTAATGAAGAAGATAGAAAGCCAAGCAAGTTTTGTGAAAACAGTGAACTGATCATTTTAAATGGTTGCAGTGGTGAAGACAGAAGTGGCAAGTATGTACTGTCAGTTCAGTAAGTCAAAGGGAAGTGTAGAATCTTTGAAATAGTTTAAAACTTCAAAGCACGATTCAAGCCAATGCAACAGAAGTCACTCAGCATGAAATAAAAAAGTATGTATCCCAATACATGCCACTGGGTTAATGCAAGGAGAGAAATTAAATTTGTAAGTAATTTTTCAAGCGAAACTAAATATTGAGTTGGCTTAGGTTTGTGATTTGTTGAAAACCATCTAGTTTATGGACCAAATTTACAACGATGATATAATAGTATTTGTAGTGGTTAAAATGAAGGAAATGGATATAGAGTGACACAGAAATTTCAAAATAAATTTCCCATTTCCCTGACCTGCCATGAACAGAAACTTACATTTCCCTGACAACAAGAATCAATGTTTTCAAGTTCTTTGTAAACAAACAAAGAAACAAGAAACAACAGCAAGAAAATCCAGCCTCTTCCATCCCCGTAACAAAAATAAGAAATAAACAGCTCAAGCACTGAAAAGAAAATCGCTTACACAGTCTGGATTCAGCAGACTGGAGCAAAACACATGCCCCTCACATTTTGCTCACTGGGGCTGACTTTTTCCTTTAATTTACAAAATTCCCAGACCTTCCCTGACTGATTTCAATTTCTCTGCTTTCACTGACTTTCCATATTTGGGCACCCTGTGAATAACTTTATTTGTATCCAAGGGAAGAGACAACAGAAATCGCTATAACATGCTAGAACTTTTTTTTCTTTTCTGCAACTTTCTTTACAGCCCAGCCCATAAAATAGAACTTCACACGACAGAAAGAATTCTGTTAATGATTCAAAATAACATAAAAAGAATAACATGAAGGAAAATATAATTATGTGTTTTTCCTTCAAGTCTTGGAAGTAAAAAAAGTAAAAAAGTTCTTACCATTCTTTTCTGAACATATCTATTTACAAATTGGTCCACATTTATCCTTCCGCTAAGAAAGCTTTCTGCAATTTCTTCACTTTCTCTTTCACTGCGGAATGATGCTAGTCCCAAGGATTCCTGAAAAAATATACACAACATTACCACTGAAATTAATAATTATTGCACAGATGCAGAGATTTGGGAAATTACAGTATCTTATTGAGTACCTGCTGGCAGAAAGGTTGTGACCCTATAGTTCTAATGCTGGGTTTCTACACAATGGCTATATTTTGTATGAGCATTATTACAAACTCGGTTCTTGCTTCAAGCCCTCAAAAACTGTTAAAAATATATATTTTTTAAGTAAAATACACCAAATTTGAAATAAATAAAAAGCATTATTATTATTTATTTTAAATTATTACTGTTATTATTACAAGGCTTTTCAGACCTCTTACAATGGAAACAGTCTTCTTCTTCTTGACAACCAAGTTTCTACTTCTCTCTAGCTGCCAGCAATACATCACTCTTCAGGGTCCTACATCAAGACATATATTTCCTCAAATCTAATGCACACCTTTTTTGAACATTTGTAGCCTTCAAAATTGGGGTACACATTGGATTCGAGTGCAAATTCGTTTCATAGTTCTGCAGTAACTTTGACCACCTATGTAACAATGCATTGCGGTAATTCTCGACTTTGTTACATTTATTGTTGTGCATTGCTGTAATTCTCGACTTTGTTACATTTATTGTTGACCTATTACCAGTATGCACAAACGTGGGTTAAACTTAACATATTATTTTGAAACTAAAGCTTAAAACAAAGCATGTTCAAAGGTGGCAGTCCTGCATCCTCTCTCATCATCCCCCCAAACCCCATAAACCCCTCATCTTCCCCCTACTGACCTTTAGTTGCTGGCATTCACTAAACAATACAGTATAAAATTGGGTAATATGAAATACCAAATACCATTGATGTGCATTGCATTCACCAACTAACTTTTTTTCTAGGATTTAAAGCTTCAAAAGTAGATTCGATTAAATATGGTATTAATATTTAGTCATTCCAGGGATCACGACATCCCACTTTTGAAAGCAACATTTTTTTTGGGGGGAGGGGGAGAGAAGGGAGATGTTATATGAAAAATATGTATACGGTATTTTTTGTTTCCTTATAAAGTTTACTTTCTGAAGGTTAATTACAGGGACGTATCCAAGATATTTTTTCGGGAGTCTAACACAGTCTAACACTGTTATCACTAGGGCCTGGAAATTTATGAAAATCATATTTTTAATAATGCAAATTATTACAAGGTGTCAAAGAAATATTAAGAAATTGATGGTTTAATTTTGCATATTTTGTTGGTTTTGCAATGATGCATCACATTTGCTCAATATTAAAATATTTGTGCATATTTAACCAATTTGTCACATTTATAACAACATATTATGAGAGATGTCAAATATTGTGCATATCTCTGTTAATTTAAAAAAAACAAGCTATTTGGCTAAGTGAATATTTTGGAAACCGACTATAAAATTTGTTGATAGTAAATAGACTATATTTTTTTTTGTAACCGATTATATAATATTAAAGCAACGTTATATTCATTATTTTTCAATTTACTAAAATTTATTGCAATAACTTAACCTTGTTTTATTTTAATTTTTATTACGTAATTCATAAGACTTATACTATCTTTTAAAATTTGTGATGTAATTCAGCCAACAACAGAACGTCTAAGTTAGTACAGTATTAAATTTATTTAAATAATAGAGCATACCTCATTTTTCCGGAGCATATTTCACAAATGTCAGGTAAAAATTTGACGTTAGGCTGAATTTTGTCAGGATGTGCAATTAAACTGTCTACTAGACCTATTTGTCAAATTAAAATGTTCTTATGTGCAACATATTAGCATTACTTAACATTTCGGGGGGGGGGGGGCCTGTAGCCCCTGGTTATTATATTTAGTCTACTTTCTTTAATGAAATACCATGTAACAACAGTTTCAATTCTATGATTGCAAGGTACAAGGATCTTCCCTTTAATTTTGCTATAAATTTATGTCTTAATTTAGAATATACTTTCATTATTTGGATGACAAACTAGGCACAATAAATCAATTTTTTTATTGCTTACCTTGATATTACTTGGTGCATAATTATCAGCCAATCGTTGATATTCCATGCTAAGACTGTCATAAGAATTCCTCTGGACTGCCATTTGCTCCAATTTTTCTATAACAGTGTGTCTCAGCGACTCTATCTGAGGTTGTTTGGAAAGGTTCTCCTCTGTAAAGAAAGACGACATTTTTACATCATGGGTAGGTGCTATCATCTATTTACAGAAAGTAATTACTCGGATTCACAATGTGTTTACTTTATACGAGGGTCATTCAATAATTAAAGAGACAAATTGGTCTGGGGAAAAGATGGTTGATAATACAAGTTTAATACATTGTTGGCATCACTGGGATGAGTTCTAATCAGCTGATGGATCAACACTGCTCTGTTTATAACCTCAAAATTAAGTTTAACGATGTCAGGTCTTCTTGAAAATTCCACATTGGTTGAACAACGTTCTGTGATTCGTTTTTTGATTGCTGAAGGTGAAAAACCAGCTAATATATACTCTAGAATGGCTAAAGTGTATGATGAAAGTTGTATGAACCGTGGAAATTTTTACAAGTGGGTGGAATGGTCGAGAATCAGTGACTGATGAACACCGTTCTGAATTTTGAGAGTCTGGTAGTATGCCTAACTTTCTCCTTTGAGGAATATGAAGTTCAATTGTCCCGCTTTTAGGTAAATGATGTGAGACCAATCTTCACCGCTCGTCAATGAGAGCATCACTCGACAGTAAATAGTGTTTGAGCCTGTGACGACACAAACCAAAGAATTTGATACTAACTGTGGCTCCACTTGGGATTGTGGGTGTTAGGTTTGGTAACAAGTGCATTTGTTTGTCCCTTCCTGAAGCTCCTGTATTACATTTCTCCTATTAGCATGGTCAGTATTCTATTTTCTACGATTTAGTACGTGTTCAATCAAACCTGGTATCATCAAATGTTTTGAATGAATGTTTTGTGTTAAGGAAGAAAAGACAATGACTAATTTACGCAAAAGTACTTTTAACTGTGAATTAGAGAATAAATACAGTCATTCAAGAAGTGAATGAAATGTGAAACATGTGGCACAACTTTTAATGTCGCATAAGATGGAGCTAGCATATTCATGTAAGTGTCCTCCTTTGGTAGGTGAAAAATTGGGTCAGTTTACCAATAACATTTTGCAATGCCTAAGATATCAACCAATCACAGTTTTTTATTTTAAAATATGCTTGCAAGAATCGCAAGGATGCAATTTTATCTGATAAAACATCAGCCCATTACTGAACCATCATAATATCAATATGTATGCGTAGTATGTGAACCATCTCGATTCCTTCAGCAAATCAGTACTCAACTTTAAAATTGTGCTTTTATTCAATGTACTTTCAATTAGAGTCAATTTACAAATAAATTATGTTCTTGGGGGAAAAAAGTGTACTAGTATTTTGTTAAAGAAAGTAATTATTTTATATAATCTGTTACCTTCTGTTCTCAAAGCACTTTAAACTGTATTGACAAATGCATTGCTATTAAAGTAAGTAAATCATTAATAATTTTGATGTATTTTAATAACTTTTTTTAAAAATATAGTATTTTACTTCACTGTAAAATGTTTCGCTAGCAAAATAATAAACTCTCTACTTGTTTCTCATCAATCATCATACAACACAGATATGGAATGAAAGCTTGAAATTTTCTTTTTTTAAGTAGTGTATTATGATAGTAAATGCATGAACAGAATATTTTCCTCCCTCTGATAATATACAGTGTCCATAAATTTTAAACAATTACCTAAGACTATATTTTCGCTAATACTTAAAATAAATAAAATATCTTATCACCATTTGAAAGAGTGAAGTTTGAAGTAGTGAACAATCTGATTTTCATTTGTCATGTAGCAGGAAATGTTGTTGTTCATAGAAAATGGCTGCATTACCAACTGATGATAGCTGGTGTATTATTGAATATGTGTAAAAAGACAGTGTTGTAGAGATTCGACGGGCATTTGAACGGCAATTTGGATGTCCTGCTCCTCCCGCTACGTCAATCTGAAGGTGGTACAAGCAATTTCGCAACAGAGAATGCATCTGTCATCAAGGGAAAGGACATATGGAAAGGCCAAGTGTAAGTAAAGAAACGATTGAGATATCTGTGAAAGCTTTGCATGGAGCCCTAAAATATCAGTACGGAGAACTAGTCAACAGTTGTAGTAGGCGCCAAAATCAACAGTGTGGAAGATTGTATGGAAGCGACTGAATTTATTATACAAACCACAGCTTGTATATATATATATATATATATATATATAAAAATTGCAGCCTAATGATCCAGCAAAGAGGCTAGTGCTTTGTGAGAATTTTATGGCCTTCGAAGAGGATGAGGGTTTGCTGGATCGAATCATTATGAGTGATAAAGCAACATTCTATTTCTCTGGAAAACTCAACAGACACAATGCCTGGAAATGAGGACCCCAGAACCCCCACAATGTGATTCAGGTAGAATGTGACAGTCCAAAGGTAAGTCATTTGTGCCATAGCCTCATAGGGTATCTAAAAGACATGTGTATGGCCCATATTTTCCTTGAGATCACTATCAACAGAAACGTTTACTTGGACATGTTGGAGAACTGGTTAATGCTACAACTTACGGATTAAGAGGTGCAGCAAGACACTTTGCAACAAGATGGGGCCTCTCCACATTGGCATACGGATGTGAGAGAGTATCTCAATCGACATCTGCTAGGTTGATGGATTAGTCAAGCAACAGCCACACACAACACCTTCTGCACCCCATTCACCAGATATCACAGTGTGATTTCTTCCTGTGGGGTTATGTTAAGGACAGTGTTTACATTTCTCCTCTTCCAGGAACTTGCCAGAACTGAGAAGGTGCATTACCGTACAACACCACACAAGACATGCTTGAGAGAATTTGGCATGAAAGGAATCAAAGGTCTGGATGTGTGCTGCATTACACACAGTGAGTGCAACTACAGTGACTACAAAACTTCAAACTTCCCTCTTTTAAATGGTGATAAGATATTTTATTAATGTTAAGTATTAGTGAAAATATAGCCTAAAGAAATCATCCAAAAATTTATGGACATGATGTACAGAAACAGGACAAATTAACGATAAAAAAAGTTGAACAAATAAACTGTAAAACTGAATTCTAGATAAGACATGTACTTTGAAGTTATAGCCTATTTACAAAGATTACAATTTGTAACATTGCAATGTTGATGTAACATTACAATGTTACAGTTAAACAAATTTACTAACACTTTTTAACAATTATATGCATAATATCGATAATGTAGGAGTATCCAAAAACTAGTATCTTCTTACAGCAGAAATACACAAATTATTAGCCTGAAATTTCTGAACATTCTTCTTGAACATTCATAATCTCCCTATCTTTTAAGCCAAGGCATGTCATTTCCTTGGCTGCTGCTGAAAAATACGATTTGAAACAAATCACATTGGTGCCCAAAGAAATTAATTAAATTAGCATAGGTAACAAAATTATAAGATCTAAAAGAATATGCACAATTGCAGCCTGAGGTCTCAGGGATTGTTATAAAGACCTTGTGGAACTGGCAAAACAAAATTACGTAAAACTCTTTTGGGTACCTGGCCACAGGGTAATAACTGGTAATAAGAGTGCCGATTGTTTGGCAAGGGCAGCAGTAGCAGAAGCATTTAAAGGTCCTGAACCATTTAATGGAATATCAGGTAAACTAACTTGCAATGCAGTGAAATCTTGGGTAACCGCTGAGCATACCAAGCTTGGGAACTGTGACAGTTCCTGGACCACCCACCATTTTACGAATCCTAAATGCACACCACCTACACTACACCAGTGACAATTTATGACTAATTACGCCAAAACGATAAATAAGACAATCAAACAAATACACCATCAGACAGAAGACATTAAGACCTAATAGTTGACATATCACATTACGTTACACTATTTAATTAAATAACTCTTTGATAGCAAAATTAATTTATACACACTAATAATTATCGGACAGAAGGGATATTTATATCAACACCCTCTCATGAGTGAGACCGACATTTTTACAGTCATCAAATTACTATCAGACTTGAATTATAAGACTTATAAAGTGATTTAGATTAAACAGGAAATGGGAGGAACCGAGTACAGACATTGAGTCTCTGGTAATTAACGTCACTTTTGACTGATGGCATTAGGAGAGAAGCTCCCTCTTTTAACGGAAGAATGTTGGAAAGACGCATATGGCACAAAATTTAAGCTAACCAATAAGGACACATATGAGACCAATAAGGGCACATATGAAGTAAAGATAGCCAATAGAAATATAGAAAGTAAGTAATGGACATAGATGAGGATATGTAGATGGAAAACTAGGGACACGACCCAGCATCTCTTATTGCATTGAACTTCGAGTGAACAAGACGTATTTTGCATCCGTGCTATAGAAATCAGATAGGCACCAAGTATTAAGTTTATAAGTGAAGTTGGAAGTTAAGTTTATTTCAGCGCGTCATAATAGAGATCAACGTTATTGTAAAGTAAAAGTATATTGTGCCATTTAATATATAAAAGATAGGAAGTTTATTATATACACGTCAATCATACACTCTGATAAAGTATAAAGTACTAAAGATTCGCATCATCTGTGCAACGGACATTTAGAAAGCCTAATAAATCAATTTACTGCAAAGTGGACATTAAATAATGAACTTCTAGAAATATTTTGTGTTGTTACTTATACAGTGTCCGGCATTCCTTTAATTCGAAAGCACCATGGAGACAGAGTCCTCGTCTCTACCATCTGAGATTAGCTAGGCAAACATTACTTCTCTGGCGATTCGGAACTGATCTGCAAATCTAAATTTATCTGCCAAAAAGCAGATTGGGCCCGCGGATCGGTGAAGTTGTGACAACAACCCGAATTACCGGAGGACAGTTTGGTTGTGTTTAAGACCACAAACCAGACCGCCGCATGTTGACGTCCCAACATTGGGGCAAAGAGCCATAACTGACGCAATCCACCGTGGGGCTAGTTTAATTCAAAATTGCAACAGCCATAGAACTCATATGCAGGTTCAAAGCATTGTAAGATCGCAAATCAAGCACTACGACTGAAAAAATCTAACCTGAGAATTGTGAATGGATTATTTACAGGTCAATGTACACTGAAGAAACAGATGCACAAATGGGTATCCATTCAGACTGAATGTAGACCCTGTGGTCTTGCGAGGAAACCCCTTGGTATGTTATTCATAATTGTGAAGCTCCCAGCAGTAGATGATTCCAAATATTTGGAAGCTCTGAACTCCAGCAGGTGCCAACATCTGACAAGATGGCAGCTTCTTAGGCAGCTGTAACAGTCTATTTGACTGACTCCAACCTATGATGCATGAGCCAGGCACAATAGACCAATTTGGTCGAGGTGACCGAGACTAACTCAGACTATATCACATCGTAAATACAATGATAAAATCCCATGAATTCACAAAACTCGAGAATAAAAATGCATGAAAAGTTTGACGGAATCCTTAATTTTTGCAGGTTTCTGAATCCCATCAATTGATGAGATTGACAGTCAAAGTGTTAAAGATCATACAGAATATCAAGGTTCACCCATTCTCTTTACAAGAATCTGGTTTTACTAAACTAGGTACCACAACTGATCTACACAGTAAAATGGTGACCACCTTATGCACTAATAGGAAGCAGTGTCTGAGGACTGTACGTACATTCTCTTATTGCCTTTGTGAATAAAAATAAGTATTATTTTGTTCTGGTTTTGGTGCTGAAAAAAGCTGAAATTTTTTAATAATTGCCAGTAAACCACTATTAGCTCAGTTATTTTTTGTTTGACTTAAAATGGAACAGCATATGTTTTACATTCATCGTAGACTTTATCCAGAGGGAAGGAATTTATGACGACTGATTTTTAATATTTCTGTTTTTAATACTGGTGTCAGTGGAGACTGTTTTACACTTCTGACAGATTAATGAAAATTGTGGAAAATATTATTTTGGAAACAGAGTAGTGAATGAATATGAATGTTACTTTTTATTGCTGCTATAAATCTGAATCATAATTAGGACGAAAGGTTCACTGCATTCATGAAAGGTTGTGGAAAGATCAATGATTAATTGTACTACTTAAACATATGTTCAATTTTCAATACAGAATTATTTATTTCATGTGATCAAGAATGTTACCTAACTTGTCTCTGCTATCATATTCACACCTGAAATTATAAAATTCTATTTGTCTTAAATACATAACCGCATCCCCTAAATGCAACATTGCACTTGTTTGTGCATGTTGTTGCATGTGTTTTATGTGTTAAAAATCCATGTCTATTTTCAGTGTTACTGCACAATAAATCCCCTAACACAGATATAAAAACAGTAAACAATAACTTACTTGCTAATTCTTCATTTTTTGTTATCATATCTTCAATATCTTTGTTCTGTTGCTGTCTAATGGGTAGCTTTTCAACAAACTCTTCGAACTTATCTTCACTCTGTTTTAGCTGTTCCAGTTCAACATTGGACAATTCCAAGAGTTCTGGAAAGTCAACTGGCATCATGTCGGCAGGGGAAGTAATACCATTCGTGCATACTTCTTGAGATGCTGCTAAAGAAAAATTGAGATTAAAATTTTATCCTTCTTCCAGAAATTTACAATTAGAGCTAATAAATAACTTCACAAAATTATTAATAGAATTTGTTGAAAAATGTGTGTGAAAAATAATGGATCTTCTTGTTGGTGTCTATAGTGCAAGTTTCACTAGTAAATTATTATATTGGCATTTCAAACGAAAGTACTGATTTTGAAGATTCATTGTATTATTATATACTGTAATCACATATTTTATTTCTTTTATATATTTTTATAAAGTCTTAAAAAAACAGGTAAGCTGATAAAACAATGTGCCTGATGGAAATGATAGCGCAACTTTTACCTATGGTTTAACTTTCCCACCAAAAATCTTTGTTTGCTTGCACCTATCAATTTAGAACAAGTATGCACAGGCCAAAAGTTATCTGCCATCTGGAGGAAAATATTTCAATTTTTTTAGAGGGTAAAAAATTTGAACATTTTGGAATTTTTTCATTGGTTATATGCTGAAAACTATCAGTATGCCAAATTTCAAGTTTCTAGCTCATGTGGAAGTGGGAAAACATTAAAGTCAGCAAGAAGACGATCTAGACCAGGCCTCTCAAACAGTACTCCAAAGGTGTGAAGTCATTCCCCTACTTCCCCTCCCTTGTGACCTCAGAAGCATAGCAATTGGTTCAGTTGCTCAACCGAACCAGGAACTAATCGTTACCAGTGGCGCCGACTCCATGGGGCCTGAGGGGGCCCGAGCCCCCTCAAAAATTCGTTTGGGGGGGC
Source organism: Ectobius pallidus (assembly GCA_964059195.1). Taxonomy (NCBI): domain Eukaryota; kingdom Metazoa; phylum Arthropoda; class Insecta; order Blattodea; family Ectobiidae; genus Ectobius; species Ectobius pallidus. The sequence continues at coordinate 61,694,946 of CAXKWD010000003.1, forward strand.
TCTGCCCCCCCAATAATTTAAGAAAATTATTAGTTATATTATGCTTTGTAAAATCACAAAATTATGTTGATATTTTTTATTTTCCTTGTTTGACGATAGTTACCTTTTAAAATACATTCAGTAATGAGTTAAAACAAATAATTATTACGGTAGTAAGCAGGTTAACTGAAAACGAGTGGTGTGAATCATGATAGTGTTACGGTGCTGCGGGCACACTTAGAATTTTTCCCGGTGCGCGAACCTTCGTGTAAGGTCTGGCGGGCCAGCGCTGCGGCCGCGGCGACATCAAAAGGACTGGAGCAGAAGTGCCTGGAACCCTCCACCTCGCATCGCCTTGACGCTTCGAGACATTACGACGCCGTGGCTATATAAAGCCCACCCTGCTGGAGCAGTCATTCAGTGTGGATAGTTTCGTTCAGTGCATGCTGCAGACGTGTTTAGCGTTCCGACTTTAGTGTTTAGTGGACTCTTTTATATGACTATATTTTATTCGTTTACTTTAGTCTCTTAGTGTATTGTGAATTAAGTTTGCAATGGATAAATTTGTTACCAAAAAGGTGCGCTTGGAAGTTGATGATACTGCAAGTCAACCTCCGACAATAATTGTGTCGTCAATTGCTTCGTCGTCTTCAGGCGAGAACTGTTCACAGCCAAAACCTGGACAATCCGGTAAGGGAAGATCATTTCAGAAGTCTTGGTTGATCAAATATACATGGCTAGAATATGAAGCATCTACCGAAAAAGGTTTTTGCAAAACCTGCAAAGAGGCAGATGCTAAAAATCTATTACAATTTTCTTCAAAAAAAGAAGATGCATTTATTTCCGTAGGGTTTTCTAACTGGAAAAAGGCTTTGGAAAAATTCCATCTTCATGAAAATACGTTTACGCATAAAGAAGGTGTTCTGAAACTAAATGCCATCACTAACCGAAGTGTGGCCTCCCAATTGAATGAACAGTTAGATAGTGATATGAAGAAAGGCCGTTTAGCTCTTGAGACAATTTTTACTACCGTGCAATTTCTATGCCGACAAGGCCTAGCAATTAGAGGGCACGAAGATGTAAACTCAAATTTTTTTCAATTGTTGGAACTCCGAAAGAATGACGTACCTGAGTTAAAAGATTGGTTAGGGCGTTCGGGGTATAAGTGGACGTCCCACGATATTCAAAACGAGATCATTGATCTACTAGGAAAGTCTGTGTTAAGAAAAGTATTGGCTTCAATCAAGAAGACTGAACATTTTTCTATTATGGTTGACGAAGCAAGTGATTCTTCGATTCACGAACAAGTGTCATTTTGTATTCGTACTGTCAATGATTCCTTAATTATCAACGAAGACTTTATTGGCTTATACGAGACCCCCAACACTGAATCACAAACTCTGTTTAGTATTTTAAAAGACGTATTTGCTCGTCTTGATTTGTCAATGGATAACTTAAGAGGACAGTGCTATGATGGTGCCTCGAATATGAGAGGTAAGTTCAAAGGACTAAAAAAGTTAGTTTTGGGTATACAACCAAAAGCACGTTATGTGCACTGCACTGCTCACAGTTTAAACTTGGCAGTTGTAGACAGTCTCCGCCATCTTATGTCTATGAGGGATATTATGGCCTTAGCCAAGGACTTAATAAACACCGTAAGGGAATCCAACAAAAGGATGGGACTTTTCAGAAGCATACGCTGTGAGAGCACCAACGACCAAGCTGGTCTACGACCCCTTTGCCCGACTCGATGGACTATGCGAGCTTCTAGTATCTTGAGAATATTGAAAAACTTTGAAGAACTTCTAGAGTTTTTTGAAACATTTTCTGCAGAGGACAAAACAGAGGCAGGTTACAAATGTGCAGGCTACCTTGAGTCAATGTTACAATTCAAAACTTATTTCTTTTTACGTCTTTATTGCCATGCAATGAACCCAGTAGAGGATGTCAATGAAAAAATTCAATGCCCTCATCTAAGTGTTGCTGATCTGGAAAAAATATATGAGGGCTTGATTTGTATATTGAATGGAAGGCGTGATAGTTTTGAACACTTTTGGGAATTGTGTTTAAAAGAAAAACCTTCACAAGTTGATGATCCTTCGCTTCCTCGGAATCGTCGTATACCAAAGAAGTATGAAAACAACGAAGCCAGCTCACCGCACACTTTCAAAACCCCAAAGGAATGCTACAAAGCTATTTACATTGAAGTTTGTGAAACGGTGCAATCTTGCATTACTGAGCGATTTACATCAACTGGACTCACACAGGTGATTGCAGTTGAACAAGAGTGCTTGCTTTTAGTAAACAGAGGTGAAACAAATTTTGAAAAATCAACTGAGTTTTTCAAAAATGACCTAGACACTGAGAGACTGCGCTTACACTTGAATATGTTATCCAATATCGCTAATAAAAAACAACTGGTCTTAAAAAACATGCGTGATGTGAGAAAGTACATTACACAAGAGCCTGCAGTTGGAGAAATGTTATGTGAAGTAGTGAAGTGCATTAAGCTTCTCCAAGTAGTTCCAATCACGACAGCAACAGCAGAACGGTCATTTAGCGCCCTTAGACGTCTGAAGTCATATCTCCGATCAACAATGGGACAGAAGCGATTGAACAACTTGGCTGTTCTTCAAGCCCACCGAGATGTTTTGGATGAATTGGATATCCGACCAGTCATCAACGACTTCATATTCAGTAATCCAGTCAGACGATCGACATTTGCACCTTTCTAAAGACACTCTAGCCCTAATAATGGTATTTAGAGCAATATTAAAAAATCTTTATAAAATAGAGAATTAACCCTTTCACTGCTGAGATATTGGCAAGCTGACATACCCTCCTTGCTGAGATATTTTCACTGTCACTCGGCGCTAAATCCGAAAAATAAGAAGGCAGTTTTAAAATACGCCAGAACTTCGTCATCACGTTAGAAATGTTTTTCCTTGCTCGTGAAAGCAATGACTGTGTTGAAATTGAACATACCATGGCCTTGACGTGATTCCCCACTTGTCATATGACTCGTGAGTTCAATGGCTTCTTCAGACATCACAACATTGTGCAAGGCCTCATATTTTCGTCTACAGATTGCACCACAGGACAAGGAAAGCATTGAAAATAATTTCTATCTAACCCCAAGAGATGGCAGGACACTATCCTTTCGTTGAAACCATGTTAAAGAATTCTATTCTACGAGCAATTGTCTAATTCGTAGCACTAAATTCACGGCAACATTGTGCAAGGCCTCACTTTTTCGTCTACAAATTGCACCACAGAGCAGGGAAAGCAATGAAATTAAGTTCTATCTAACCCCAATAGATGGCAGGACACTATCCTTTTGTTAAAACCGTGTTAAAAAATTCCATGCCTTGTGGAATCGTCTCGTTCATAGCACCCACTTCGCGGGCGGAACAGTTCCGTCAATAGCACACGTAGGTGCCATTCTCCGCACCGTCACAGTTCCGTCGTTAGCAGTGAAAGGGTTAAATACATACAGAATGTTAAATTTTCAGTTTTGAAATATTAGTACTAGTTTAGTACTGTATTTCTATATTACTATAGTACTGTATTAGTTATTTTCAAATACTTAAATATTTTTAGGGTGTAAGACCCAATTAAAGCCCATTATTTACATACTTTTTGACTGAAAGTATTAGGCATACTATATTAACTTTATTAACTGTATTAAAGCATTAACTTTGAGATATTGTTTTTATTTAATGAACCCTCAGCCTTATTCAAAGTAAGCTTAAATTAGCTATTTCACTTATTAATCAAAGTGCTATTACTGTGCGACAGCAATATTTTATGTTTTATTCTTTTAATGATAGTTTAGGATTTATTTAAATATAATTTCAGTCTTTTCAGAGCTATATATTCACTGCTCTGTAATAGTCTATAAGCATAATTATTACTGTAAATTAAATTAGCTTTTTACGAAAATACCGTGCGTGTTTATGTTTTGTTTCTTTTTTCAAAGCCAAAAAGTGTTTCAGGCTTGTCGAGTTTCCTGGAGTGTGGAGTTATAGAGAGTCGAGTTTTCGGGGTTCTAATGTTGATCATATGACTCTAAAATACTTAAAAAAAACTTTAAAACTCACTAATTTTCATCTAAAATTTAGAAAAATTCCCGGGGCAGGACCCCGGTATGGGCCCCCCCAATATTTTTTATAAGTCGGCGCCCCTGATCGTTACACTATGGATGTCACGAAGGGAGGGGAAGTAGGGGAATGACTTCACACCTTCAGAATACTGTACGACAGGCCTAATCTACACTGTCATAGATGTGAATGATGTTACAGATATCCAGTCAGTTTTTCCACACTTGCAGGGCAGCTAGAAACACCAAATTTTGCATGCTGGTGGCAGTTGGATGTGCCAATATTCCTGCTAAATTTTATAATTCTACCTGTTCTTTAAGTGTGTCAAAATTACATAATGCAAGAAAAATATACAAAATTGACTTACAATGAAAAGAACTCTACCTGAGGTATAACCGATGGATGCGACAAAAACTCATAGACCAAACTTGTAGATATCTCAAAAGTTGTTACTGTTGGTGCAATCAGTCGTCATATGATTTACTGTTTAGCTACTGTAAGCCTCCAAAAGGAAGTCTGCACAGACCTTAAAGTTGTGTCCACCATTTTGAATGCTTTTCGTGGGGGGGGGGGGGTAAAACATTAAAAATTGGAAGTTTTTGGAATATTTCCGTCAGTTACAGGTTCGGATTTTGAGGTTTTAACCTATTTTTTCCCCAGCTTCCTAATTAGAACATTTTAATGTATTTTCCGTTTCATGCCCCTTGCTTCCAAATATATGAGTCTTATAGAACCTAAAAAGGGCTAAATCGGACTGAAGGGCCTAAAAGGGGCTAAAGAGGACTCTTGCTGAAAAACTAGGGGCTAAAGAGGACTTTTTCTGAAAAACTATTGGCTAAAGAGGACTTCTGCTGAAAAACTAGGGGATAAAGAGGAATTTTGCAGAAAAACACGATTTTTAAATAGATTTTCCAATTAATGCAAAGAAAAATAAATATCTAAATTTGTGCACTTTACGAAAAGATATAAAAATACAAATTGATACAACACACTGAAATTAACAACGTATATGCTGCTTTGTCGCTTGTCTTTGTAACTAAAAAATGTGCTGCCTCGCCTTCGCAGGAAATGAAATTTGAGCAGCCTTCAATACTTTGAAATCTGCAACTAATCCATTGCCGTTTCAACTTTCAAATAAGTTAACGACTGACAACAGAGAAGTGTATTAAAGGAACAAATTTGTGACACTCCCGTTCACTTATTTTTGTAGGTCGGAAGTAAAGTTGCGTGGTGTATTGAGTCATATTGTGCTTAAGATAGTTTGATGTGCCTAAACAAAAAACTTCAAAAATAGGACTCTTCTGGCAGTGGATTGAGCAAGACCCCAATTTCACAGCTGTTGGTCGAGTAATTTTCTGCCAAGCCTGTCCAAAACAAGTAAGTAAACACAACTATCTTTCATTTTATTTACCAGACTTGTTTATGCTATTATTCGAGTGCTGATATAAGAAATAGTTACTTGTTTATTTTCTAAAAAAGAAACTATCTAATAACTGTGTCAAAATTATAATACAATTTTCAGTGTTAATATTAGTGTTTTATTAAGACTGCTAAAATCGTTTGTTTAAAACCTAAAGAGGGCTATTCCACGAAAATAAAAGGCTAAAATACCTTTTATAAAAGCCTAAAAATCTGGGCCCTCATAAGTAAGCCAAATTTCAAGTTTCTACTCATCTAGAAGTGAGCAAACAATTATGTCCGTTAGTAAGTTAGCCATGTGTCTGTGGTATAGCAATGATTTGCTTTTTAAAAAGCATAAGACCGTTAATTAATGGTTTAGTATAGATTTGCCTACAACTAAGACTATGTAATTATATCTACTGACGAAACCAAAATCTTTATGTAAAGATTTAATGGTGAATAAATATTATTATTATTATTAAAAAAAGCTTCAATTACCTGCTGGAGAAGTAAAGAGTTAAGCAAGTCAGTCACCATATTGGTTGGAAAGGGAACTAATTTTGCAATTATTTTCATTCCTTTTGTCTTCTTAGAATGACCCACATATAACTAAATTTTTTCGTTACTTTAATTATTTTTTTCCTATGGAACATGTGCAATCATTTTACCTCTCTGTTGAGTTGTTGTGGCAGTGGTAGTAGAAACTTCCTCAACAAGTGGTGGAGGATGGTGTTCAAACTCCCAAATGATTGCTCGAACCACACGTCCCAAGTCAGAATGAACTGTGAACTGTAAATATATAAACAAAATTAATAGGAAAAATTCACATTCCAATCATTAATTTAACCAAACTGATATTTATATATTATGGTTTGTAACATGCTTAAACTTCACTTCTTTAGTTTTTACCTTAGAACTACGTAGTTTCAATCACCATTGTGATCATCGTCAGCTACCTCTGAAGTTTCGTTGGCAGGGCTGCTCCCCTCGATGACCAATTTCGGCTCCTGGATGCCATCTAGTGGTGGGTGATTGTATCTTCTGATTAGATTGTCTTCTGCTGGTATTTCGAAAATCAGTAATTTGTGTTTGTTTCTTTTTAATAAAAATTTTTTCCCAAACTTGAGGCCTTTCTACAGGTTTTAATAGTTTTATATCCTGTTCTATTTCATGTCCCTCTTCCCAAAAATGAACCGCTATTGCAGATTTGTCGTCTGTCTGAATTTAATGTTCCTGAAATGTTTTTATTCAAAAAACAAACACAAATTACTGAATTTCGAAATACCAGCAGAAGACAGACTAATCAGACGATACATTCACCCACCACTAGATGGTATCCAGGAGCCGATATTGGTCGTCAAAAGGAGCAGCCCTGACAACCAAACTTCATAGGTAGCTGAAGATGATCACAATGGTGATAGAAACTATGAAGTTCTAAGATACAAACTAAAGAAGTGAAGTTTAAGTGTGTTACAAACCATAATATATATGTTATGACTTCACTGTGTTCTTCCCAATATCAGTATCAACAAACTGATATTATTCACCTTATTCCTGAAGACAGAATACAAGACAGTATTGGGATAGACATTGATTTAGACATTTCCTTGATTGGGTTAGACATTTAACATTTAGGGATTGTATTACCACTAGCCGACAAATCCTCCTGATATGTGACTTCCAGACAGCTTAACTGGAAAGATGCATTGTATTGCCATCACCAAACTGCTACCAGGAAGAATGCAATAAAATTTCATAGCATAGGCTTAGAATGAAAACCTCATATCTCGTAAAACATACACATGGTTTTGTCACTTAAGCGCTTCCTAGCAATTCACTAGGTTTCGTTTTTCCTCTCTAGAGGGCAGCACACACATTATTATTGTTCACCACAGCTCAGTATCGACTTCCAAAAATACTCATAACTGAGTATGGAGTATTAGTTAATAGACTCCTAAAGGAAAATAAAATCAATTAAAAACCTTGTTACTGGTTGAAAAAAATTGTTGCTTGCAGTCTATTACTGTATTAGCCTACAGAATGCAAGACAGTATTGGGTTAGACATTGATTTAGACATTTCCTTGATTGGGTTAGACCAATCATGGGCAAACCCCTATCCATTGACACACAACCCGCAAACTTGGTCAACTTACACATAGTTCGAAAAGAACGGGTAGATGGAGACACAAACAGACAATAAGTGCAGTGGCAGTTGCTCATTCTTAGGGAAACACTAATTTCACTTCATGGTATACATTACAATATACAAATAATTCAAACAATTTTTTATTTTTAATTATTCTTTTACGTGTGCAATTATTTCATCATACAAAGGCTTAGAATGTGCCATAACGCCTTTCCAATCGGAACTATGTGGCAAACAGTGGCGGCCGGTGAAAAAAATGTTGTGTGTGCTACAGTATGAACATGCAAAAAATAAAATGTAACATGCCATTCACCTATGTCAAAAAATGAAGTCCATGCAATTCCATGTGTTCCCGCACAGTAGTATCCAAATAAGAAACGAAATCTATCAGTCCTAAGAAGATACCAGGATTTTCAGAATGTTCAGTTTCGTCATAACCTCTCAAAGCAAATTCAAACTCCCCACAGAACTTAATAGCCTACAATCAATTTTTGAAAGTACAAAGGCCTACCTGTTTTTTTTTTCACACAGCCGAGAGATTTAATACGTTATGTAGCCTATGTACTTAAAGTTACCTTTATGCTGTTTTGTTAACATGCTAAGGTGTCCTAAGTCCGTTGCTCCCGTTTATCTCCACGAATTGGAAACTCCAAATAGAAGACAAGGAAAACAGAAGAGAGCATTTCTAATTTACAACCACATATCCAACTGTTTTCATATACTCTCCTGTGAAATTTTATGTTGTAAACGCAGTTTTTTCTGCCTTTCGCTTTTTGGTTCATAAACAAATCGGGTGTTGGCCTTCCTAATTGTTTTATCTCGATTTTTCTTCCTTACTCCTTCTAGAGAATGGACAAGTTATTAAAATTTCTACTGAATTCTTTCTGTACAGTCACAGCAATAACACTGAACATCTACATACACGCAGCATGAAATATACTTGTTCCACTATTCGGTTCTGTCTTGTTTACAGTTCACACTTCGCAAAGAAACTATTATAGAACGCAGTTTGAGAATTAACAGGGTGTCTGGTCAGTATGTCCCTTCCCCCAGACGTAAGATTGTACTAACTTACCCTCCGTCAGAAGCTCAGCTGGCGTGCGCGTTAAATTCACTTCCCTCGTCGCTAAAAATTAATCCATTACAATATTTATAAGTGGTTTTTCAGTATTCAGTTTCTTCTTTCCTTAGGTAATTTAACTCCACTGGGTAATCTACAGAGGAAAATTTATACTGAGCGGGAATGGAACCCGGGTTTTAGCTTTGTACGTATTTATGTATTTGCATTATTATTATTATTGTTGTTGTTGTTGTTATTGCTATTATTGTCAGCATTAGTATTATTATATATTTATATATACACATTGAATTAAGGAAACAAATCTATGAGGCTATTAGTATAAATTATCCTATTAAGTATAGATTTAGCTCTTAAAGCTAAGCTATTTCATATTTTCATAAGATTTAATGTCAAGCCATGGTATTCTGAATTAGGGCCTACTACTAATTTCGTATTAAAACAATCGATTACATTGTAGAAACCAACGTGGCTTACATCGATTTGAACTCTATTAAAACTGCACGTCAAGAAAAGCCGCCATCAATAAGATGCGTTACCAAGGACTGTTCCTACTTGCAAAACAACCTTCAAAATATCCACCCCAACTGCCAAACAAGAGGTCATCAACTCACCACCAGTTTCTTGTAAGGCATGCAGCATACCTATAGGGGGCCAGGTTCTACTAGATTCATAGCTCCAATGAGGCTGTTTTCATGCTAACAGCGGCAAATATACACTCCGCCTCAGGGCACTTTCCAGGCCTCGGTCATCAAGCAGAGCAGCGCTATTCGGGACTGACCACACTGCAGTATAATGCTTAGCAACTCAAGCTGACCCTGTGAGGGATACCGCATACTGTATAACGGTTGGAAATCTAAGCTCAATTTTTTAAAAGTATTTTTAACAGAATATTTGTAATTTTTGTGTAAGTAATCAATAATATTTTATTTAACAAAATGATCAGTGTGCCATAGCACAGTAGCACATTAACACCGGCCGCCCCTGGTGGCAACCCGTCACTGCTTGCAAAGAAATATGATTCATGCACGGGAATAATCCACCACGTACACCGAATGTCCGCAATGCCATCTTGTGTCTTATGCGGGAAGGTCGAGAACCACAAGTGGTTTGCGAACCAGTAAATGCCCATGTATGGGTTAGACATTTAACATTTAGGGATTGTATTACCACTAGCTCTTTAGCACACTCCTGGGAGCATATGAGCAATATCGGAGGAAAGAGCTTGCAGGCAATCACGCGCAGTGAAAAAATGCAGCCCAAAATGCATGCACGTTCCTCCTCACATGATAGTGTGTCAATAAAAGAGTATGCACGTAAAATTGTGTATGTAATTGCCAAACACGTGCGAATTCTCTCTCAAAAGAACAGTGTGTGAAATGTTTGCATTGCAGACATGCCAGCTAAGAGCATGTGGTATTATTTAAAGTTCAGTACAGAGGAGTTGGTGTGCTCTTGGAAAGTTTTGTTTGTATGTCTTCTGCCTTTACATACATGCTTCCATGCAAAGAATGCAGTGTTGCACAAATGATGCACTGCATGCTTTCTTTTGTTTGTCTATTGTCCTTACAAGCACATGTTTTCACAAGCATTTGAGTGCGCACCTGCCTAAACCCGAACGATAAAGCTTGTATGTGGAGGATGCTTATGAGTGGTTAAATGATTCACAGTTATGTATTATTTTATGAATAAACATTTTTCATTTTGTTTTGTAGTGTAGGGCCTATATACCTTATATATGAATAAATAACATTCATTTAATTCCTTCGGCAACTGTTATCAATCGGTTAATATTATCAGATTAGCTGCCTCCCAAAGTGATCACAATAAGCGGTGTGTGTGCACTGTAGTAAGAATCAGAGATTATCAGGCTTCTGTTAATACTGTTCATCGCACATGCACAGTACCGTTACAACAAATCATTAAAAATTCTTATTTTTGTGCTGGAAAAGACCTAATGGAATTGGCCTATATAATGTGGGATAAAATATGGAAATTTATAGGTTTTTTTGCATCGCCCTTAAAAACTGGAAATGGACAACAACCTAGGCTACAATTAGAGATAGGCATACCTAATTTTGGTGGCAGTTTCACGAATTCTGGTTATTACAGTACCTTTAATAAAATGAAAATCTTTAGTTTCGAACACTTCTAGGCCGAATATTATTGTTTTATACTCACATCTGCAAAATTTTCGTTTTTAGTGTGAATTTTTTTTGGACGAAATTTTATTTCTTCAAGGAGAAGGTCTGTTTATAAAATCACTTAAATTATATGCTTAATGTAAGACTGATATGACACATTAATGAAAATAAATACAGTATTTAATAAACAGCTTAAATGTTGAGTTAGCAGTCATATGCCAGTGGTGAATACAGCTGTAAAGAAATAGAAAAAATGCTGCTTTCAATTAAAAAATAAAATACTGGTTATAATATTTGTAGAGATATTCATGGAAATTGATTTTTGCTAATTTAGCAATAAACTCTAATTGTTGTGAATGTATTTTATGTTTTGTTAATGTAGAAGTAGGTATATTTTGGTGTCCAGTAGTTACATCCTAGATACACCAGTAGTTACATCCTAGATCAAGTTAACCAGTTTATTTACTGTACAGACAAGTGTTAATTAGTCAATAATTGGTAAGAATCGTGAAAATTTACAAAACAAAACACCCAAAATCCACTTGATGATTTGCTTTTTTACAGAAATGTGCAATACCTTGCACCACATGAACTGTTAAGTCTATTAGGTTTTATTGCAAAATAACATAGAAATTGTATTTTGTTAAGTGAAATAACACGAAGTGAACCTAACTTTTGCACCAAACTTTTTTATTCACCATAATATAGGAAAAGAAAGTTATAACACTCACATTTAATAGACCAGGTGCACTTTTGATCTCACTTGCCTCGTTGACCCATGGGTGATCAATCTGAGGCGTTACTTTCAGGACTGGCTTCTCTAGTGGAAATTCTGGAGATAATGACACAAGGATAGCCATGTTATGTCCACCAGCAATGAATTCAACTCTATATTCGACATCTTCTTGAACTTTTATTACACTGGAAATAGAAAACAGGGATCTATATCAACTCTCTGCATGCAGTCTGCTTGATGTTAGTAGGCTACCCTACAGAGCCCATAGACTGTCTCTGAACATACTATGATCATTCAATTCATTTGTTGATGCATACAATTGATAAAAACAGCTTTATACATGGGAAGAAGAAGCCCGAAGTTAGTAACAGGTATTATTGCCTCGCTCATAACCAGGGCTAGGATTTATATGTAACTAGCTGAAAAGGCCCGGCGTCGCCCGGGCTTTGTATTTTTTAATTTGAAATTAATTTATGGAGGACTTTCGATTTTGAAACTCTAGGTCCTTATATAATATGTATGTAGAACTTGAAATGAAGAAAAAGATTTATCACACTCAAACTATTCCATCAGAAAACGCTAGATATAGCTTTTTATGGCTCATAGAGGATGTCGAATGCTGCATTCCGTTGCTTCTACACATCATGCCTGGGTGGGGTTGAAATAAGAAGAAACATAAACTTCATAAAATTGTATTTGGCTTGACGGAAAATTTTATTTCTCATTCTCATCTTACAACCGTTTAGGGGCTGAAATAAAAGAGAAATGCAGTATCACTTTCATACTTTCCTCCCCTAAAACCCGGGACATAATATACTGCGAGCATAGGACTCAAAATGTTCCATCCCATGCTTAGGGGCTATGATAAACATCCCTATTTCTCAACTAATACAAAGCCTACAGGTATGGATAACTTATCAGCGGAAAGGATTATTTACAGACTTTTGATATAGCATACTCACACACTTAAGTTGTCCCTCTTATTCTACATCAAAATGTAAAGTGAGTAAATATTTCTTATGTCGAGGGTAGAGAAAGTTATGTGACTGCATCACACTGTGCTTTATTTTCGTGTAATTCATTTTTCAGTAATTATTTTCGCCAATATATTACATGGAATCATAATTCGTTAAAGTCCAGCATTAGGCTATATAGTTGCCAAGGCCATATGTAATCACAGTAAACAATTCACTGTTGCCATGTGAACTGAACAGCATTTCATTGTTTTCAGTATAATATTCTCAGAAATTATATAATTTTCAAGGGAAGGACTGATTTGTTTCAATTTTAATGTTGACCGCTATACTTCCCGGGCTTAACAGGGTATGTGTGCAAAATTTCGTGTAAATTGGTAAAGAAATGTAGATTTGTATAAGGAACAAACATACCCACAAACACACATTCAACTTTATATATTTAGAATTAGAATTAGCCCGTTTCATCCCTAAAGGGCAAGGGCCTCTTGACTGGCAAGGTGGCTGTTTCGGCAGTCCCGCTTAGCCACTGCGGGAAAGGTCCTCATTCCTCTTATGTTGCTTCTGTCAGTCGCCTCCATTCCCTTCGATCTTTGGCCTTTGTAGTCCAGTTTGTCCCAAGGTGAAGCTTTAGGTCTTCTGCCCATCTTCTCTTCTGTCGTCCTACTGTTCTGTGGCCGATTCGTGGGTCCCAAGCTGTTGTTATATGCGTCCATCTGTTGTGATCCATCCTCATGACGTGACCTGCCCACTTTCTTTTCAGAGATATGGCCGATGTTGTTATGTCTTTGATGTTTGTCATTGCCCTTAAGTCTTCGTTGCGGATTCTGTCTTGGAGTTTAACATCTAGGATTTTTCTCTCCATTTTCCTCTGGCATGTTTCTAACATTTTCCTTTCTTTAACTGTCAGGGCCCAGGTTTGGGCTCCGTACAGAAGGATGGGTAAGATGCAAGTGTCCAATATGTCTTTTAATCTGATGTTATAGGCCTTACTTGTGAGAATAAATTTCAAACTCCAGAATTTGGACCATGCTGTAGAGATGCGTCTCTGAACTTCTTTGCGGGTGGCGTTTCCGAATGACATAATTTGGCCAAGGTAAATGTATTCATTGACATATTGTAGTTCTTCGTTGTTAACCTTGATAATTTTTTCGGTACTGTTTGTCATTAGTTTTGTTTTGTGAGGGTTCAGTTCCAGTCCTGCTTCCTTGCTCTTGTGGGATAGTTCATGGATGTTCCGTCTTAGTTCTTCTGCTGAAGATGCAAATAGGATGATATCATCTGCAAACCTCAGTTCTCGGAGTGGTTTTCCATCAATTTTGATTCCACCTTTCAATTTCATTCTCTGGAAGATATCTTCTAGTGTGCTGATAAACAGACTAGGGGATATGGGGTCTCCTTGCCTTACTCCTCTTTCCAGTTTAAAAGTATTGCCCTCTGTCTCTAATTGGATCTTAGCTTGCATGTTTGAATATAGTTTGGCGAGTATCCTGATGTATTTTTCCTCTAGTCCTTGATTTTGTAGGGCGTTCAAGATTGGTACATGTTCGACGGAGTCAAAGGCTTTGGTGAAATCTATGAAAGCCAAGTAGAGCTCTAGGTTGAATTCCTGAACTTTTTCCATAATTTGGGATACCGTTTGCAAATGATCTGTGGTGGAGAAGCCAGCACGAAAGCCCGCTTGCTCTACGGGTTGATTCTCGTTCAAGCATTTGCTTATTCTTCTTGTGATTATGGTCGAAAAAAGTTTATATAGGGTGGACATTAGGCTGATAGGGCGATAATTATTCACATCGTTCCTTGATCCCTTCTTGTGTAATAGTATGATGTTGTTTGTTCTCCATGATTCTGGGATTTCTTCTGTTGAGAGGATTTTGTTAAAACAAGCTGTTAGTACGTCTGTCAGTTCATTCTCTCCAGCTTTCAGATGTTCATTCAAAATTCCGTCGTCACCCGGTGATTTCTGGTTCTTCAGGTCTGTTATGGCTTTCCTCACTTCACTGCGCAATATCGGTGGAACAGGTGGGACGTTTTCACGTGGCTTTGTCGTAAACTGAGATATTGTTCCCTGTATATTGGGTGTTGTGCTTTTATAGAGGTTGTTGTAGAAGTCTGTTGCTGTTTTAACTATTTCTGATCTTGATGTTTTGATTTGTCCTTGAGTTGATGTGAGCGATTTTATCCAAGGTTTGCCACTGCTTGTTTCTTGTCTGATTTTCTTGATTGATTTGTTGCTTTGCATTATTTGGTTTACTATGTTTTCTCTGTGTTTGCGCAGATCATCTCTTATCATTCTTTTAGTTATCTTGTTAATTTCTGCATATTGTATTCGGGAGGCATTGTCGGTATCTCTCGTGGCTGCGGCTTCTGCTCTTAGTTCAATCATTTTAATAGTTTCGTCACTGAGCTTGGTATTCTTTTTTCCCTCTTTACTTCTTATTGCAGATTGTGAGGCTGCAACAATAATACCTTGTTCGATTCCGGAATATAAAGAATGCACATTCAGTGTGTCATTTCGTCTTAGATTCTCGGTGTGTTGAGCAAGTATATCCTTAAATATAGTATGTTGAAATGAAGCGTTCCTTGGAGGTTTTCGTTGGAATTTCTTGCTCTTGATGTGCTTTTTGTTTATGTCTATTGATGCCCATACTGTTCTATGATCGCTGTCAAATTTTAGTCTCTGCAGGACGTCTACATCGTGTATAAGGTGTGGACAATCATTGAGTATGAAGTCTATTTCGTTTTTTGTTTCTCCATTCGGTGATCTCCAGGTCCATTTTCTTTTCGGTTCTTTCTTAAAGAAGGTGTTGGCAATTCTTAGCTTTTGTCCCAGTGCAAATTGGATCAGCCGGTCACCTCTCTTGTTCCTCCTGCCTAGACCATATTGTCCTATGGCGTCATTTTCGTTAGCATCTATTCTGCCGCCTATTTTGCAGTTGAAATCTCCTATGATAAAATTCAGACTTGACCTGTGAGAGTTTATGGCCCTGTCCAGTTCTTCGTAAAAGTCTTCTATTGCTTCGTCTGAGTGTGTAGAAGTTGGAGCGTATACCTGAATTATAGTGATCGAGGTGTTGTTTATGTTTAGTTTTGCTATTGCTAGCCTATCTGATATTCCTATTACGTCTGTTACCTTTCCCTTTAATTGTGATGAGATCAAAAAACCTACTCCACTGTTCGCACTTGTTACTCCTGTATAACTAAAGAGTCTTCCAGATTTGGTTTCCATCAGTGTGTTTCCTTGTCTCCTTACTTCGCAAATTCCTAGGATGTCGATTGGTGTGTGCTCCAGTGCTTCTTCTAGTTCTGTCAATCTCTCTTCTCCAGCTAAAGTTCTTACATTAAGTGTTGCTATGATTAGTTTTTTGTTGGTTGTGTCATGGTGGGAAGAGTGTTTTTTTGGGAGGGTGGAAGGTGGGCCGTGGATGTTTCAGTCCTTGTAGGGTTGGTCTGTGTTTTCATTGGGCTGTGTTGCGATTGAGATGTTTGTGCTGGGTGCGTCTCCGAGTCAAGTCTTGCAGGGTTGAGTTGTGTTTTTGGTGGGCTGTGTTGGGACTGGGATTTTGGTGCTGTTCCTGGTTCGTGACCACTCCAGTATTCCCATTTTCCATTTATCTGCAGTTTTTGGTATCCCACTTTTACATCAAGCCCTCTTTCCCTTTCTTCTCTTGCCCTTTTCCTTATTGCTGCTTGGATTGCTCGCTCTTGTTTCGTCATGTCGTCTTCTATGTAGCATTCATGGCCTGAGAGCTTACGTTTGTTTTGCATTATTTTCAATTTGTCCTCGAATGTTTTAATTTCCACCAAAGCCATACCTCTTCCTTTCCAGTCTTTGCCAATGTACCGTGGTCTGTAGTGTTCTGTCTCCACTTCTATTGATTTGAAGATGTCTTTTACTTCTGGTTCTATGTTATCTTTATTCGATTCAATGCCAGTGCTCTTTATAATTATATTATTCCTCCTTTCTTTTCTCTGCCTCTTTTCTTCCTGTTGTGCTAATTCCGTGAGTTGTGTGTCCATGGCCCGTATTCTTTCCTCCCATTTATTTTCCAGGTTGTCTATTTTGTCTTGAATCATGTTCTTTTCAGATTCTCTTTTGTCTTCCATTTTTTTAAGTTCGTTTCTTACGTCCATTATGTCTTTCTTCACTTCTTCTTTATACGTCTCGTTTTGTTTCTTTATTTCTTTGATTTCAGACAGGATTGTGGTTAGTAGATGTTTAAAATCGTTATCTCAACTTTATATATTAGATTACATATTTCCTAATTTCACATATAGACACATTTTTTTCACTTATCTCCATCTATTATGTTGTCCTCTATTCAAATTAAACAAATTTATTTTACATATTTTTCCATATTTCTGATATTAGTACATATTTATATGTAAAATAAATATTTGTCCATATTTAGTTATTTTAATGCAATATTCGTACATATTTCATTCTTAAGAGTAAAACTATATAAAATTGTCGTTTTCAGTGACAGAAAATATGGCATCACAGGATAAGTTTACAGTTATGTACAGAAATGAATGTGTGAAAAATGATGTCTTACATTGAATCAAATTTTTTTTTAAATAACAAAAATAATTCAGAAACTACAAAATAATAATCTCACATTACCTGGAAATATTGACATTGTGAAAAACATGATTCATGAACTCAAATGTATACGTGGACATTTAGCCGATCTTATCAAATGTAAAGTGGACAATGTGTCTTCATGAAATCCAGGCTTTGAAGAAATGTGTAAAATCAGTGCAATCTTAAGTGGCTCGTCAAATGTAAAACTAGAATCAGTGAATTTTAAACACGCGCCAATCACTTCATGTGCAGTAGAACGAAGCTTTAGCCAATACAGATCACTTTTGAAAATTTAAAACAACATTTTGTGGCATACTGTTATGGTAGCAGAAATAATCAATGTATGAATACAAATAAAGTAAATGATCTGAAAAGAAACTGAATAATTTAATTTATGAATCCAGTATTTTGTAATGCATTTTTATAGGTTCTAAAAGTAACAAAATGTAGTGTTAAATTTGTTTTGATGTCCATATTTTACAAAATATATTTGCATATAATATGTACGTATTTTGACATTTTTAGTACATATATATGTACATATTTTGACATTTATAAGTACATATATATGTACATATTTTGACATTTTTTAGTACATATAAATCCTAGCCCTGCTCATAACGTTGACGGGCAGCTCACTTTGTTCTCATATTACAATGCTTGTTGTTACTGTTAAAGGTTTTCTCAAAAGAAACCGCTGACTCAATTTGTGTTGCCAATTCTCTCATTGCTCAATGCCATTGCCACAAGTGTTTTGCTGCATCTATATCTAACACTATGCAGTGTGGCAACTACTCCAAGCGGCGGCGACTTCTTTGATGTTAACTGTCAACACAATGAGCGATGCGATTATAACATGAGGTTTGCGACATGTAATGCAAGGTTTGTGACATGTAACACAAGGTTTGTGGTGGGTTAGATTAGGTTAGTTTGGTCAGTTACAGATAGCTCTAGTGACAAAACAATTGCCGTAAACATTGTTGGGTATCCTGCACTGCTTCACAATCGATTCTACTCACTGTTCCCCCATCTTACCCAACGTCATGTCCTGCAGTTAAATCTTACAAGTAGGCCTAACTAGGCGATGCCATGACACTTCGCTTGCTTTTTTTTTTTTTTTTTAACAAAACATGAAAAAATGCCATTCTACTCACTGTTCCCCCAACTTACCCAACGTCATGTCCTGCAGTTAAATCTTACAAGTAGGCCTAACTAGGCGATGCCATGACACTTCGCTTGCTTTTTTTTTTTTAACAAAACATGAAAAAATGCCATTTCTGAGGTTATAACGACCTTTAGAACCTACAGAGTTCATATGTGAACTCAGTTTGTTCCTAAACATCCTCGAAATGTAAGAAAAATCATAAAGAAGGACACTTATTAACCTAAAATGGCATAATTCATACTGGCTATTCACGAGATTGAGCTGTAGGACATGACACTGAAATGAAGTGGGAAGGCAGGGGAACAGTGCACAGAATCCATCTTATCGTCAAGAAGTGCAGGAAA
Source organism: Ectobius pallidus (assembly GCA_964059195.1). Taxonomy (NCBI): domain Eukaryota; kingdom Metazoa; phylum Arthropoda; class Insecta; order Blattodea; family Ectobiidae; genus Ectobius; species Ectobius pallidus. Next base: position 61,713,599 of record CAXKWD010000003.1, read on the forward strand.
CCTGACAATGTTGATGGCAACAGTAGGCCTACTATGACTAGAGCTACATGTCACTAATCAAACCTGAACCTAATCTAACTCATCACATACTTGTGCTACCTCATGCTACCTTTCACTAACGTTGTGCTTGTTCTTCCTGTGTGCAAAGCTGTTAGGTAGCACTGTTTGCAGCAACCAATGAAATGATCATAGGCAGGCTGTGTTAGTACTTTGGAATACAGAAACAAAAATCTAAAATGTTAAAAACTTGACAAAAAATACAACCTTTTAAGGCCACCACACACAGAAAGCTATGCTGTGACGTGCTATGTTAACCAATGCCAAGCTGTGGTGCTGCGACATGAAATAGACGCTAAGCAAAGCTGAGGTACACAGCTCTTTAAAGATGGCTACCATATTTCAAGACCCAGGGTCTTCTAGCACTCTGCATGGGATTGACTGGGTGTTGCAGTGAAGTGATGTTCACAAGACATTGACATGACAGCTACGATCGTTTGATGTACTGTACTTCAATTGCTTCGGACATTGTTGCCAGTAGCTTTACACATGGGAAGAAGAGGTTAATGACAGGCAGAATGAGGTTTGCAATATAATCTAGGTTCGTGACAGTAGGTTAGCTAAGGTTGGTTTAGTTTAGTTTAGTGACAGGTAGCTCTAGTGGCAATACCATAACCGGCATCTACATCACCAGATTGCCTACACTGTTTCACGATAAGATTGATTCTGTGCACCAATCCCTCTGTCATGGCCAGTAAAACTCATGCCATTTTTAAGTTACCCTATATAAGTTGAAAGCTCACTTTACCATGATTTTTCTTTCATTTCACAAATTTTTGAGAACAAACTTAGTTTATATATGAATTCTATAGGTTCTAAAGAACATTACAACCTCAAATATGACCATTTTTAATGTTTCTAAGAAAAGAAATTACAGAGTGCAGAGTGCCAAAGAATCCCGAACACTACACATAACCTTTATACATAGGTTGGTTTCTTAGTTTTGGCACCAATGCTTCAGTGCCAAGTTGCAACAATGCTGGGCGCTGCCACTTTTACCGACGGTTGTTGACCTGCATCCCCTCCCTCAGAGCACATGACCTCGCCCGTCCCCACCATCGCTCGTGCGCAGTCGCGCCTGTTAGATGAGTAGTGTGAAACCAGCACTCGCGAAAGACAGTCGAAATGTTTTCCAAGCAGGAGCAGAGAACGTGGATAAAAATTCAGTGTGCTAGGGGTCGCAGTGCTAAACAGTGCCACCAAGGATTGGAGGAGGCATGCGGTGCAGCTGCGTTACCGCACAGAACGGTAGCAAGATGGGTTGCAGCCTTTCGAGATGGGCGCGAACGTGTGGAGCACATGCCTCGATCTGGTCACCCACCAGTAAGTGAAGACAATGTACAGATGGTGTCCGCATTAGTAGAGGTGGATTGGAATGTAACGATTCATCAATTAGAGCAAGATACCGGACTGGCGCATTCGACTGTCCTCCACATCCTGAAGGACTTACTGAAAATGAGGAAGATTGCGTCCAAATGGGTTCCGCATGACATAACCGACATGCACAAATGGCTGATATATGACGCTTGTCGTATGCACATGCAGCGTTATGAGCGCGAAGGAGAGGCCTTCTTACGGCATATCATAACCATTGACGAGACGTGGGCCAGATCTTATGAGCCACAGTTAAAACGCCAATCGAACGAGTGGCGGCACCACGGAAACAAACAGTTTGACCAACCCCCACCAATGTGAAGGTATTGTTGATTCTTGCCTATGATTGGGATGGTGTGATTATTCACCATACCATTACCCAAGGGCAAACCGTTAATGCAGCGTACTATTGTTCATTTCTGCAAGACCATCTCTGAGGAGCTCTGAGAAGGAAACGGCGCCACCACATGGTTACACCGCCCATCGTTCTGCATGACAATACTAGGGCACACACAGCAGGCGTTGTGTCGGCATTGTTGGATCGCTGGGGCTGGGAGGTCCTCTATCACCCCCCCTATTCTCCCGACATCAGTCCCTGCGACTATGATCTCATCCCGAAGATGAAGATGACAATGCGCGGGGAGCACTTCCGTACCATTGAAGACGTTAAGCAGGCTGCCGAGTGCTCTCTTCGCACCATCAATAGATTGGGCAGTGCCAACGGGATCCAACAACTTCCACATCGCTGGCAACATGTTGTACGCAACGGTGGGGACTACATTGAGGGCCTATGAAACTTGGAACCATCTATTTTGAGTTATTAATCCAGTTATAACTATGGTGCCAAAACTAAAAAACCAACCCATGTATATGGTTACATTCAAAGTTGTATTAGAGAGATGGATATTTCTGTATTTCTTCAATCAGGCTTTCTTACAATGGTCTGTTTTCCATGTCATCAATAAAATTAAACACGGAAAAAGCAGTGAACAAAAAATGCAATCTGATAGATGCTGGGGAAACAGCTGAATGCCAGGAAAACAGCTGACTTAACGCAGTGACTTACAATGTTGTGTGGGTTCCTTAGCTAAGGCTAAGAAATTCCTGCAAGGCAATCTGTGAAATGTAACATAGTGTAGCTTAGCTTACCATAGCCGTCTGTATGTGCCATCCTACATAAAACTGCACTGGATCAATTTTTTAGCATATATAGCATAATATAGTGCGTCTTTGGACACTTTCTTCACTAATCTTGACTGTTGGAAATATGAAGTGAGTGTATCACCGGACCTAATAGCAGACCATAATCATGTGTTGCTCACCTTGATGTCCTCTGACACAATCAGTGACCTAAATATCGTACGAGTGAACAAAACGGTGACTAAGAACCGGCTTGCATAATGCGGCCAAACTCGATATGTTTTATGAATGTGTCGCTTGCCAGGTTGAACTTTGGTTCGCAAATGTACAAGGACTGTCAGCTAACGATGCCTTCAATAGATTCTTTGATGCTTTCAAAGAAAAATTTGATTTCTGTTTTCCACTGACAGAACGGACTGCTCCGCCAGTTGAGAGAGTTATTAGCAGTGGACTTTAGGAAATCACAGATTATAATAAGTAATTAGATTAAGTAGGTAGATGTGTTAAAAAATTAACTATATTTTGTTTCGTATCCAACTGTGGAGCAAAAGAGTCATGGTGTATGTACATTAACTCTAAAGTGGAACCACTTAAGGAAGCTATGAAAGTTCACCACTTAAAAGGCTAGCCCATCGAATTGAGAGAAATAAACTATATGAATACAATCTTTGAAATCATAGCTACTCTAGAGTAAAGAATAATATATACAGATCATATTAATTGCTAAGTACTATACCATAAAATAGAAACCTTTTAATGGAGTATTACCTAAGCATAAGATTGCAGAATAATTAAAGCAACCAATCAGAATCCAGATATAATAGAATATTATTCCTATTGGATATTGTGCCGTGGGGAGGAGGCTTATGTACTTTTCAGGATTTATCTTAAATTTGATTTTTGTAGAGAGTAGTGATATAGCACTCGATATGGTCAGAAGTTGGTGCTCAGTGCTCGATGTGTAGATCTTACATTATTCAGAAGTTAACACTATGGTGAAAATAGATCATAGATTTATATTTGTCTTTTATAATAGCGTGTGTAACAAGTCAAAATTATTCTCTCTTAAAAATAAAACTCCATTATCTCTGATCAGTGAAAGTCATTAATCATATTAGAACAGTTCATCCCTCTGATTCCCGAGTCTGTGCAACTACCGACATGAGAAGCCTGGATCAGCACCCACAAGAAAACATCAAGAAGTCACAGGTATGTAAATACCAAAACTAAAGTGAAACAAGAAACGGTTTCATATTTGGCGTCCCAAGTGGTGGCTCGAGAAAATCTCTGAATATTTGAAATTGAAGGGAGACACTGATGAATTTATACCCACATGGACTACGAATCACAGACTTTGAGGACTGGCAGAGACGACTAACGGGATTGAGGACTGGCACGAGAGACGATATGGAACAACGCAGAGGAAAGCTGGGATGGATGGAACCAATGAAGGCAACGGGAAACCACTGATGGAACTGGACATAAACAACGTTGGACAGTCAAGACATCATTGGATCACTCCAGTACAAGCTAAGTCAAGTGTGATTAAGAATTAATTAAAGGGACATTAATTTATGAACAATAGGTTAAAATTAAAACTCGTTAATATCAAAGAAAATCAAGAATAGAATAACTATAAAATTAAAAGTGCCCAAATAGTAATATAAATAATAAAACTAAATTATTGACACGTTAACATATGTTTTTAAGAAGTGGGAAAAAGGTTACCACAATGGATAGTGAAGAACATGCACAACAATTCTTTTCACAACCCATAGAAATTCTTAATGATAGGGAGAGTAATATAAATGAACCAGAGAATAATTGTAATGAGGATAGCATAATGGAAAGTACTACTATTGAGGATAGAAGTGAGGAAAATAATCCCACTGTAAAAGTGCATGTAAGTGAGGAGTCAAATACAGTCATGGAACCTACACAAGTAGTTCATAGTAAACAGTCTAATCAGATTGATATGATGTTAGCCACTTTGCTAAATGAAATCAGTAAAAGTAGGGAAGAAACAAAAAGTGAAATAAATAAGAGCAGGGAGGAAACTTGTAATCAAATAGAAAACCTTAGTAGAGAAATTAAAACAATCAGACAAGAAATTACGCAGGAATTTGATGATAAACTAAAACAAAGTGAAAATAAATCCTTTATAAAGATCAATGAAAATGAAAAAGAATGTAGTTTAAGGAGAGCAGACATAAACAAAAACATTGATGTTCAGGTGCATTGTCTTGAGAAGCAAATTGTAAAAGCACAAGAACAAGTATTCAAACATTTAAACAAAGAAATTACTGAAGTTAGGAATGAAACTAAAATAGTTTTGAGCCAGGTACATAGCAATATGCAGATTTTAGAAACAAAAACAAAAGCAATAGAAGAAAATTCTAAAGAAATTATTCAAAATAACAAAGAACAAGGTATGAAGACTTTAAAAGAAGTTGATACAAAAATAGGACATGTTAATAAAGAATTATTGTGCATTTCTAAAAAGGTAGAAGAAATACAAAATAAGGTTTCAGGTTGTGGAGGGAACTATGTTGCTACTGAACCTAATGGTGCATTGTCAGATAATTTGATTGATTTATCTAATAACACAGTTAATGTTGTGCCTAATGAATATAATGGTTCAATAAATAGTGAACAAACTGGTTCACGCAGCAACATACTTCCTAATACAATGGAGTCGCCAGTGGAAAACAACAGTATCGCAGTAAGTACAAATTTACAAAATATTACTGGTATGATCGGGAGTGAAGTGATTTTACCCATGTACAATGAAAACTCTTACGAAGGTCCACAGAACTTCATAAAAGAATTGACGGAATACTTTGCCATCAAAAATATTCCTCCGCAATATCAAGTTTTAATTGCTGGCAGATGCCTAAGAAACAACGCGAAACAATGGTTTCAAGTGACGATTGATAACGAATGCAGTTATGAAAAATTTTGTAAGTTATTCATTGATAGGTACTGGTCAGCTGGACAGCAGTTAAAAACCCGAATGCAGCTTTATACAGGTCAATACAAACCGGGAAGTGGCTTATCAATGTCGGATTATCTAATAAGAATGGTAAAAACAGCCAGGCTATTACAACCCATAATCCCAGATTCAGAAATTCTTGCGCTGATAACAAAACACTTTTCACCTGGAGTTCGAAGTGCATTGTTAGTTGCAAAATTAACTACTGTAAGCGACACTATTGAACTCCTCACTAACCTAGAAATGTACTCGACACCTGAAGGTAATACAGAAAATGGAGGGAACAATAGGAATAATGAAAGAGAAATCCAACCTAGACATAACCAAAATCATTCACAGGGGTATAGGAATAATAACAACCATAGCAGGTCAGGACATAACCCGAATTATAACAACAATCAAAATGGGAGGTATAATAACAGGAATAACACAGAATATATGTCACGAGACCCGCAGAATCAAAGTAACAGAAATACTCAAGTGAATTCGTTAACAATCCAGAGTGATGATCAAGGTAACCGCAGGCGTAATCCACAAGGCCAGTTCAGTAGGAATTCCAGTGGACGGGTGAATGATCAAAACAGGAGGGATGATTCTATAGGGACAAATTCTGAGAACCAGGACCACCAGGATTTGAACCCCGAAGCGAGGGAATTTCATAACAGAAATTATGCTTGTGAAGCCTCGCGACAGGAACAAGATTTAAACTAATTCATAACAGTAAAGAGAATCCGTTTGCTGTTACATGTCTTACACAACAATGTACTGAAGGATTCATGAATGATAGTTTGCCGGAGAATGTAGGACAGCGTAATAATGAAAATAGCATACAATCCATTAATGTTCAAAAACCCATTGAAAATGAAAATCAGAATGATATAAAAACACCCGTTATAACTGTGAGAATAGGAGAAAAGATTAATGTTTGTGCCATTGTGGATTCTGGGTGCACGCACTCAGTGTGTTCTCAAAAAATTCTTAGATAAAATGATAAAGAACAAAATTAATATTCAAATACTAAACACAACAGGTTTATTTTGCAAGACAGCTGTAACCTCAAAACAATTCAGAATTGGATATCAGTGTATGGTTAATGCTGAAATCGATAATTATAAATGTGAGTTATTTATGCTAACGGTGAATGGGCTTGCTCATGACGTGATTCTTGGATGTAACTTTCTATACGAACATGGTTCGAAAATTAATTTTATGGATAATAAATTAGAATTGTCTAATAATAATAATGATGTAATTCATATACCATTCCATAAAGAAAAGACCCTTAATAAAAATGACAAACTTAGTGATATTGAGAGAAGTATCTTAGAGGAAGACTTTGTAGTGGAAGAAATAACATTAAGTGACCGAAACGAGGCACATATTTTACCGGGGGATGACCCGAATTATTTGAACATTGAGGACAACAGTAATTTGCCCAATGATTCATGGAGCGTAGTGGAAGAGGAGAATATAGTGGAGGAGAAATATAATTTATATGGGGAAAATAATGAATACCCAGATAATAATAATATGTCATTAAGGGAGAATCCGAATGGAATCGGCTACTATGAATTCGATGAAGGAAGTAATGAGAATAGAAACTTAGAAGCTCAGGAAATTATCGAAATTTTACGAAAGAAAGTTCAAGAAATCGAAGCCATAAGCCATGACCAAAAAGCAGAATTATTAGCAGTATTAATGAGGAACAAGGAATCATTTTCTCGAAGGCCAGGGCTTTGTAAAGTGTACCAGCACTCATTTGACATGCAGCCTATGCCGGAATTTAAATATAAATCGAGAATTTTACCATTAGCCATACGTGATCTTGCAGAACAAACAATTAAACAAATGATAGAAGATGACATAATAGAAGTGTCAAATTCAAAATTCATAAATCCTGTTTGTTGGGTGGTTCAGAAGCCTAATAAATTGAGAATGGCCCTCGATGCTAGGTTCCCAAATAAATATATGGCTCCTGATAATTTTAGAACACAACCAATAAACCAATTATTAGCGAAGATGGGTGAGGCTGAGTACTTCACTGGGATTGATTTAACGTCCAGTTTTTGGCAAATAGGCCTAAGAGAAGAGGATAGAATGTACACAGGTTTCAATTTCAATGGAGTTACGTACCATTTCCGAAGAACCCCATTTGGTATAAAGACGTCGAATAGCGCGCTTCTCCGAACGTTACATATAATGTTTCCTAACAGTACGAACGATTGTGTAACAGCATACGTTGATGAACTTCTTTAAAAAAAAAAAAAAAAAAAAAAAAAATTGATGAACACCTTAAACAGCTTGACAGAGTGATAAATAAATTTAAGGAATGCGGCATGAAAGTGAACTCATATAAAATTTCACTGTTAAAACCCGAGGTAAAGTTCGTGGGATACATAATTTAACCGTGAAGGGATTAAAGCAATACCAGTAAAATTTTGTAAAGGTACAATAAAAATGTATTACTGTTATGCTGAGATGAACACTAGGTGAGATAATTGGAAAGGTAAATATAAAACTGTAAGAAAATTGTAAAGAATGAGTATGGGATGAAAAGATGATTGTATGTGAATAGCATAACGCAATAATATCTATAAGCACTGTGGTGTAGACTAAAAAAAAAAAAAAAAAAAAAAAAAAAATACTAATAAAATGTGTAAAAATAAATGAATGACAGTGAGAGATGAACTCAGGACAAGAAAGATAAAGATAAAGACAATATGGTACTTTAAATGTTGATAGGATATGAATGTTTGCATGAAATAATGAGTGGATGGAAGTATGGGTAACATTATGATAACTGCTTGTAGAGAAAATAATTTTCAGATAAGAAATATTCTTTAGAAGGAATGTAACTATAACATTAGAAATTCTCAAAACAAAATGAGTAGACTTGAGTACTAAGCTTACATTGAGGACATAAACTTACATGTGTGAAATTGTCTTAAATTCATTCAAGAAATTTCAATATGGAAGTTTGGCATATGAGAGAGTTATTAGCAGTGGACTTTAGGAAATCACAGATTATAATAAGTAATTAGATTAAGTAGGTAGATGTGTTAAAAAATTAACTATATTTTGTTTCGTATCCAACTGTGGAGCAAAAGAGTCATGGTGTATGTACATTAACTCTAAAGTGGAACCACTTAAGGAAGCTATGAAAGTTCACCACTTAAAAGGCTAGCCCATCGAATTGAGAGAAATAAACTATATGAATACAATCTTTGAAATCATAGCTACTCTAGAGTAAAGAATAATATATACAGATCATATTAATTGCTAAGTACTATACCATAAAATAGAAACCTTTTAATGGAGTATTACCTAAGCATAAGATTGCAGAATAATTAAAGCAACCAATCAGAATCCAGATATAATAGAATATTATTCCTATTGGATATTGTGCCGTGGGGAGGAGGCTTATGTACTTTTCAGGATTTATCTTAAATTTGATTTTTGTAGAGAGTAGTGATATAGCACTCGATATGGTCAGAAGTTGGTGCTCAGTGCTCGATGTGTAGATCTTACATTATTCAGAAGTTAACACTATGGTGAAAATAGATCATAGATTTATATTTGTCTTTTATAATAGCGTGTGTAACAAGTCAAAATTATTCTCTCTTAAAAATAAAACTCCATTATCTCTGATCAGTGAAAGTCATTAATCATATTAGAACAGTTCATCCCTCTGATTCCCGAGTCTGTGCAACTACCGACATGAGAAGCCTGGATCAGCACCCACAAGAAAACATCAAGAAGTCACAGGTATGTAAATACCAAAACTAAAGTGAAACAAGAAACGGTTTCACAGTAATGTCGGACATAAAAGACCTCAGTCACAATAAAACTCTGGTACACCCCTGAATTAAGTGAGCTCAAGAAACACATACTATTAACAAGGGACTTATCAAATAATAATCCTAACCTCACTCCTCTCTTGAGAACTCTCAGAAAGCAGTATTGCATCAAGGTGAGAGTGGCTAAACAAGAGACAGTGGCTAGATCTGTGATGAGTTCTCCTAATCCCTGTAAGACAGCGTGGGGCTTGATAAAGCAATCCATACCTGAATCCTCTGCAAGAGATACAGATTTCGCAGCGGCTGATGAGTTCAATAATTATTTTCTGAATTCGGTTATGAATTTAGTGAGTGATATTGATAATAATGACTCTGTCAACAGGTGTGTTGAACATATACCTCTCCAAATTCAAGACCCCTTCATCTGGAAACCAGTTAACTCGGACAATGTAATTAAGACTGTGTACAGTTTCAAGTCTAGCACCACCAAGGATATTTATGATATGTCCCCTGTGCTTCTTAAAAGATTGATTGTTTTAATCGCTCCTATTCTGGCCTATCTTATGAACTGTTGTTTTGCTGAAGGAGTGTTTCCTGATGTGCTGAAAGTCTCTAGAACGGTCCCAGTGTATAAAAAGGGTCAGCACGACTCTGTAGCCAGCTATAGACCAATATCCATAATTCCGGTAATTGCTAAAGTGTTTGAAGCATTAATACTTAATCAATTATATAACTACTTCGAGCAACACCATCTGCTTACGCCGGCCCAATATGGCTTCAGGAAGGGCTGCTCCACAGTTCTCGCAGTTGAGTCTCTAATCCAAACTATCATTGAGTCCTTCGAGGCAAAGTGTGCTACTGCAGCAGTTTTGTGTGATCTGTCGCGTGCCTTCGAGTATATACCTCATGATATTCTTTTGATGAAATTGGCCCAGTACGGCTTAACTGAATGTGCTCTGAAATTGTTACAATCTTACCTAGTGGACAGGACACAGATCGTTAGTTGGAAGCGTTTGAAGTCAGCATCCCTACGGGTGACACTTGGTGTGCCGCAGGGCTCCATCCTGGGGCCTTTTTTCTTCATTGTTGCTATGAATGATCTAGGTTTTAAGCTAAACAAGGGTGTACTGCTCTATGCTGATGATACTACCGTGTTCGCGAGTCATAAGGACTCCGCTTTAGCAGTGGCCTCTGCAAACAATCTTGTTATGAAGCAACTAAGTGGTTTGAACAAAATGGGCTTGTCTTGAATGAGGCAAAAACTCAAAAAATGCTATTCACCTTAAATAGGAATCACGTTCCCAGTGACGCTGCATCAACCCATTCAGTTAAGCTGCTGGGTTTTAATCTGGATTCCGAGCTCCGCTGGAATGATCATATCGCAGCACTTTGCACAAAACTAAGCAGGGTTCTATATTTGTTAAGAAAATTGAAGTTTGAGTTCCCATATGAATTCGTTAAGTTGGCCTTCTTTGCGTTCTTTCAATCCCACATCCTATATGGCACCAGGTTGTGGGGCCACTCCACCAAAGTGCACATGGTACTTCTACTGCAGAAGAAGGCGGTGCGTATTTTGTCAAATGCTAATGCAACTGTACATTGCAAACCTCTTTTTATAGCTAACCAAATCTTGACTGTTATCAACATATATATATATATATATATATATATATATATTTATATATATTGCAATGTCTGGTGTGTATCAAGGAAAGAGAAGGTAATTTTCTCATGAACATTGAAGTACATGATTATGCAACTAGAAGCAATACGAATATACATGTGAATAGGCAAAGACTTTCTAAAACTTTAAATTGTTTTCCTTCTACTGGTATTGCATTTTATAATTTGCTACCTGCCCCAATGCGCAATTTATCCATTACTAAGTTTACAAGAGCACTAAAAACTTGGCTACTGATGAATCCATTTTATATGACAAAGGAGTTTCTTGAAGCAGACCACTCCACCATGTTAACTTATGTTTAATGTAACAATTTTATTCACTGACTTGACCTATTGTACACACTGAATGGTCTAATAAATCTATGAATCTATGAAGCATAGCTTTCTGTATGTGGTAGCCTTAACCCTTATCTAAAAAATATCTAGATCACGATCACACATGCTTCAGCATTCAATGGTGTCACAATATTAAAAGAATCACATTTATGTAGCTGTTTGTTTTGTTTCCTCCTAGATAGGCTAGGTCAAATGTTAAGAATATGCATGCCAACTTCAGTTCTGTTAAATGACAAAAAGTATGAGTTAATTATCACCTAGGCCTATAAATCAATAACTTATTTTATCCTTATTTTACGATTCTTCTTATAATACAACATCAATATCTATTTGTAAGTAATAAATAAATGAAGAATAGCACTCAAATGTGTATTATTGTTTGCAGAGTTCCAATAATTATTGTATTCGTTTGTTGCACTTGCTGAAGTGGTATCGTTCACATTAATTTTCTTTCTACATAATGCACATGTGCACTGCTCTGAGGGCTCATGGAACCCTGGTCTCGTACACAGCTTATGGTGAAAGCCGTGGACTGCAAGTGTGTTGAGGACACTTCTCATCTCATTTTTTGGTTCTTTCCAGAATTATTCAATATGGTGTCAGTTGAATAGAAGTCTATATCGATTTCCGCTCACTTCTTGCACCTAGTCTGTAGGTGTTGCATTTCCAGTTTAGTTGAGGGTAGTAGCAATCTAAGTCCGATACCTTCTATCAGAAACGTTTCACCTGGAAGTTCATACGCCAGCCTTGATGGGGTCATTTTTCATATACCAAGAATTCTACGATGAAGCCTACGATGAAGCCATCTCTGCGGCATGCAAAAAAACATTCAGGATATCAAGCTCAAACCGAAAGCAACATCCTAAGAAATCCGTACCTTGGTGGACAGACGAACTAACGATCTTACGGAAGAGAACAAATGCAACAAGACGACGATACCAGAAAACCAAACATAACCAGGCATTAAGAGAGCAACGAAGAAACAGCTATCTAGAAGCTAAACGGGAATACGAAAACAGAATAAACAGTGAGAAAGTAAGATCGTGGAAGGAATACTGTACTCTAACATCGTCTGGTAACCCATGGAATGCAGCGTACAAAATAGCATCCAGGAAAACAAAGAAACCTACACCACTAACAACCTTGAAAAAAACTGACGGATCCTTTACCTCCGGCCTACATGAAACACTACAACTCATGATAGATTATTTCGTACCACAAGATGAGACAGAAAATGATAATACCTACCATAAACAAGTAAGAGCAGAAATTAAAGAACCAATCACAACAAAAGACGACCCTGAGTTCACGCAACAAGAAATCAGACAAATCATTGAACAAATGGACCCTAACAAAACTCCTGGAGACGATGGAATAACAAGTAAGATCTTACTTCAAGTAATCAGACTACTGCCAGGATACGTTGCAGCAATATACAACAAATGCCTCAATAGTGCTTACTTCCCACAACAATGGAAGAAAGCGAGACTTCTCCCAATAATAAAGCCAGAGAAAGACTCAAGTACAGACGTTAACAAATACAGACCAATCAGCCTGTTACGCACAAGCGGAAAGATACTCGAAAAACTCATGATTGACAGGATAATGCATTACATCAACACAAACTCTTTGTTAAATGATAATCAATTTGGATTTACCCCACAACGAGGCATGGTAGATGCAGCAATGGCATTGAAAGAATTTGTAGATGAAATCATACAACAAAATCAGTACTTGGTGCTCGTTAGCCTAGATATCCAAGGAGCCTTTGACTCGGCATGGTGGCCGAGCATTATGAAAACTCTGCGGGAATTCCAGTGCCCTAGAAATCTATATAGCCTTGCAGATAGCTATTTCAGTGAGAGATCAGCAGTACTCACAGTAAACAACATTCAACTGCAGAAGAACGTAACCAAAGGCTGCCCTCAAGGATCTTGTTGCGGCCCTGGCTTTTGGAATATCCACTATGACTCTCTACTCGGACTAGAATACACCAATAAAACTAAAGTTATAGCCTTCATAGGCTCCTTCGCCGATGACCTCATAGTACTCACAAAAGGAAACACTGTACTCGAAGCTGAAAATTAAATCAACATTGAACTCCAAAAGATAGCCACCTGGGCTAAGAACAGCAAAACCAGATTTAACGAACAAAAGTCAAAAGCAATGTTAATTACACGAAGGAAACGTCAGGAAAATAGAGACATACACGTCTACCTCGACCACAGAAAACTAGAACAAGTCGACAAAATTAAATATCTGGGCATCGTCATGGATAAAAGGTTTACATTCAACGAACACATTACTTATATAGCAGAAAGGTGCATAAGCCTGGTGAACGCTCTTTCCAGAACTGCAAAAATAAATTGGGGACTAACTGACAAAGCATTAAGGACTATTTATAAAGGCGCGATCCTTCCACTGCTAACGTATGGAGCTCCGGTCTGGTCGAGAGCTTTGGAAAAAAATTACAATCTTCAGAAACTCAAACGGGTACAACGATTGATAAACATTAGAGTAGCAAGATCTTTTCGCACTGCATCATATGAAGCACTATGTATTGTTACAGGACTTACTCCTATTGCCCTCAAGATGCAGGAAGCTGTGAGTTTGTACTTTGTGAAAAAAACGCATAGACACGGAGACCTTAACACTGACCACATCACACAGTATAAGAATTGGACACACCCGGCTGAACATGTGGAAATCATAGACACCAGAGAAAACACACAGTACGCATACAAAATCTACACAGACGGAAGTAAGAGCGAGCTAGGTGTTGGAGCAGGAATAGTAGTATTCAGTGGCGACAAAATATCCCAAGAATTACAATTCAAACTATTGCCTGGCTGCTCAAATAATCAGGCAGAACAACTTGCCATCATGAAAGCCATAGAATATATGAAAGAACTCAATCATAATATCACACCAGCGGACGAAAGAACCATAGCCATATATACAAACAGCAGAATCACCCTCGATTCCTTAAGGAACGGACGCAACCATAACAATCTCATAGACGACATCAGAAAGAAACTGCGACTACTGCAAAATGACGGCTGGCATGTAAACTTCAGCTGGGTGAAGGCACATGTCGGGAACTATGGGAACGAGATGGCAGACCGACTGGCGAAGCAGGCAGCGAGCAACGCTGACCTACAGATTAGTTACGCAGACATTCCATTAAGTGCAGTAAAGAAACAACTAGCAGCCATCTCTGAGGAAAGATGGAAAGTAGTATGGGAATCTACTACTAAAGGGATCCATGTCCCAAGTCATTCTTCCATAGCGTCCAAGACAGATTAAAATGCAAACTACGGATGACACCTAACTTGACCACCCTGTTAACCGGACATGGAAGAATCAACAGCTACTTCTACCGCTTCAAAATTAAGGACAGTGCAACGTGCGTGTGTGGAACCGGGGACCAAACAGTTGACCACGTAATATATGTATGTGACAAATTACAAGCTCAAAGAAAGAAGTTGATAGCGTGTGTAAATAATAAAGGTGGAAAGTGGCCAGTTTCGAAGGCCGAACTAGGAGTGAAATACATAAAATACTTAACAACGTTTGCAAGCACCATAGACTTAGACTCACTGCAATAAGAACAATATAACACGACTAATAATGGTAAACTATAACAAATAGTATCAGGTAAAGAACATTAGCTACCAAATATTATAATTATTAAGGAAAAGAAGTCAAATTAGCATGTAGTATTACTACTTAGTAATGGAACATGCTGTATTCTATAAAAAAAAAAAAAAAAAAATACCAAGAATTCTTTTCAAGAATCTAGCTTTTTGACATTTTCAATACAATTCAGACTGGTTGTTGTAAGATTGTTCCAGATCAGTTCTAATCCACAGGTTAGTATTGTGAAAGTTGTGGCGTAGAATAGTTTCATAGCTGTACTGATGGATAGTCTAGTGGGTTCCTTTATTTTGTATATTATGCTTCTGATTGCTGCTAGCAATCTTTCTTGTATATGGCTTCTGACAGAGGTTATTGTTGGCTGATATGTAATTTCAAGATACTTGAAGGAGTTCACTATATTGAGTTCTTTTCCCTTAAAGAGGATTTTTGTCAGGAGCCAAGAATTCCCCTTCTCTTCTAAATACCATCTGCACTGTCTTATTCGTATTAAGTCTTAGGGTGTTGTTATCTGAATATTCTTTGATTTTTCTCATTATCTCATGGAGTTCTTCCCTGTTTTTTTTATCCTACCACAATGTCATCTGCGTACAGATACATTTCAGCGGAGGTCCCTTTAATTATATCGTAATGTCGGCTATGGCTATAATGAATAAAAGCGGACTAAGCGGGTCTCCCTGTAAGACTCCGTTACTCTGTGTTACTGTGCCCGACGTCGCTTTTGCTGTCTTTGATTCTGAGTTTGTTGTACATTAGAATGTTATTGATATTTACTGTTAAGGGCTTTCCACTCCAATCATATGTTCTAGTTTTTTGATTACGATGTTTCTATCTATCTTGATTTCATTTTTGATATATTATCTTTTTTCTTCCTCTTGGGTGTGGTTATTCATTCTATTATTGTAAATAATAAAGGTGAATAACTTAGCGCACAAACGTGCATACAACACATAAGACTTGTGGCTTTCTCGGTGCTGATTTTTAATAATGGTTTCGCAGGCTATAGGCCGAGTAAAGGGATTACAACATCCAAGCTTTTGCTCGCTGACACCTTTGCAGCCTTCCTCAAGAAATTTCCTCATAGCCCACGAAACCATTATTAATAAGTGTATATAATAGTTTTTCACTGGTCTTTGTTATTGTCCATCAGTGATTTTGTGCATTTACAACACATACTAAAATGATTCCATTCACAGGCCCTATCGCACAGTTTACACATGTATTGTGACGATGGATCATGGAAGCACTGTCTTGTGCACAAGTTATGGAAACCACACACCGAAAGTCTGGTTAAGACACACATGTCCTTGTTCAGACCTCTCCAGCTTTGGTCTAACATGGCATCTGCTACGTAAAATTCTGGCCAGATGTCTGCTCTATTTTGTCGTATTGTTTGTAGTAGTTTTGTTTCCTGGTGAGTAGATGGTAGGCCTAGCTGTAGTCTGTGTCTGTCCTCTACTAGGAAGCCTTCTTTTGCTAGCTTATAGGCAAGTCTTGACGGGGTAGTCTTTGAGATCCCTTGGATAATCTTGAGGATTATTTTGGCTTTTACACTTTCTAGAGTTGTTAGGTCCAATCCTGTCAAATTGGTCCAGATAGTTTCTATGCTGTATGTTATAACTGGCATTATCTTTCCATAAAAAAGTGCCATAGCCATCTGTGTCAGGTTTTGAATTTAGTAGGTGCTCCTGATGTTTTCTCTCTTACATATGTCTTGTAGGATGATATCGTCGGTTGGAGTGTGATGCCAAGCTGTCTGTAAGAATTTATGATTTTTAATTCTTCTGCCCCGTAAAAGATCTTGTCATCTTTGGGTATTCTTCCACCTCTCTTACAGACCATTTGTACTGTATTGTCTGTGTTCAGGGTCAATTGACTGTTTTTGATCCATTCTTGCAGTCTATCCATGGTCCGATGTAGAGCCATCCTATCGCATGATCCCAATACTATGTCGTCTGCATAATGATACATAGATACGGAGTCATCTATTATATCAGTGAAATCTGATACATAGCAACAGTAAATAAGCTTGGACTGATCGGGTTGTCTTGCAAGAGACCGTTGGTCTGGACTATGGTTTCTGAGGATGTCACACTGTCTTTGATTTCTTTTAAGTTGTAGGATAACAGGGTTCCTTTTCCTATTAGATTTTCTAGCTTTGTCATTATCATAGGTCTGTCCAGTGACTCAAAAAACCATTAAATAAGTCAATTAAGTTTTTTTTTTTTTTTTTAAATGTATTTGTTAGGAAGATCTAGTTTTGCTATTATGTTTTAAATTCTACAATCAGGCTTGTTTATGAATTTTATCATGTGTCTTACTGGATTGTTTCTTTGTGCATTTTAATTTACTGGATTGTTTTCTTTGTGCATTTTAATTTAATCTATTTCTTCTTTCTTGTCTTGTCTTCCTTTTCCTCCCCTTTCTCTCACCTCCTCTTCACCCTACCTACTTATTTGGGACTTATTCCTAACCGCAAATGTTTTGCATCAACCGGTATTTGAACACACAACCACTATTGCAAGACAAGTTAAAGCGAAAGAGTAGAAGAGGCTGTGCACACATCCCCTTTCCACTCAATACCCGCCTGGCTGCTTCCCCTATCCCACCGGCCACTCCTAGCATGTCTCCTAGCCACCCGCCGGCTGCTGCTCAACGCCGGTAATAATATTTCACAATAAAAAATACCCTTTACCAAACATAGCCTATTTTACAATTATAAAAAAAACACCATATATATGCCAACAGAACATTTCACAATTAAGTTATAAAAAACAAAATAAAAAAAGACCCTTGCATCATACATAATATTTTGCAATTATAAAAAACGCTGTATTTTAATTTAAAATATGGCTTAATTGATGCAGGAAAATTCCCTTGCACCAACATTGCTCTTTTCATAACTAACAAAATATCTCAAAAATATAAAAACCGCTAGATGTCTCCCCCACCCAAAACCCCTACTTTCCAGGCGGGTTGGAGTGGGGGACTCGTGCGTGGCCTGTTTTACTTTTTTCTCCAAGTTAAGAAACATGATACACACAAGCACAAGTAGAAGGGAAGTTGGCACAGCACCTTCTTTTCCTTGCTTAGCTATCCCATCCTGCAAGCAAGCAGCCACGTGCTAATAAAAAAGTACAAAGTCTCGCAGTCGGGCATATTCGTTCATCGATCAATTGGTCTGTTGGTAACGATAGAGAGGAGAAGTGTAAGTAGAGCCAAAGGCGTGGTCAATGCACAACCCAAATATTCACGAGTTTGTTATTTAACTTGTAGCACAATAGCATCATAGCTAGCAGCCTTAATCACTATGCCCCAAGTGACTGCTGAATGGTGAAGTGAAAATTCATCTATTTAATTTAGAGAGCTTTAATACATGAAATGAGAACTAGCTGTTTTGGTGCAAGGGTTGTTTTGTCACGTGGTAGGTCCTGAGTAACACCACAGAGGCTCTGGTGATTGTTGTTTTGATAATTATGGTACATGGGTTCGTTTTTCGTATTAGTACAATTGGGGAAAATGGAAGAATCTGTGACACCCTAGCCCCCCATTCCTACTCACTAACGGGACCTGCCAAGCGGCGCATTGAAGTTAGGAATGCAGGGCTGCAACACCATCTAGTAGATAGAAAGTGAAATGGGGAAAAAATTAAATAATTTCCTCCTCCTTCCTCCCTTCTCTTCACCCTACCTACCTATTTGGGACCTACCCTATTCCTAACTGTAGATTTCGGATCGACCAGTATATGAACCAGGTGCCACTAGCATCGTAACTAGCAGCCTTAACCACTATGCCATGAGTGCCTGCTGAAAAGTGAAGGGAAAATTCATCTACCGGTATTTAAGTTTAGAGAGCTTTAATACAAGAGAAATACTGGTAGCCGTTTTGGTGAAAGAGTTATTTATTATATTATATGTTGGCTCTAAGAAGAGCTGTTTTGGTGCAAGGGTAATTTATTATAACATATGTTGGCTCTAAAAAGAGCCGTTTTGGTGAAAGGGTGATTGTACTTTAATTACAATTAATAGCACATAGTGCAGTATAACGATACCTAGTATAACATGCAGTATACAGGGGAAAGGTTGCAACCAGCCTTGAGCAGCGAGCAGTTTGACGGCTGGCTAAGGGAAGATAGGGGAAGTGGGCAATTGCCATGACAATGTGCAGCGAAGAGTGGAGTGAGAGCCAAGGTGCCACAGATCTTCTGTTTCGCCGTACAATTAATAACATAGCACAACAGTGAACTGCGTTATCGGTATTAAGCAGCTAACGAGGGAAAAGGTTGAAGGCTAGGGAAAGTGATGGCCAGGCAAGGGGAAGGTAAGGGAAGCATGCCACCGTTGTCATGGCAATGTGCAGCAGAGAGTGGAGTGACAGCCAAGGTGCCAGAAGTATTTGTCTTTCGCCGTCATAGTTTTAGCAACAAACTGATTTCGGGAAATATGCTGAATTCTATAGGTTCTAAAGGACATTACCTCAAACACGGCCTTTTTCGTATCAAGTTACTAAACAAAACAAAAAAGATAGGCCAGTTGCCTACAGGTTGCAGAATTCCCTAAAATTCTTATATTACTACTACTGTTGGGTACATTACACTACAAAGGGTATAAATGACTAGCATATAGCATTTTTTTAAAAGGAATAACTTATTTAACCCACATGAACTGAAAAAAGAAGCACATAGTTTAACTTACTTATGATTGAATACTTGCAGTGTGTCAATTTGCCGCTTCCTATTCACAGCAGCATTTTCAGAATCTCTAAATATACGTGAAACCATTTAGCTATTTATGTAATCCAAAAGCTACTTTTACAAAAAACATTTTCATTATTTACTCATTTCACTCTTGTCATACGCCATTTTCGAACACAGAACACATTCTAGAAGTTAGAACATGGAGGAATGACAAGTAAAGTTTTCTAATCTCTCTGACAAAACAAAAAACAAGGAGAAAGTGCTTCCACCGTGGTTGCCAGCGGTTTCTTATGTTCATGAAAAAATGACGATAGCAAAGCGCTAACGTTTAAAATACTTACGAATTGTGATATTTTAGGACAGTATGAGTAGAATACTAAGAATAAGTAGTAATCGGACTTTCTCGGTAAGTATCAGTGTATTTTATCACTGTTAAAGTTACAAATATTACATAATAGACAAGCTTGAAACAAATAGACTACCTAACCTCAAATAATCAGGATCGGCATGAAACCTGATATTTCCTATACCGGTATGAAATGGTGACTAGGTTTTCAAACTAAAACTAGGATCCACTTATTTATTTTAGACACTAATTTTTCATGTCATTTATTTTACTTATTTTCAACCTGTCTATCTGCACACTTATTGTAATAATTTACTTGAATTCTAAAAAGTAAAAAAAATTGTTTAATTTTATTACGTACTAAAGTGTATAATAATACAGGACCCTGAATTATTGTATCAAAGTTTTACGAAGTTTTAAATGTTGGAGATGCATTAATTCAAGATGGTCACCATCGTCAATTGAGCAGGAGAAATTAGGGTGGGATAGGGCTATATCGGTCAAGGATTGCCTATAAATAATATTTCTAGAATGCATGAGGCATGTGGGATAGCGAAACCAGTGCCGCATAATCAAAGTCAGTCAACTGCCGGGCAGTTCCTTTGCGTCATCTGGGGGAACTCAATGTGTGGCAGGTGCAATCTGACTGAGACACACTGTAGGTAGCCTATATGTAGACTATTAATGGTAGCATAGGGCTACTGTAACTTACTGTACATACTACCAAGCATACTGCACTGTATGCTACTATGCACTATTTTAAATTTTCTTTTGTCTAATAATTTAACCATAGGCTATCTTTGGTTTCTTTAGTTTGTATAAATAATATAAAGAATAAAATATATAGCCTAGGCTATATTTTTCAGCTCCTGTCTAGACTCTGGAGTGGACCCGGAGCAGCCTCAGGGAATGCTACAGAGAAGAAAGTAAAAGAAATCTTGCAGCAACAGTTTCCAAAAGCAACTGCGATTGATGTAGTTGATATATCTGGTAAATAAACCTAATAGAAATCTTTTACTTTGCCCGGCATTAATACTTCAGTTTTAATAGAAAACTTGGTGAAGAAGTAATGAGATACCTACTGGATGATGTCAAGAAGGAAAGAAGCTATGGAGAATTAAAGATGCAGCAGAAATACTATACCAAATACAAAATTTCTGTATTTATCAAGAGTACGCAATATGAAAGAAATTTTAAATATCAGAAACATGCTTTTGTCAGTTTTTACAAACAATTTTTTATGAATGATGTGTCTGCATCAATTTTTATTTTGAAGTACGCCGAGCCTAATAAACTAATCTTGTGCAAATAGTTTTGAGAATCAACAAATACTGACACAAAAGTAAGATGTTTTTACACAGAGCTTACTGACTGCAGAAGACTATGTAAGTCTGCTTCCCATGCAATATTGCATCTAGGCTATTTTAAAATAAACGTACAGTCTCTCCTCACACTACCATACATCACTGATGGGAATGTAGCCAGCGCCATTCCAACAAGATCCTCTAACTCATTGCAGAAAATTATATCTATAAGTAGCTTACTGGTATATATATACAATAAAGCAAGGATGCATGTCAATCTTTCTTAGAAGTTGTGCCAAGACTTGATTGACATATACTACTGAATAAACTTAACTCCATTAACCATAAAATTGAAATTGATAGCTGGAAGATGTTAGTCCTGCTATCTTCAAGTATAGTGAGTTAACATTAGAAATGAAGATGTGAAGCAGATTTATTTTTAGTTTACAGATGTAAATTTAATTTAAAAAAATCTCATACATTTATTATTATATATATGAATGTTCATAAAAACTTTCAGCAAGAGGAAGTTTCAAAATTGGCTAGATTTCATAAATAATCAGATATTTCATAAATACCGGTAATCAGATATTTCATGAATAAGCCTGGATTTCATGTAGGCCTATGTTAAGTATTAATTAAGTAATCAGGAAGCATTTAAGTGCCCATAATAATAATAATAATAATAACTCTTTGCAATGTATATTAATACATTTCACATTTTTTTGGTTTACTATTGTTCACAATGTATCATTTTATTGTACAGTATTGTATAATAGCTTCATAAAGAGAAAACCCAAAATTATCAACTCTAAATAATAAATAATAAATTAATGAATTAATCATTACAAATCCATAAGGTACTCCATTAACTTGTCAAACAAAATGTTTAAAAAATAGAATACCATACATAAAATTTAAAAATACTTTTTTTTTTACAATGAATACTTAAATATGTTATAGCCTATGTTAACTACACTCCCGGCTACAAACAGTAGCTTACTGAGGAGTGTCTTGTTTATGTTGTAATTATAGCCTATATATTTAACAGTCCCTTCACACGAGGCCACCACGGCCACGCCATCAGGTGATTTCATTGTTTTAAATGAAAGGCTTCCAAGGAAGCAGCCACCATCAAGTGTGTATGGTTACATTTAAAATAATGAAAACACCTGGTGGAGTGCCCAGGGTGGCCACGTGTGAGGGGCTCTTGGAAATTGGAAATGTAAATACTAGAATAAACTTAACTCCATCAACCATAAAATTGTCCTCTAACCATTACCTTAGAATAATGTAACACATTTATTATTATTATTAAATTACCATACTGTAAACATTTTCAGGTGGCTGTGGAGCAATGTTTGAAATTATGGTAGAAGCTCCAGAATTTAAAGGCCTCAGCATGGTTAAGCAACATAGAATGATAAATGAGGTAAGTTAGGGTAATGTAAACTAACAATTTGTGAAAATTATTTCCAAACAGTACTAAGAGGATCATTAAACAGAAGGGCTGTAAAAAACAATGGTGTAGCACTCATATTCCTAACCTACTGTCAGGACATATAAAACAAATAAAAGAAGGAAAAAACAGTTAAAAGAAATAAAAAAAATATATCTAATCAGCCAGGCCTGCTATTCAATTGAAGAATATAAAATCAATTGCTTAGAGAAAGGATAGTAATTCTTACAGGGTATTTTTTGTAATTTTACTAAAATTATGTTATATTTAATTTATATTGAACTTATTTATTTAAAGAATATGGCAGTAATTTCTTGGTTAACATAAATTCATGCTCTATATGTATTACCTCATGTTTTTTTATTGATGTATTCTATGACGATGCCATCTGTATTGTATAATACTTAGGGCAAATAAAGAAAGAAATAAAGAAATATTTGAGTGTAAGAAAAAAGTAAAAAAAAAAAAAATAGAATCCATGTGTAAAAAGTTTGCAAATGATAGCTAAAAATCTAGACAAACATAAATATATCACAATGTTGAAAACCAATATCCATGAATTCAAGATTGCTTTGAACTTTTCTGCTCCTCGTCTCACAGGTTTAATTACACCCGGCATTCTTCCCTTCAGAAGCTGTGTTTTGGAATATTAAAGAAAGTATTTTGACCACTTATCATGTAGCTATATACAGTGAGTCCCACAAAGAGTTGGCCAATCATGCGGGTTTCTGCGTCACGGCGGCCCCTGCCTAACTCAGCGATCAGGTGAAATATCTATGCAAATAAAGCCGTGAATGGTGTAATGGTTCAGGTTCTCACATTTACAATTGGAATTACAATGAAAATAACCACTTACCTCATCACAAGAGATGTTGGAAATGCCCTCCTCTTGCATACACACAACACTGGCACCTTTTTAGGAAATTTACTTTTACGCACATAAGTTCAGCTTCCGAGATAGAGTTAATTTCTCTTGTGATATTGTCTTGAAGTTCTTCTAACAGTATGTGACTATTATTTATGGGAAAACTTGAAACATAAAGTGTATAGGTCAACTTCCCATACATTAGAAGAACTTAAAGACAATATCACAAGAGAAATTAACTCTATCTCGGAAGCTGAATTTATGTGCGTGAAAGAACATTTCCTAAAAAGATGCCAGTGTTGGGGGTATGCAAGAGGAGGACATTTCCAATGTCTCTTGTGATGAGGAATGTGGTTATTTTCATTGTAATTCCAACTGTAAATGTGAGAACCTGAACCATTACACTGTTCACAACTTTATTTGCATAGATATTTCACCCGATCGCTCAGGAGTTAGAGCAGAAACCTGCAAGATTGTCCAACTCTTGTGTTGGACTCACTGTATAGCCTATATACACACATGAAATGTATTTAATTTCGATTAGTTCTTTTTATATGAAATGTATGTGTATTTATAAGACACTGTATTTTTAGGCTTACTTTGAAAACTTCTGTTTCTCCATACAAGTAAGAATCAGCTTGAAAAATTTTATGTCATAACCGGGATTTGAACACGGATCTTCAGCTTAACGCGCTGATGCTCTACCATTGAGCTACCATGACAACATGCCAGTAGCTCAATGGTAGAGCATCAGCGCGTTAAGCTGAAGATCCGTGTTCAAATCCCGGTTATGACATAAAATTTTTCAAGCTGTATTAATATCCCAGACATGGATTTAATGTCTATTTCCTTTCCCTCCACTTAATTCTGTTTCTCTTTAATATCTTGACTCTCTTCCTCTCTCTCCTCTTTGAATATGATTTTAATGGTGCCATATCGTAGGCAGACCCGTATCTACAGCTATATACATGTGTACATATGCACGAAACACAAAATGTTACAATTTATTTTCACAAATCTCCAATATTTTGCTAAATCTTTCATCTTTAGAAGTGTATATGAAAAATACAGTGCATGTTGGCATGTTGGCCTGTGAGGTCAGTCATTGAAGCAGAAACTCCCAGAAAAACAAACAGGTACAATTACAATGAAAATAAGCATAAACCTTATTACAGGAGAAATTGGAAATGTCTTCCTACATCATCTATACATTTCTGGCAGCTTGTTAGGAAATTTGTGTTTACATCTTTTACTAAAAATGGTTCAATTTCATTCCTGATATTTTCGTTCAGTTCTTTCTAAAGTGTGAGGTTCCTAAAAATTGTTTACAAGTTTTCATGTGGTATCTCTACATGATGCAGCTACTCCTGGAATTTCTGTTCAAAATCGTTTTCTAAATACCCTGCAAGAATGTGTTATCACATACAAATTGTACATAAAACTCCTTAAGTGTACATGTGTCTGATGTGTCGAAACATTATGAAAACTGTAGAAAAATAGTAATAAAATTTATAACACTTTAGCACGACTGATTATATTGAAGCATATTGGATAACAGTAATTGTTTATTGGTCATGCAGGCAATGCAAAGCCTGATAAGCAGTAACTGGAAATTCTCCTTCACTGGTAAGCCTCATCAGCTGCCATGACTCTGGGCAACACAACCCCAAAGTATTTTCTATTGAATATTTAAGTTTTTTCAACCTTCTCTAAGAAGAATAAAATACTGTTAAAGTTTTAACAGTAAAGTTGTGCAAATATTAATTGTGTTAATGAATTTTAATGTTTATTTACAGGCATTAAAAGAAGAAATTAAGGATATGCATGGTTTACGAATACACACTTCGATTCCTCCATGACCAAAGCTAGGCATGTAATCTTGTAAAATAAATTCAAATGTAGACTTTTAAAAGCTTTACTACTGTAACTTAACTAGATAATTTCATCTCCATGAAAACAAAAGCAAAAATATTATTTATAATATGATTTTCAAGTACTTTTAGTGTTATGTAAAAAATAAAAAGACACCTTGTATTAGCAGAATGAAAAATATGAATAATAGATCTATTGTACAAACAAGCAATTAAAGTTAATTGTTGAACAATTTGTTTTGTATGTTGAGTGAATGTACTTATATATTTTGTTTTGATTAAAAGTAAGTTACTTAACCTAGTCTTTAATTTCTACCTTTCTACGTTGCATGCTATATTAACCAGAACCTCTCACATCTATCCATAGAAACAGCAATTAAATTGTTCATCACCTATGGCCTGACGCTGATATGGGATTACCTAACAGCAAGGAATATGGAAGCAATTGAAAAAGTGAAGGTGGCCTTCCTAAAAAAAAAAAAAAAGCATTATGCGTCTCGAAGACCATTCCCTCCATGCTAGTGTACACCCTAAAAAGAAACTTCTTTTTCTGGAAGACTTTAGGAATGACCTCCATCTATCAATAACAGTCACATATGGGACCAAACAATTCAAAAGAGAAGGGAGAAAATTATCAACATACAGAAGAAATTCTACTTATCTTACAGAATATTGTACAGAGATTGGACTGGAACAAATTATGAATTAAGATATGTAGTGACCAGGTTGAGCATTCATGGTTTTCGCCATAAGCTGTGCACCCTAAAATTATTCCACGATCCCACCAGTGAATGTGTCTATGAACGATGTGGCCCGAAATGTGGGAAGTACAAGTGATGTACAAAAAGGACAAAATCAATTACGGCATATAGTGAAGAGGTACAATAAATTGCTGATGAACAGTAGAAAAGCTACATACGAGTAGACTTGCCAAAATGCACATTGTGAGCACTTCTATCTTGCTACATTGATAATATGATTTGATGTTTTCATTTGACTGAAATATTACAGCAATCTGGAGAATATAATGATGAAGCTGGCATCAACTTATATCCCAGGATTAGATCTCAAACTTGGCAGAACCAGAAATTTTGTTAGGAATTGCTGCACTTTGTTAATCTTCCTTAACTCAGCTGATTATTATTTATACAGCTGTTGATTTGAAATGTTGATGTACAGTCGGTCAAATAAAAAACGTCGGGTCTCGTATGCAGTTAAAATTAAAGTTTTAACGCATTAATTCACAAGTTTCCTATAAAAAACATAAAATACAGGCCATTCTCGGAACATATGAGGCCATGTGACAGGAGGGAAAAAATGAACAACGAGGGAAAAATGAACAACGCGGAAAGCGCAACACACGATATTCAACTTAATGTATTGTCATAATTCATTTTGCTTTGTGTCATCACCACATACAAATGCTAAAGTGAGAGAAAGTGTAGTTAGGGCTGTAATTGACCTGCATTTTTCGGCCTCTGAAGCAGCCAGAAGGTTCCATATTTATGAAAGAGCAGCTCAGAAGTAGGAACGTCACTATAATGCGACTGGAAGTTTTCATTGGAGACATGGATCTGCGGAAGGCCGCGTATTTCGATGCTAGATTGGTTGCAGAAGTTGAGCGTATGTTATTGATTTTGCACTACAAGTACCGGTATTATAAAATAAAATCTTTAAAAAATGTTCCTTGAATAAACATATTTCTCGCGATTCTATTAATTATTAATATAAACATTTGCAACCAAGAATATGGCGGATTTGAAGCATATAGCCACAGCCTTCTATACATGCTTCTTTGGAACAAAACTGACTAAATAATGAAGAAAATACATGGATACACAAGAGGCATGTGTGAACCTAACCTTAAGTCTTCCTGTACATGCGCATATGCTCGTTCATGATACTTTATAAAATAACGCCCAACGTTTTTTATTTGACTGACTGTACATAACTTACTTAGCCCTGTGACCTACCAATTAAAAGATTTTATGATGTGTTGAGGGAAGAAAATTATTTTAATATTTATGGTTATATTTCATCATTAATTATTATTTATACAGCTGTTGATTTGAAATGTCGATGTACATACCTTACTTAGCCCTGTGACCTACCAATTAAGAGATTTTATGATGTGTTGAGGGAAGAAAATTATTTTTATATCAATGGTTATATTTCATCAATAATTTTTTTCGCTACTTTAATAGGAGAACAGTTTCCTTTCAATTTAAATATTATACAGGCATGCATCCATTGTAAAATATACATGAAAAATAAATTTAGTAAAAATTCTTGGTCGATAAACATCGGATAATCTTTCATTCTTTGTAAGGAAATCCTAACAAGTACGTTTTTATGTTTCATTCATGTTATTCTTAGGAAAAATAAATTATGTAAGGCAGATACTCATATAATAACAATAAACAAAATAAATAAATTTAACTATCGGTGAAATGATATGTTTCGTGTTTACAATATACCATGTAAGTAAGTTACAAAATATGTATTGTATAGAGCTGACGAGATGATCCCTGGCCTGACTATGGAGCGTTTCTTGAGCGAGGAAGGACATCGCGGAAGTTATTGCTCTTATGCTAGAGAATTTCGGAACTAATGTCTTCACGTCAGAGAGTAGCAGTAACTTCTGCGATTGTCCTTCCTCGCTCAAGATAACGCTCTACAGTCAGGCCAGGGATCATCTCGTCAGCTCTGTACAGTAGAAACCATTTTTATCATAATATCCATATTTGTATAATTGTACAGGCACAATGATCATTGGCTGTAACTTATTAGAAGATATAGAAAATATAGTATGCTTTATTCCAATCTCATTCTTGATTATAATTAACATTCTTATGAATGAAAAGATATTCTGCTTATACATTCATTATTAATGGTTAAAAATATTGGTATTTCATATCTGTGAATGATATCCATAAATGAAACAGTAACTAAACCTATATAATTACTAGGTTTTCAGTTATGCTTGCTTGTCATATATAATGTAGTTCAGTGTTTTTTTCTAGAGAAAAGTTTATCCATACTCTCTGTCAGATGAAGTCTCAGTCAAGAGTATAAAGACCCACTAAAGACCAAATTGCAACACATTCTGGCTAGGCTGGCGTACACATCTTAAGGACAGGTATGAAATAGAGCAATGATTGAATGCTGAGAACCAGGAAGAAATGGAGTACCCTGTGTTGCTTTGTCCACTCCAAATTCTTCATGAATCAACCGTAAATGAACAAAAGCCTTGCATGTTCAAGTATGAAGACAGGCACTTAAAATGAAATCGCCTGATGCTTATCTTCATATCCCTGAAGTAATTCCTTAATGGTAATTGAGATAGAAATGAGATACGTATGGCTTCGATCCTGGCCCTCTTTGTATTTTACAAGGCCAGAAGGTTGAGGTATGGCATGAAACTGCTGTTAGGGCCTAATGGATGAGATTGCACATAACATGTAAAATATATGATAAACACAGAATTTATCCTTACATGATGTCTATAATAAACTATTTTGAAAAACTCTTTTTTGTAACTTGCAATAACTAGAAAGGTGAGTAATATAAAAATAAACAATGGCATAGTAGTTATGTTTTCGGTTAATTTATCAGGAAAACTTTAAAGGAATAAAGCATTACATCACCAACCACTTACTGTTTAATGAACTTTTGTCTGATATGCTGGCTATACCCCACTTTATATGTGGCTCTACCATGGCGACATGGTATAACTAGTTGTACCATCTACAAACACAAGCTTTAGATTGCCAAACAATAGTTTTTACTTTGCTGAACTATACGCCATTCTGTAATGTTCTGTTCAAATATTCAGACCTTTTCTGAGCTCTTTGTAGAGTGTAAGATTCTGAATCCTCTCATTCCATAACCACAAGGAAACATGCATTGCTTTCATCCTTACTCGGCAAGTTTTTGTCTGGATTCCAGGTGATCTCTGGTAAAAAGTCTGCCTAGATTGTTGTGAAGGTAGCAACAGAACTATCTAGTTGCCACACAAGAGAACTTTACTGTACACACCAGACGTTCAATGCATATATGAGCAGTTCCCAACTGGTGGGTCGCGACTCGATCCTAAAACTATCAGAAACCATCGAATAAACCATCAGAAAAGATAAGAAAAATCGAAACAAAATCAAATTGTGTTTTGAATGTTTTCTTGGTTCTTGATTTTTGGCATCTGGGGCAGACAACAGAACCATTACATCCCTCCCAGATGACTCACACAGTCACACAGGTGGTGCAAACTCTGGTAACGAAACAGTCCCAAAAATCTCATTGATATAGTATTCTTACTTAAAAACAGCAATTTTGCCTGAAAAATTAAAATCGTCTTTGTGTACTTTTATAACTGTAGTTTTTATCTTCACCTAGGCACACTTGTTAGTGAGTATGAAACCAGTTGTTGCATATATTGTTATTGTTAAATAAATGTTTTATTACAAAGTGCTTATATTTTGTCAACCATTTTCAAATCAGAACACAAACTGTTTATCAATAATCAATATGTACCTTCAAAAAAGCATATATTAGCTTATATACATTTGCAGTATTTGATGGTAAGTTATATATAGCCCTACATAAGGAAGGGACGCGATAAAAATAAGGTTTTTTACTCCACCATGGACTGATGGACCGTGGAGGTATTCCGATAAGGAAAAGTGGGTTGCCAGCTGAAAAAGGTTGGGATCCACTGGCATATATTATTCTCTTATCTTGTCTGGCAGGAGTCATGGGAGTGTTTAGCCCCCAATAAGTAAGACAAATTAAAAATAGTGTAAGGCCATGGTCATCCTACCACAACAACCTACAAGAGGGTTATGCTCACAATTATATACCGGTACTTATTTGAATTTAATTCGAAAACTAACAAGAACAAGATGCTGCGACATTTTCACTATGCTCATCATTTTTACTGTGATCAAATATTTATTTTCTTTTGCGTGAAGAATTATTTTTACAGTTTAATGTGATGTAAATTAAGTTTAAAAAGTAATTTTATTTATAAATAATTGTGTTCATTATATAGTTTCCAAACTGAAGTTTATTTTTTTAAAAATCCTGTTTAAAGTTTTCTGTAAGCAAACCGAATTTATTCTTTTCCTTTATTGTAGGCCTACTTATTGTACCAAAATAAAATAAGTTGTAATATACCAAAATATGATGTAGCATCCGCAATTCAAAAGTTCAAGAGCAACTCCTGCGTACTGATACCTAAATTTGAAAATTAAAATTCTCTCTTCCCAGGCGAAATGCTGGTTGTGGTACTCAAAGACGCTAACAGATGACAGCTCCAATCCACTGAGCTAAACGCTATCTGGCGGAGAAAATGTCACGGACTGTTTTGTTTTTACTACATTGAGATTTAGTCCTATCAATTTTCATTTTCATTCACCTAATGCAACAATCATTTACACTTAATGAATAACCCTTACAAATTACATTGTTTTAAATATATATCTATGCATCATTCAGAAGAATATGTGTGTTTGTGGAAGGGAGAGACGAGGGCTTTATCTCACGCCGTGAGACATAGACGTCTAACGAGGCCTCTTTAACCAGATTAATTATACTATACTTGTTCCATCATTTCCCTCAGGAACCATAGATATGCCTATGAGAGGTCGGCCCGGCGCGTATGGAAGGACCTCAGACAGAGGATAAAATATAGGCCTATAAAGGTTTTAAATGAAATAGTGGGTGATTTTGTTCAAGGACTCTCCCTTTCAGAGTATAGGATTACGGTATTTGACCGTATTCCAACTATCGTAAGCCTACCTCCATAAAAATTCTTGCTTAAACTTTCTTTGCCGTAACGTCTTTACTACAATATTTTTCTGTTGCTTACCATACAGTACTTAAAAACAAGATGTTTATATTTACAGTGTTACATCATCGACAGAGGCTTAGCTCGAATAATATATCTCGCATCATTTTATTTTTTAAATATGAATTTTTTATTCTTTTCCCTTGTTTTGCTTTCTTTTTTCTTATTACACACAAACACCCATGATCGAGGCGGGCCTCAAACCCACAGCTTCCTTACCCACGACTCCAAGGCAGTATGCCTTAGCTACCGCGGCTAAGGAGACCGGCGAATATGTAAGAATGTTGTAGGATAAAAATTTCTCTGACACTGGGATTTGAACCCAGGACCTTCGGCTATCCGTGCCGCTGATCTACCAACTGAGCTAACCCAAAGTTCTAATTTCAAGAAGGCAGTGGCCATTTGTTCACAGGCAGATATACAAACATATGCACGCACAATTTGTACTAGTTTCCGAATCAGCTGAAAATGGCGTTAATTCACTAGTAGGGTTATAGAGAATGATTAAATAATAGAACCCAGTGCGAGTCAATCCAAATGCACACTCAAATTCTTTAGAACAAGCTTTAGCCCTGGAAAGAGACCGTAGAACTGATTTGTCATATTCTGCCAGGTAAAATAAAACATTATTATTATTATCTTTATAATGAGAGCAGTAAAATGCCGAAAGGAAGTCAATACAACCATTGGAACAAAATAATCTTGAAGTTCGTTCTTAAATGGGAGACATTTTATTATCACGTGGGCATACAATTGTGGGCGTACAACTCTAGCTTCAAGTTATAACCTGACGATATTCCGTTATAGCTAGTAATAAAATAAAATACACTACACAGGTTTTCATTGAAGAAATCTGTGTTAATGAATTATGTAGGGGAAATTTGTACTGGGCGGGAATCGAACCCGGGTTTTCAGTTTTAGGCTATACGCTGACAGCGAAATCACCCGTCTCCCCAAGATAGTGCTTAATCCGATTCCAATATTCCTCTATATATTTTCAACTGTTTCGGAAAAAAGTTAATTTACACTTGGAAAAAGCAATTTTAGTTTTGGAAAAAGTAATTTTTAATTCTGAAAAATATTAGGTGAATTTCAGAAAAAGCATATTCAATTTCGGGGAAATAACACAATTTTCGTCGGCCTGGGTGGCGCAGTTAGTATCACGCTGGCTTTCTGTGACCAAAATCGCGGATTCGATTCCGGCCTAGGTCAATGGTATTTATGTTTGCATAAATGTGACAGGCCCATGTCTGTAGATTTACAAGCATGTAAAAGAACTCCTGCGGAACAAAATTCCGGGATACCGGCGACGGTCACAGGCCTAAGTTGCAGCACATCTCCGTCGTTAAATAATCATATACCAACCAACATCAATTTTGGAAGAATTTGCAATTATAAACCTCACAAATTTTTAAGCATTATAGTGGAATGGTTATTAAAATACAATCGTATGCAAATTATTCAAACCGGAATGAAACAAATCTTTTGATTAATTTTTCATTCGTACGTAATGATGGATCCAGACGGCCAGACGGCTTAAATAGATATTTGCAATTTACAGAGAAGATTTTATACCTTCAGATAACTCATGGTAAGTAAACACACATTCATAAAAAATATTTGTCAGTATTCAGTTTACCTGATTTTATTTTTTACCAAAAATATAACATTACTGATATTTAGACTTCGGACATTTAGGTCGCTAAAAATGCTGTTTTAGGTACCTAAAATAGGCTCTAAAAATTGGAAAATAGGTTCTAAAAATCGTAAAATAGTCTTATAAAATCGTTAAGTTGCCAATTTTCTGAAATATCTCAATTGCAACGCAGAATATTATATGCATTGAAGTCACCATTAATCAACAATCATGATTAAACACAGAAATAGGCCTATGGCACACAGAATTATATAGGCCTATTACTAGGACCTGTATTACTACCATAACAGTGAAAACCTAATCCCTTTGGCCAGAAGCTACGGTTATCATACCAGCATATTCGACCCCTTGTATCCCTCAGTGATTCAGAGAACTACTTTTTTTTCTGTTACTGGACGTGGGAGTCGGGAGAAAAACACTACATTTTCTTGGGAATTCCAAGGAATTTTTCTACTGAAGATGAAACATTCCTTACTATTTAACCACGTCATGTACTGCACATTCCGAGCTAAAAGTTTAGTACGAACTGAAAATAAATGCTATAATTTATAAAAAAAAAATGACTTATTTTGAACTTTAGAGGAAAAACAAGCAAAAAAGGCAATATTATGCCCTAACGTAAAAATAGGCTGTTTCAGGTCCTATAAAAATATCAGTTTTAGGCATAGTGACTTATGAAACATGCATATACAAGTTTTCGTCCATATATCACTTAAGGATTAAAATAGGGTTTTACCTAAAATCCGAAGTCTACTGATATTTGACTAAAAACAAAGTATTGCCGTTTACATGGAAACTACTTTCTACATAAACGTTCCCGTTTAATGAGTGATGGAAGTACGTAAAACGTGTGCTTTAGTGCTAATTCTACAATATATTTGTAGAGATAGTAGATGGCATAGGCTTACTCTATACCGATACATAGCCAAATATATCTGTGGTAGACTAAAGAATAAGTCATGTATCTAATATTGTCCATATTGTCGTGATCTGTAAAGAAAGACAGATATATAAGCTTTCATGAACCACAGATTATTGTCTCTGTTGGACACTACATGAAGAAAGGCTTTCTCCGGCATTCCCTTTCCCAGTTTTCCTACTTTATTGTCAAAATGAAATAGAAGATGAGAATTTGAAGTGAATCATTGGAAGTAAACTTGCAATTTGTTCCAGTATGAAGACTGTTGTAATTATTCTAATGCAGTCGAGATGCTTAAAAAATTAATGCGAGAAGTCATTCAAACCTGAAAGATATCAACTTTCATTCTCTGTTAGGAAGAATAACTTTCCTTCAAATGCAAATCTAGAGTCAACTTTCAAATCTAGAATCCCTCCGAGACTGCCTCATGGCACCTTGAATGGACAGCAATATCTTATTTGTGTATTATTATTATTGGATTAAGGGTCCCAAAGAGCCCTAATACTCTCAGAGGAATAATGTAACTTTGGTAAAAGCATTTATGACAGATTTTCATACTTGGTATCAGTAGGCAGGGATTACTCTTGAACTTTCGAATTTCGGATGCTACAGTATATTTTGGTATAAAAATGAACACAGTTATAAATAAAAGTATTTTATAAAGTTAATTTACAACACATTAAACTGTGAAAAATAATAATTCTACCGACACATCAAACTTATATTTTACTATGTAGATATAGACTGGGTTCAAAGAATTCTAGACTTTACGTTACCGAATCACAATTTAGCATATTCTCATTGTTCTCTTATCTATAATATAGAATGGAGAAGTTATGCAGATTTGAGATTTGGGAATAAACTTGTACCAAACAGTTAAGGAACCTTGTTCTACGATATAAAAATAGAGTTTGTAATAAATTGGCGAAACTGAAAATCACTTGAAAATATCACACATACTTTTAGCCCGAGGAGACGGCTCTAATAACTTGGTGGCCTTTTTATAGCTGCTATTGTAATTGGCGCAGTTCTCGAAGACTCCGATATTTCAAGTATTTGGTACGCTTTTCTTTTTGGATGTTTTTCTTCAGATCGCCTACGGATTCCTTTTGCTCAGTTCGGTGATAAATCTATTCGCTGCAGCGGAGAACAATTGTACCGCAATTACAGTAAGTTAGTTGGAGTAGCGAAAGACCCTTTGAAAGACGACATAAACGTTCCTTTTCTGAATTCAGAGCATCAAGTTCGGGAAAGCTTTTCTTTTTAATTCCTTTTGTGAAGTGAAGTTAAGGGGTGTGAATAGGCCTACACTAGTATTGAAAACTTGCCTCTGTGTTCTTAAATAAACGATGATAGATGAATGATGTATGAATATTCGTCACGCATAACAAAATGAGAATTCGGGCAAGCAAAGCCCTGTACTGGATAGATGTAATATATCTGTGCAGTGTTTTGAGATTGGGGGCCAAAGGGGTAGTATGTGGCCTCGAGGGGGTAGGACTTGCTGACAGTTATACCCTGCACCATCTAAAAGCTCGAGAAACGCCATTCATTCCTACCAAGTCCTATACTTGCACGTCCTCGTCGTGACCCCTGGATAGTGCGAAGCAAGTAAGGGCGAAAAGCGAATTCCCAACGCTATAATTGGGACCCGTCAGCTAGGGGAGAAAACCCCAACAGAAAACATCGTCCTTCCAGGATTGCTGGGTGGTTGGGCAGGGTTAACAGCCCTATACTGTAAAAATAAAATTGTTCAGAAAACTCAAAGTAACTGCCGGACGGATAACTTGGTAAAACGACCTGGAAAACGCTACAAGGTACATGATTTGTTTCTTGCTACATGGAATGTTCTTAGCCTGTATAGAAATGGAGCCCTAACTCAACTAAAAACAGAATTACAGAAATATAACATTGCTATAGCAGCCATCCAGGAGATAAGATGGAAGGGAAATGGAGTTATGGATACTGGAAACTTCACATTGTTTTATAGTGGTGGCACAAGTAATATGTTAGGCACAGGATTTGTAGTAAATAAAAGATATAGAAGCGCAGTGATGGGATTTGATGCAATAGATGAAAGGATATGTACACTCAGGATTAGAGGAAGGTTTAATAACACCACCTTTTTGAACATACATGCACCTACTGAGGAAAAAGATAATGAAATTAAGGATGCCTTTTATGATAAAATTAGCAGAATTTATGATAATATTCACAAGAATGACACTAAAATCATTCTAGGGGACTTAAATGCAAAGATTGGGAAAGAAGATGAATATAAACCAACAATCGGAAATCACAGTTTACATGAAGATTCAAATGAGAATGGCATGAGAGCCATAGACTTTGCTACTAGTAATAATTTAATAATTAAAAGTACATATTTCCCTCACAGGCAGATACACAAAGTAACTTGGAAGTCCCCGGATGGGAACACCAACAATCAGATTGATCATGTTATGGTGGACAAAAGGCATGCATCAAGCATAATAGATGTTAGAAGCTATAGAGGTGCAGACTGTGATACAGATCATTTTCTAGTCCGGGTTAAATACAGACAGAAAATAGTAAAACAAAGAAATTTAATGGGGGTGAAACAGAAGAAGTATGATGTTGGAAAATTCCAAGATGAAGGAGTAACAGAAATGTATAAAGAACAGCTGTTGGAAAAATTACGGGAAAAGGATGAAGAAATAGAGCAACAATGTGAAGAGAAGTGGAGTTATATTAGGCAAGCCATAGTATCCAGCACTGAGGAAATAATTGGTTATGTACCAAAAAATGAGAGAAATGAGTGGTTTGATGAAGAGTGTAAAGTTAAGGTACAAGAAAGAAATAGGGCCCGACAGAAAATGTTAGACAAAGAAACAAGGTTAAATGTTGAAAAGTATAAAGAAAAACGGAAAGATGCTAAGAAATGCTGTAGGATGAAGAAAAGAGCACATGATTTAAAAATAATAGAAGAGATAGAAGAAGCTAATAGGAAACAGAATACAAGAGAGTTTTATAAACGAATAAAGGGGTTTAAAGCAGGATTTCAACCAAGAACAATAATGTGTAAGGATAAATACAATAACATAATAGGTGATGACACCCAAGTAGTTAATAGATGGAAAGAACATTTCCAAGAACTTCTGAACAATGATATAGAGTCACCAGATGTACAAGCAAATAACGAACAAATAAACCAAGAACTGGAAGCACCAACTGAAATGCCCACACCCACTAAAGAAGAAGTTTATGAGGCCATTAAGAGATTAAAAAATAATAAAGCACCTGGAGGGGATAATATTAATGCTGAAATGATTAAATTTGGAGGTCCAAAATTGTGGGACCACATCCATGAATTAATAGAAATAATTTGGGCCACAGAAACTATGCCAATAGAATGGCAAGCAGCTATTATCTGCCCGATCTTTAAAAAGGGGGATAAATTGCAGTGCAATAATTACCGAGGTATATCTCTTTTATTGTTATAAGATTTTAACATCTTTGATACATAAGAGGCTGGTCCCATATGTTGAAGACATTTTAGGAGATTATCAGAATGGTTTTAGGAGAGGGAGATCAACTACTGACAATCTATTTATTTTAAGACAAGCAATCGAGAAATGTAATGAATTTGGGATTGAAATGCACTTGTTGTTTATAGATTATAGACAAGCATATGATTCTGTAAATAGAGACTACCTTTTAGAAATTTTAAAAGAATTTGGAATCCCAAGCAAATTGATTAATCTGGTTAACATGACACTCAGTAACTCCAACTGTAAAGT
This sequence comes from Ectobius pallidus, assembly GCA_964059195.1. Lineage (NCBI taxonomy): Eukaryota > Metazoa > Arthropoda > Insecta > Blattodea > Ectobiidae > Ectobius > Ectobius pallidus. The sequence goes on from CAXKWD010000003.1 coordinate 61,751,373, forward strand.
GAAAATACAAGGAAGTTTGTCTGATAGTTTTATGGTTAATACAGGTCTTAGACAGGGTGATGCTTTGTCGACAATTCTTTTTAATTGTGTTTTGGAAAAAGAAATATTGAGATAAATCAAAATGGAACCATTTTTAATAGGTCATTGCAGTATCTGGCATATGCAGATGATTTTGTTATATTAGCACGATCGACGAGAGTGCTGGAAGAAGCATTCATACAATTGAAGCAGGGATCAAGGAAAACAGGATTAATTATAAATGAGGCAAAAACAAAATATATGAAGATGTCAAGAACAACAGTAAACCCAACATCGGCAATATTTTTGGATGGTCAAAAATTTGAGAAGGTTGAGAATTTTAAGTATCTAGGCGCTCTAATTACTTCTAAAAATGACCTGAGTGAGGAGGTTCGAGGGAGGATTACAGCAGGAAATAGATGCTTTTATTCATTAAAACAAGTGTTTAACTCCAGGACAATGAGCAGAGTGGCCAAAATCAAAACATATAAAACAATACTGAAACCAATAGTGATGTTTGGAAGCGAAACATGGACGTTGTCAGAAAAGGAGAAATTCATATTGAATACATGGGAGAGGAAAATATTAAGGAGGATATATGGGCCAGTGCAGGAGCAGAATACATGGAGAATTAGAACAAACCAGGAATTGAAAGAATTATATAAGGACCCAGACCTGGTGGGAGATATAAGAAGAAAGAGATTGGAATGGGTTGGACATGTGTGGCGGATGGAGCAAAGCAGAGTAGCAAAAAAGATTTTGGAAGGGAAACCAGAAGGACGGAGGAAAGTTGGCAGACAGAAGTTAAGATGGTTGGACAGAATCGAACACGATTTGAGAGAGATGAAGATTAAGAGATGGAGACAGAAGGCTAAGAATAGAGAGGAATGGGCAGTTATTATGAAGGAGGCCAAGGTTCTTAGAGGACCGTAGTGTCGACGGAAGAAGAAGAAGAAGTGTTTTGTGATTTAGTCAGTGGTCGATGAGATAAATTGGCTAATGGCCACCGCAGGTCAACAACGCACTGCAGATAGCACTTACTCCTAAAATACTGGAGGCATTATTTAATCCTCCTGAGGAAATTTCCTCAGAAACCTTATATCCTAAAATTTTCCCTCGTTACTTCATGTGATGTTGAAAAGTCATGTTCTGTCTCTAAGAACACGTCTGCCCGATAGATTTCAATTAATGACTCGAGAGAACTTAGAAAAATACGTAATTGTTCACTGTGCTGAAAAATCTAATGCATGATTTCTCTTAAACATATTAATATTGTGATTATTATTTATTATTATTCTCCTAAACAAGGAGCCCTATTTCGCCAAGTGCAGGTATGCTAGGGCTATATGTTATACAATAGTTTCATATATATACACACATGGATGATTAAACTGATAGGTTTGTGATGCATAATCATGAAAAGTACAAATAGCCCATATTACAATCTCTCAGTCAAAGAGTTTTGAAAATGTGAAAGATGAAACTGAGAAAGGAAGATGCGCAACATTTCCGTCTAAATATTCCATTAAGTGGTGTTTTGTATTGAAGCCCACAGAAAACTAAATGAGAGGTCAAGGAGAAGATGAATTATTGTTTTCTGTTTTCTTTGCAGGAGCATAAGTATCCAGAAGGTGATGATATATGAAATCGAGAGAAGTAACTACCGAATTTGCCATGTCCTGTTACAAATTGTGAATGAATGTAGTTCATTTCGAATAATTTAGATTGTTTCTTGTCATCTATTGTTGGAAAGAACAGATTTATTGCAATGGCTCCTTTTGCACTATTGACCTACAATAAGTTCCACTTATTTAGGATTTCTTAAATAGGTAAATTTATCAAATATGTGACATTTTTTAAGTAAAACTTCTTTAGTGGCGGTAGAGGGTAAATCTGGAAAATGAGTCACACTAAAACCGTCACGAAATCAGTCACAATCAGTCACGAAATCAGTCACACTCTTACACTCTAATCAACTCAATGATTAGGAGTAATCAAAGGAAATTTTCCAGACCTTACTTCCTCAATGGCAATAGACAATTCCTAAGCAATCTAAAGGTATAAAATCTATTTTATGGAACCCGGAGGTTCATTACCGCGCAAATCCAAAATTAAAAAATACAAATTTCCAAAATTTAAAAAAACAAAACTAAAAATTATAACATCCATAAATCCAAAATTTAATAAATAATAAAATTAAAAAATTAAAAATAAAAAAATAAAAAATTTAAAAAATAAAAAAATAAACAATTCAAAGATCAAAAATTTAAAAAATCCAAAATTAAAAATTCAAAGATCCAAAATTAAAAAGTCCAAAATCCAAAATTTAAAAAGTCCAAAAACCCAATATTAAAAAGTCCAATAATGCAAAATTGAAAAAATCCAATAATCAAAAATTGAAAAAATAAAAAAAATAAAATAAAGTTTTACTTCTGTTGCGTGGCGTTCCACGCACTCTTTTTTTTTTTTATTATTTCAAGTATTTTACAACATATTCCATCATTTTTCACTATATATTTATGTACATATTTTCCAGATGAAACTACATAAGAATCCTAGCTTTACTAATGGACAGAGGAAATGCTGCAACATGAGAAGAGAGCAAACGACATCGCCGCGGGTATGTCTCATCCATATTGCAGATTCCAGACCGCCAATAAATCATTGTGTGCCTGAATCACATAATGAAGCACCCCTCCCACTGTAATGCCGCTCTCTAAATCATGATGGACATGGCCTCTATTATATTCTGAAATTGGTGTTGTGTACTCCATGTCTTACATATGTTGATATTCGAAATCCTTTGTTACAATGGTAATGATACAACCATGTACGTTTCCAACTGCTTGGAATTTAAAAATAACGACTGCCTGTTGTCTTTCGGCCATGGGAATTGAAAGAATTTTTACTCTGCCCGGTTTTCAATTGATGGAAGAAGGGGGAGATTGTGGCCACATCTATCATGGAGGAATTGTCCTTTCCTGTGTTTCGGACTTCTTAAGTAAAAGTACTACAATTTATTTCCATCGTTTATTTTGCCCTCTATTTTCCATCAACAGTATTTATATCAACGGAGTAAGGACATTGACTTCAGTTATAAAAGTTTGACTTCGAATCTTCCTTATCCGTTTCCTTGGAATTACATACATTAAAAACAATGTCCACTTACGTAAACAACATGTGCACTAAGCACTATGTCTAAATCTTAGTTCATAGTCAATCCATGACCCTTGAGAGCATAATAGCTTAAAAAAAGACTTTTTATTTCGTGTAATGGGATTGAAAACTGCTGGTATAAATCAGTTGTTCAAATTTTCTTTTATTACAAAAATATCAATCGGTGGATGAAGAAAGATATCAATTGTTTATGAAAACATATAAGCCTATATTTTAATAGATATATAAGAATATAAAACACTAACTGCTGTGGATCACTAAAGGTAGATATGAAATAGGTTTTCCCCGTGTCCTGGAATAGTCTGTGCGATTCTCTTGAGCGAGAAGAGAAGAAAGAAAGAAAGAAAGAAAGAAAAGAGAAAAAAACTCAAAGATATTTCGAACATATCTATTGGATGTTCAGTGAAAAGAAATGGTATACTATTGCGAATCCTGAATCTCTGGATATCAATCAAACTTAAGGCAGTGTCTCTGTAAGTTGTACAATGTTTTCAGAATAGCTACTACTAAACAATAGTGAGCTGGTAGCAATCTACGAAGCAGTACCTCGCTAGAAATATACTCCTTCTAAAACTATCCTTTGTTGATAATGATTATGACACGGATTTTAAAATTTCAGTCAAGTTTTAGAATATGGAAGGTAATTAATTATTACCTCTAACATTTTACTTATCTGTAAAATCTTTTGTTAAAGTCATAACTACGGTTCTGATGTTTATGACATGTCATATTTTAATCCTGATCTCCATTCTCGCCACAAACACAAATTAAACACGAATTGCACATTTTTTTATCCAAATGAACCGTTTTTTATTTTGCATATAAGTCATATTTTGGTCATTTTATGATCTTGGTCATATTTAGGTCATATTTATAATTTAACGTAATATTTCAGTTAAAAATTCGGTAAAAGAGCACAATTATGCAGTATAGGCCTATGCACTAAATTGTTGACTTAAAGTTTTTCTGAAAAAAGAGTAATGAATATTTTGGTTTTACTGTAACTGAAATGTGAAGGGACAATCACAAGAAATAGCACAATTACCTCTTCTTCCTTGATGTGAACAACTTCCAATAGACATGTTTATGAAATATTTTCAGTTCATTTTTGCAGTGGTATATGGAAACATTAACAGATTAGATGTAAAACTGTAAAACACCTGTAAAATTATTAAAAAGTGTTTATCTGATTGAATTATTGTGATGTAATACTTTAATGTCATTAAACGTTTTAAATTGGAATGTTTATTTTTAAAAAATGCGTTCTTTTATGAGGTCATATTTAGGATTTTTGGGTCATATTTAGTCATCTTTAAGGTCATATTTTCAGTCATATTTTCCAATTTTTGAGGTCATAAACATCCGAGCCCTAGTAATAACGATTAGGCAAACAGGTACAGCTCTGTCGGATGTAACTCTACAATGAAAATGGAATTTGTCACTGTTTTCGGATTTGTCACAACAAACACGACCTAACTAGACCAACTGAGAGTAAGTATAATAGGTCGTACCTGTAATAGAGTATGACTTGTTTAAGTATATCTGAACATGTACTTTTATGAACATATTTTGTGCTTCGGTAAACTCTACTTTTCTTAATTAGTATGCAAATAAGTGCTTTATAAGTAATTCCGTTAATTATATTAGTGCTAGGTGTGATAAAATACAGTTTCCCACTATAAAAGTCATTTTTACTAAATTCGTGTTGTAAATATTTTAAACTTGAATTCAATCTTGTGTAATCGCTTAAAATTTTGTACTGAATCAGGTGTCATCCGAATTAGAGAATCACATTTTCCGCCGTAAGAACTTTTTTGGGCAGTCACAAAATATAGGCCTACATTATAGGATGAAGAAAGCATTACTCACTTACTATCAGGGCAATTCTTGAACGACATCCTTTGTTCATTAAGTTGAACCAGAAGTATTTTTTTCACATAGAAGAAACTAAAAGCTTGCAATAAGATGTGTTTAAAAGCTGATAATTGCAGCGTTACTCTGCACAGGAAATTAAAATAAATACCTAAAGCACATGGTTAGTTTTTGTAACTCGTTCTTGAAGCTGATTTGTGAATAATCAAATTTATCAAATGCAAATTTTAAGAAAGAATGTAGAATAGCCTATAAGGAAGTGAAACGGAGATTAGTTACTTCAGATACTTCGATAATGTGATCAGTTTGATTAATTGAGGTTTGTGCGTAATGAATTTTCAATCTGGATGAAATGAAGTACCCCTAAGCGGAGACGAGATAATGATAGAGTGCAGACATTAGAGTGATAGAGTAATATGAAACACGAATTTATCTAAGTCATATAACATACTGAAGCGACATGTCCACATGATCTCCCACAGGAAAGTCATGTGCATCAAGTATTTTCTATCGTTCACAAAAACAGACAAATTATTGTCGAATAATTAACTTAATATTTGGAATCCTCTACAAACCGCAGGCATCTTTCTTCTTTTCCAATTGCATAAAATTAGACCATAGGTGTATTTTATTAGTACATAAAACATATTATATGAATTGCTAACGACAAGTTGCATTCTGGATTTATGTATCAGTATTTTAATTTTTATAAAAAAAATCACTGGCACTTAGGTTGCATATAATTTTCTCGAGTTTTCAAAGTTTCATACGCCTACTCTGCATCTATCCTTAGATATGGGATAGTGCCAGAATTTCGGTTACTGCAGATCTGAGAATATATTCACACTGTACTTCAATAAAATTTTAATTCATACTGTTGGAATAGTATGCATCACCGCCATCTCGAGAATTCTCGAGACCGCGGTGGTATGCATATAATTCTTGTTACCTAGGTTTGCCATAACAATGTTTGCTATTTGTTTGTTTTAGAAACAGTCAATAAACTTTAATTAAGTGTGCAATTGAATTTATAGCAGTTCTCGTATTCACAATTTCAAGTATATTTCCAATACATACATTTAGATTGATACGCCTAAGTCATTTTTGTTTGCTTCTCGTGCTGTGGCATTTGTGTATGTGTTGTCATTTTACTTGAAATAGTGAGATGGACTTTATGCCCATTGTCTTTACCGGTTTAATTATACAGTACCTTCCTCATGTCATTCAATTACTATTCTATTAGGCAAAAAAAAAATTCAAGGTCTACCTGTAAAGAAGCTTAGGGATCCATTTCTTGGTACTTAACACTAGACTGCGGTAATTTCGGTCGAACTCTTTAGTGAGCGGTACGAATCGGATGAGTCTCCTTGATACTGATATCAGTCAAGACAGGATTTCCATGCAAATGCTTCTTTTTATAATCAGTTTTCAAACTTGGTAAATATCCATTTAATGGCTTACTGAGTCCAAACAAGTAAACTTTTTCCGTGCATAATTACATGTTTTGGTCTTTTTATGGACAATTTAACACATAATGCACGTTTTGGGGGTTTTAAGTTCAATAAAGCATATTATGACGTTTATCTGATTATTAGGCTCTTTTTTGCCTATTTTATATTAAACTAGCTGAAAAGGCCCGGCATCGCCCGGGTATGTAAAACTTGAAATGAAGAAAAAGATTTATCACACTCAAACTATTCCATCAGAAAACGCTAGATATAGCTTTTTATGGCTCATAGAGGATGTCGAAAGCTGCATTCCGTTGCTTCTACACATCATGCTTGGGAGGATTTGAAATAAGAAGAAACATAAATTAAATAAGATTGTATTGACTTGACGGAAAATTTTATTTCTCATTCTCATGTTACCATACAACCGTTTCGGTTCTGAAATAAGAGAAATGCAGTATCACTTTCACACTTTCCTCCCCTAAAACCCGGGACATAAAATACTGCGAGCATAGGACTCAAAATGTTCCATCCCATGCTTAGGGCCTATGATAAACAACCTTATTTCTCAACTAATACAAAGCATACAGCTATGGATAACGTATAAGCGGAAAGGATTGTTTACCTACTTCTGATATAGCATACTCACACACTTAAGTTATCCCAGCAATACGACCTCTTATTCTACATCAAAATGTGAAGTGAGAAAATATTTCTTGTGTCGAGGGTAGAGAAAGTTATGTGACTGCATTACAATGTGCTTTATTCTCGTGGATTTTATTCAAGAATTATTTTCACAAAACGTTAGCATCAGAATTCGTTAAAGTCCAATAAATTATTATGTAGTGTCCAGAGCCCCATGTGAACTGTGTAAACAATACACTGTTGTCTTGACAACTGAATGGGATTTCATTTTTTTTGCATAATATTCTCAGAAATTATATAATTTTCAAGGGAAGGACTGATTTGTTTCAATTTTAATGTTGACAGCTATACTTCCCGGGCTTAACTGGGTATGTGTGCAAAATTCCGTGTAAATTGGTAAAGAAATGTAGATTTGTATAAGGAACAAACATACATACATACACACTTTCGATTTTATATATTAGATTGCAAATACTGTATTAGGATTTGCATATGGTGTTTTCTGTATTGTAGCTGAAGATAAACTGGACAAAGTTAAGAATGGAAATCCTGATTATGGATAGATGTATTCCATAAAAAAAAGTAATCTGCGGTGAAAATGTTGAAGACAAAGAATTTTCCCTTAGTTTTTTCCAAATATAAGTTATGTTTGCACTTGTCACTTCTTGTGACGTAGAAAGGTCATTTTATGAATACAAAAATATTTTGATAGATAATCGCAAGAACTTGTCTACTGAAAATTTGAAAATGCTGTTAATACTTTGTGCCTCTCGAAAATAATATGGAAGTTTGAATTTTGACAGTGCGTATTTATACTGCTTTTTTTTTCATTGTGCATATTTGGTAATTTGATAGTGCATGAATGCATGCTTATTTTAAGATTTGATAGATCATGGAAATCGTGTCTTTAGATATTAAGAGACCTGTGGACGACTGGCCGAGGAAGTGCATGGTACTAGGCAATTCATTATCGATACTCCCATACTCCGAGGGTCAAAAATACACCACAGTCGGGCCGACGTGCTAAATTATTGTTCCTAACCCTCTCCTACTCTAATTACTAGTCCAACCACAACGAATAACTAATGGTTCTTTCGATTTATTGTTCTCATTACTCATTTACCATCCAAAAGGAATATAGTCTACCAGAAAGTGTAAAAAAGTTAATACAATACATTTTTAAATCCATGCATAAATTTAGTGCTGTAGAAGTACTGTAATATGATTTGTCATTGTGTATACTGCCTGTGTTTCTAGATTACAATGACGATGGCAAAGGTGGGAACGATGGTGAATTAACAGAAGGGAAAACACGAGAACCTGGAGAAAAATTGCACTCAATCACCTTCGTCGTCTACAAATTTCTCTTCCCAGAATCAAACCCGGGTTGTTAGGGGGAGGTAAGAATTGTAGACTGGGCGCAATATTCGAAGGCATATGGTTAATAGCTAATCAGAGGAGATGATACTGTTACATGCTTAGTATTTTACAGTTTAAGATGATAGGAGTTATTTCATTGGTTGATGTTTTCGAAAACTCCTCCTGTATTATACCTTTAACTATTGCGAGCAGTCTAGTATTGCATACAGACGCCGGCAATGATATTGTATAAGAATATACTGTTATAAGAGACTGTTTCAAGAGACCACCCAACATTATTTTTGTAAACAGTTTGTCTCTTGTTACATGAATACATCTCTATGCAGTTAACAGTATATTTTACAATTCCTATTCTTGTAAAAATTGCTTAGCAATGAAGCTACTTTTTTATTTTGTGTTTTACATTCTTTTTAAAGTCAAAATCTTCTGTTAGAAATGACATGACAAGGTATGTTGAGTCAAGGCAATCTTAGGCTAAATGCTGCAGTCCTATTATGAAATGGACGAGTAGATTATCAGAACTAATTTCATTTTACTTATTTAAATTAGTTTATGATATTAACTTATAAGGTTGCAGGCTTTTAGAAACGTTTGTCTGATGGATGAACGCGCGGACAACTGAACCTTAAAATAGTAGGCCTATGTTCATTTTTACATTTTCAAACGAAGTGGAATTTATAAGTAAGTTTCTGCAATATTAGGTCTTTATTATGATGCCATCAACCTAACGCACCAATGGCGCTATCACTTGTGATAATATTGATCATTTCAGTAAGACAACTTGAATCTACAATTGAAAAAAGTAAATATCTGACAAAAATTGTCTGATGTGGAGAGTAGAATAACAACACCCTCATATTGTACAAAAAACACACATTTTTGAACTCTTTAGTATTATCCATGCACCGTAGACAAGGTGAACTTAGACAATGTGACTTAAAAATAAATGCTGCAAAATATGTTGCACAAATTTTCTCACATATACATCTTAAGATTTGTATTGTTGAGGTTCAAGTTATTTCTTTTATGTATTACCTGTCATTTGGAAGAGTTTAATTAAGCTGTTTTTCAGAGAATATTCAAGATAGGGTGGATTTCAAGCAGTCTTCTAGACGAAACTAACATTTAGCTGTTGTTGATTGAGAACTCGCCTAGAATTGTTTCATTTAATAGATATATTCATGAACATACTTTTACACTCTGGATTTAACAAATGCAAGACAAGGCATGATATTAATGTCACAACTTAGGAACATAAAATCATCTCATGAAGATAAGGTTTCACGGACTGAGAAGTGACAGACAAGAGATTGGATAAATAAGTAAGTTGCGTGTACACAAGGATAAACAGAGAAAACAATACATGTCCTGACAACACAATGGTAGCCTACTTAGGTAATGTTTATTCCTTTCTTCATTCATCGCAAAAAGTCTTGGTATTCCGCATTATGGCTTCGTTGGGCATTGCAATCGTGTATCTTATTGCATCTGCGATTATTATTTTATTTTTAAACCTTTACAAGACACGTAACCTCTTAGTTGATCTGACAATATGCTTCCACATTACATCCTTACACAGAACAATAATTTCTATCCATTTTTTTACTCCCTGCCTATTGATAAGTGATTCTACTCTGCTTTGGTCTTTGACTATAACAGAGATTCTAAAAGTGCAGTGCTTTTACCCCACCACACATTAAGGTCGCGTGATTGTTTAACACCATCACCATTGTGCCCCATTTCGACTACTGCGATATTCTGTCGACTATGTAACGCCGTCTTGTCATGGGTACGGTTCAAATGAAGAATGATCCGTTCTAATTTTGCAATTAAATAATTTATAAGACTTTTTTTGTTATTTGTAACATTTGTACAGTTCATAATATTTAGATCTTTATCAAATGTTGCCATGTTTACAATATGTATAGACCTTGTTTTACTGGTGAAGTAGAAGAAAGCTTTATGGCCTTATGGTCATTATAAATATATAGTATAATCAAACAAAACAACTAGCAACAAATTCGTTTCTGACTAACTACACTTGCTTGGATTTTTGTGGGCTGTATTGTGCAAAGAAATAAGTTATTGAATATAAGACAATTTTGTTTAAATATTTTAGGGAGAGAGCTTTCTTTCGTATTCCTCATTGTTTCAAAATGTCGTTTTAGATGCCATATAGACACCAAGAAATAAGTTTATTGATTGAAGACCTGCTTACTTCAATAACATATAGGTTACTTCCGCTTGGGGAAGAAATCCTTATCCAATGAAGAATCATTCTAAAAAAACATGGATTAAAATGTCCTTTGATTGGTTCAAAAACCGTACTTAACCTCTTATCATACAATTAACGTGTGTCTGTAAATATTTCTAAGAAACTGGATTTATTTTTTATCACTTCTTGATACTGACAATTATCATACACTTATGCATTATATTCTAGTTACAAAAGAAAGACCTTGTGTTGGTCCGGACAGGGCATCACATGATGATGTTGGGGATGCGTGAAAATATGTCACAAGGAATTGAACAAAATTGTGAATGTTAACAAGATATAGTTTCCACAACTTTGAATTAATATAATTATGTTCTTAATTTTTTATATTTAGTTTTAACCAGGTATATCAATAGGCCGCTTGCGTGGTCTCGTGGTTAGCGACGCTGGCTACGGATCAGCAGGTACCCGGTACCTCCACGGATTTTTCTGAGGTAGGGAGGTCTGGAACTGGGTGTACTCAGCCTAGTGATTCTCGATAGAGAAGTAACGGCTCCGATCACGGAGATCATCATTAACAGCCGTGGGTGTCGGCATGCTGACCATACACCATCCTGCCATCTGCCTATGGTAAATGACGTAGCGGTCGGATGGTAGGCCTAGTCCCTTCAGGGATGCAGAGCCATGGAGTTAGTTAGTTAGTTAGTTATATCATTAAGGAATTTGAAGACCTAATGCTGTTGTTTAGTTGTTATGTAAAGCAAGCAATTTGATTTTCTTTCATTAAAAAGCATGAGAACATATAAGATAATGCAAGCAAACAGAGATGAGAAACGTCAAGAAGAAGACAACTTTCAATTAAAGGAATTAGACCTACTGGTAAAGGCAGAGATAATATTAGGTTTGGTTATAGAAGCAGCTGTAATAGCAATAATAACAGTAATAATAATAATAATAATAATAATAATAATAATAATAATAATAATAATAATAATAATAATAATAATAATAATAATAATAATAATAATAATAAATTTGAAACAACGCACAAATATTCATAATGACGTTAGAAAACGCAGATTGAGGTTCTACGGACACATTAAAAGAATGAACCCAGACAGACTTACAGAACAAATAGTCAAATTCTACGAAAACAGGAGTAAAGCGAAAACAGACACTATGAAGTGGATCGGCGAAATCAAAACAGATTTGAAACTGGCAGAAATTACACCAGAAGATGTTCAAAGACGGGAAATCTTCAGGACCAAAATTCACAAATGGCATGTTGACCAAGAGGAAAAACCAAAGAAGAATACTGGATCAACGTGGTCTAAAGAGAGAAAGAAAGCCCACAGTAAAAGAATGAAAGAGATATGGGCACAAAGGAAGGCAAATGCACACCTCTAAGTACTTTGCGTATTCCTAACGGGCTTATTCGCATATATATATATATATATATAAATTAAGTCAATGGTATAATAGTCTAATGATGTAAGTTTACTGGATGGAGTAACGATAATATTATAAAATGGACAAACAGGCCTACAATATTTCACTTGATCACCTCTATATATGATTTATTTCATATTCGTCAGTTTTTAAACACCGATGGGTTAGTCGTCCTTGAGAAGAAGATGAGTCTGCAATGATAGACTACAATGAGTTATGAGATAGAGGCATGAATTCTGAGTTATTCACTTGTTACATGAAGTGACCTGTTGTAAGATTTCAGAGCAGTGTGAAGTGAGCAATTAAAGTATGTTTCGCTGTGACACACGCAGCCATTCCTACAACATTTCAACAATTTCAGGAATCTAAAAACAAACCAGCATCAATATCCAGTTTCTCTTCGTTAACTGCAAAGCATGAAGGGATGTGTAAATCCGTAATCCTTAACAAGAGAAGTTGATCTTGTTTCATTGTCAGAGGATGAACTGGACGATGCTGAACATTGTATTGTGCGTAATTTATAAAGCAAGTAACAAAACAGTTTCAATGAATTTCCATTTTACTTTCAGAATAGGCTACTGGAAATAAGAAAAAAATAACTATACAAAATATTGATTTAAATTATTTTATAGTCTCTCAGGTTAATAATATATGAAACATGTTATTGAGAACTTGAAACTTTCGGAATTCTTTGCCTTCAGCGTTTGGCCTCTAATTTTATCGACTGTAAGTTACGCCTAAATAGTCTACACCATCAACGTAATTTTCTATAAAAGAAATTAATACATTATTTTCACTGATACCTTACCACTAAAAGATAACAATTACCGGTATTTTTATTATTAACGAACATCTATATATGCTATAATATGCTATATTCTAACTCTGATTTATTTAATTTAAGTTCAAAGCTTTTTTAGATTTAAGTGTTATTCGTTTCAATTTGTATTTGTATTTTTTATAATATGTGCATTTTAAGTGAGCATTGTAATTGACTAAACGCCTGTCATGTGCATAGATTACAATTTAAGAAAAAAGTTACTTCTTTCTTAATGTCAATTAATTTAATTAGCCTTCTACCAATAATTTAGTAATTTGAAAATGTCAACTATTTATTATGGCTAACTTCTAAGTTACAGAAAATCACATTTAGTATCATGATTTAAACATAATTCATTCGTCAAGTATAAGATCATTTATAATTTGGATATTGATTTTAACTTCATAGAATTTTTAAAAATAGGCTTTGTTTTTACTGTAGGGGATATCATAATACGAATTATTGCGGGTACATAAAAATACATTTTACTTCCTTTAAGTTGAAGATTTGAACAAATTAGATTTTATTCTTAAGTTGAAGTGCAGAAAATCAGGACACTTTGTTACAAAGTGAGATACAGTTTGTAAATATAAGCTGTAACCTATTAAATTTTTCCTTATTCTATCAGTCTTCAGTACATTGATTGAAAGTCACAGTCACTGAGCTATTGATATGGGCCTACACAAAGTGGAATAATATATTAACGATACAAAGAAGGAATATAGGCTTAATGTTATGAGGAAAACTGACTAACGAAAAGCAGTTCGAAAAAGTGTGTGATTAGTTTTAATAACTGGTGTCTGAATTTTTATTGCAATACAAATTCATATGCCTATGAGTTAATTTTTAATTCAAGAGCCAAAATCCCCAAAGTTCTTACAAGAACATTCTTACTATCAAACCGAAATACTATGTGGAGACAGTTTCCTTAACTCTTAAATGTGTCAGACCGCAAAGAAAACAGCTGACACAATGATTAGGATCATAGTTTATTTCTTGTACCCTATTCTGTAAGCTTTACATGAATTTTAAATTTTCTTTGGGGTAATTTTCCGATATTTTATGATATATTTAAGGTAAACTATGTATCCTAATATACTAGGTAGGATCCATTATGAACTTTAGGGTTAACATAAGAATGGATGATGCTAGATCTGGAAAACATCTATAATGGCCTAAATTGAGGTTATTGCCTAGTAACACATGTTATAAATTAAAGGAACTAAGAAGTTCCTTCAGCTTATTTTCATTTGTAATCCCATTAGAGTTGACGAGTTTATCGATCGATTCGCGATTGCGCAGCAGGAGCGAATTTATTTGATGAAACTCGTCAACTCGAGTTGGATTTATTAAGACTATTCCATGAATAAAAGTGTAACGGATTATACAAATAATAATTACTTTAGTGCTTTGCTGTACAAAAAAAAACCTAACAACCATCCATGAATCGATTCAAGTTACCATGTTGTGACAGTGCTACCAATGGTGCTTATAATACATAGTTAACTTCATTCAGGTAAGCTAACAGCAGAACAGAATAAAAGCACACCAACTGGCTTGCACCGAATCGAAATTGTGTTTTAATCAATGTACATTTCTATTATTTCAATTTCCAAACAAGTTATGTTGCATAAAATAATCTGTTTTCGTGATACTTAAATGGCGGCGTGTGACGTATTAATCACTGCACACTGATGCTTACATGTCCAGTAATGAGCAGACGATTTTATCGATAAAACATCATCCTCATATTAATAGCAAGCATTTTATAAGATAACGATCGTGATTGGTCTATATCCGAGGAATCGCTAAACGTTATCGGTCAATAGGCCTATCAAACATGCGGAATATGAGTGGAAGAGTCATTTTAATCGGCTTTCACATTAACTTATCTCTATTATGATTGTTAAAAATTATTTTGTAGCTATTTTAAACATCAAGAATCTACACAGGAAAATCTACTATAGCTATATGACTTGCTAATTTGTTTCTTTACTCTTTCTAATGAAATCTCTTTCATACAATGCAATTTTTGTAGGTAATTGAACTACACCCATACTCTTTATTTCTACCCTGCATTAAAGCTTTTAAAATTTCATCGCAACAAGTAAGAAAGCTTACTCTTTGAGATACTTAGGATGTATGAAATGAACATACAGTATATGAGTTTCCTTCCATGCGTGTAGAAAACACTACAAATATGAAATAATACAATAAATTTGAAGGTTCAATAAATAAAATATGAAATGTCGCAAAATGCATAGAAATATAACTATTCGTTATGACTATATAACGAAATTCCATTATAATTTCATAGTTTTTGTCATAAAATCCATCGCCTATTTGTGACCTGCTCCTAAAAAAACTAAAATCTCGATAGGAACACAATTTTACACATCCCTCAAATAAAAGGAAGGACAAATAAGATAACATGAATCGAATACATAGTTGCAACAAATATGAAGTACTGTCTGTGATAATTATTGCAGTCGTTTCCAAGCAATGAGCATGGAAGGAAGTACGTGTGGACATAGTCTTCAATTCCAATACGTCTCTGCACCATGTAAGTGGAGAGTTTCTTTGAAATACTAGGCAAGTACATGCCATCAGTGTGCATTGTTTGGAGTACAAATTTCCATTCTGCAACAAGACTGCTTGGCGTCTGGCATATCAAGTGATAGGACACGTTTTTATATCCATAGTTTGTTATGTGTGGGAATCATAACGTGTTAACAGTACTGATGCACGCACTTTATTCATGACGCTAAATTTACAATTAATAAATAATTATATTGTTTCCTTAATTTCGCCTTTACCACAACTTTTCAAGAATCTTATGTCATGATCGTTACTCATATCCGTCACTAGCAGCGCTAGTAATAGTCTACCGGCTAAGCAATTGCGGTAACCAAAATTAATGCCTCTTGAGAACATTTATGGAGTAGATGATTTTACCACTTGTTACTTTGGTAATGAAACTACCTCATGGAGACCCCGATACTCCGCATATGGCCTATGGATTGATTTATTGAAAACTTTTTTTTCTTCCCAATCGTCAAAGCCCCCCAATAATGCCACTGTACACTGAATAGGCAAAGAGGAGCACAGCTTCTCCCTATCTTGAAATGATAAACAATAGATACGCGTAATAGCTGTTATGCACTAAAAAATGTCAAAAAATATTTTCAAATGCTAGTATATACTTTTCTGTAGACAATACATTTTTGGATTAAAGTTCCGAAAATATCATTTAAGATTTAAATAAAATATTTACAATAACTTCCTCAGTTTGGTGATGTCTTTTTTTAAATGGATGGTCTGATCATTAGAAAAAATCAAAATATATATTACTCGTGTTACCAAATTAAAGCCATTCTCATAAAGAATGATTGAGAAAAAATTGGTTAAAATCTGTCGATTCAAAGTCTTTTGAATTATCTAATATTTCTATATCTATTGAATAGTTTGAATTTTTTTTATTTTAGGAGAACAATTCCTCTGAGTCTGGGAACTTTTCTTCTAAAATATTCTCCTATAATGTTCAACAGAAACAATATTCTTTGGTTTTTTGAACTTATGTTCATATGTTCATGAAACCACAGAATATTGTTTCTGTTGATCATGACTGGAAAATATTTTAGAAGAAGAATTCCCAATGTCAGAGGAATTTTTCTCCTAAAAAAAAAAATAAATAAATAAATCAAACTATTTAAAATTTTGTAAAAAAATAGCTTCACGAATCCCCTTAAGAGGGGAAGGGGTAGACTCATATGAGATGTCAGCAAGAGGAAGGGGAACTTATGTCAGCAGCTAATCGTCAGTATAGGCCTCCTTAGTTTTTGAAAACAAAAACCTTAATGGGGCTTATGTAGTTTATAAAGTAAAAGAATGCAAATGCTCTCTCGTCTATTCAAATGTTTCGGGCATGAACATGGGCAAGGAAGGCAATTGGCATTTACTGTACGCTACTGATGCTTACGATAAGTACAGGAGTACAGAAGGTACTGTATGTTTGACATGTCGCAGTTACTGCAGATCCGGTAAGGAGTTTCGCTCTTATTGGCAAATAGAAACTAACATCACAGTACACACCTTTTGCAGCAGCGTGTAATCATGAAGTCTACTTCCACGAAGTCTCCGTGTAAGTGACGTGACTCTAGCTCTTAATTGCTATCAAATAGCTGTGCATAAGGTGACCATTGTTTGCTAGACTTACAATAAACCATAAGGTTAATGAATGAATCAAAGTTGTTGTAAAGGAAACGCGAATAAGCTATACCTGATAAATGTGTTTCTGGACATATTTCAGTATATCACTGTGCACATAAATAGAACACGTGCAAAACATTTAAATTAAAGTACAGTAATACCTAATTGCATTTTAAAAATAAATCTTATGTGAAATTTATATATATAAAGTATAATATATTATGTACGACATCTCTTCATATAAATTGGTCATAAAAATGAAGGGAATGTCGTTACCACATCGTATCGCATCCCCGGAGGATACATAACCCAAATAAAATCTGATTAAGGGGCTCATACACCAAGAGACCATGCCCGAGCAGGCATTGCAGTAAAAGTTCAATATCTTCAACATTATTTGCATTAACAAAATGAAATTTTGGACATTAAAAGTATACACTTGGGGCTTGAGATGTGCACAAAAATTATTATAATGTCACAAATATGAAGGTTGATATTAGAAAATTGTTTTTATTTTATTTTTCAAAATGCGATAAGGCCTAAAAACATGATTTCTAGCAAAGGGCCAATCTGATTGGTGTAATCTTTTTTTTTTTTATTCACAGCTAACACTATAATCTAGAGGCTAAACCTTAAATGAATACTGTGGTATGCCTGATACAATTTTCAGGGATTTTAAAATTTCAATATCAAATTATTACTAATTTTTTCACATTATGTTCACAAGTGAAATAATCTGATGCAAATACATCAGATTATTTAGATGTATCCTCTAGAACACACAAAAATTTATGCGTGTGCAAAATTTCATGCAATTTGGGTCATTACTTTAAGAGATATTGTGTTTTTTGCGTTGAAAATATACTTGACGCACATACTGGCGTTTAAACTTGTATATCTTCAGTAAATTACCGAATTTAAATATAAAAATTATAGGGTATGTTCAGAAAGGAGTGTTCTTTAATATGAGAGTAAAACAATGAAAATTTGTCACTGGTTGGTGTATGAGCCCCTTTAATGCACAGACGTCACTTCCTTAACTATAAGCATGGCCAACAATACATCTTTATCTCTTCACATTCTGATTTAGAATAAGAGGCCGTAAAGGAGCGCGTATTTAGTTGTTTCAAACCCGATGCAAAGCTTTATTGTTTATCAGGCAAGACCGAGTTTCTATAAACCGGCCCTAAAATAGTAGGCCTATGTCTCGGTCACTCTTAAGTTGATACGAACAATGTGCTAGAGAGAGACAGACATACTTGTTTACTTTAGGGCCGATTCTGGACGGGCAATACCTACCTATCCAACTGTCTATCATTTGCGCGTCGATTATATTAGTAACATTTACTAATAATTTAGGGACATGAGCTCGTTAGTAATAATTTTAGCTAACATAAAACAAAATAGGCCTACTAATAATATTAACTAATACTATCATCTATTTGTTAATAATGTGAGTGTAAAAATTCCATGAAACAAGGCCCTGGACTCTTATTAACTAAGAAAAAACTATAAACCGAAAGTAAGAAAGAATGTCACGAGCCTTTCTTACAGCTATGAGTAAGAAAAATGTTGAAATACCACTGAACTGTTAGACGCTGTGAACAAGTAAGGTCATTTCATTGGTCATCCATTGGATTTTAAGATTTATACGCGAGTCAGTGAGCCGGAGTATATGTATGTGACTAGAGTACAAGTATGAAAAGGGGAAAAAGTTAATGATTTGTATAATTTGATTGTAATGTATTCTAAACAGGCGGCGGTGTAGATTAGGGGCTGTGTAGTGCCTGACAAGAGAGCTGTGTTATGGAAACAGCAACTAGCCTTACTCAGACACAGCAATTAGGTTTGCATGTACCTCCTTAGCGTTCTTGTTTCCTATCTAATTGTTCCCCAGCATCCTCCTCAGTGCAACAACGTGCCATTTACTTTTAGCATTACATCAGCACTGCAAATAAGAAGTTTATGGAGCAAGCTTCGTTTCTTGATTGATTTAAATGACTGAAAGGGCAGAAATGATATAGAACCAGTGTCGGGGAATATGAACATTAGTTTTAATGAGTTACAACACTTACAACCGACATCGCTGCATGCATTAGGCCTAATGCTAGCCCAATATGATATGATATATTTATTGTACCAAGAAAATTACAAAAGAATCTACTGGATTCGACACTTGTCATTTTACCAGTAGACATCTTAGAAAACACAATAACACTTTTTTAATTGGAGGAATGTGTAGACATATAGATAGTGCTGCTGAATACATATAAACTGATTTCCCTCTCTACTGAAAGAAAAAGAGAAATAAACACTAGGCAATAAGAGAAACAAAAACAACAAAAAACAAAAGAAAAAAAATACAGTTTTCTAACACTCATTAAGATACCTCTCTTTGTAAGTCCCTTCAAAGTTCGCATCGTACCACGAATTAGGCCGCTGTTCTAATGATATTGCTTTTATCATGAAAAGGAACACTAAATAGTGAATAAAACCGGGCTTGTGATAATGAACTTGATAATGACAATGAACTTGACTTATAAACAAACTTTACAATACAAATATGTGTTCGAATATAATTTAACTCGGATTCATTTAATTTCGCCACTGGTTTGCTCTCACTACTTTATTGTACACTAATCACTAGCTATCAGTTAATACAACCAAACTCGTATTTATTATGTTGAATTACTGGCTAGCCCAATATGCTGTATAGTGTGTATAAAAAACGAATACTGTTTAAATGCATAAAGGCTTGGGTAAATCAAAACTGAAGGACCATAAAGAAAATTCGAATTATTCTCAAATTTGAACTAAGCAAGTTCCAAAACGAAAAAAAAAAACTCTCCAAGTGTTCCGCGGTCAGTGTAGCACAATACAAAAATACAAGATTTCAACAATATTAATTCAACAAGTAGACAATAAAATCCTAGTGCATTCAGTACATACGGACCAAGTCACTAGAGTAACTAGACTGTGCCATACCTTATAGTTTCCTTTTAAAAACGTGCAATTTTAGTAAGTTTCTACGTTTAAATCCCTTGTCTGCTTGTACTTTCCTCCAGTTTATTCAGACCGAAAGAGAGACACCTCACTGCCTTGTCCTTAACCTTTTCACTGCTACAGACGTATAAATGCGTCGCATCAAAAGCCGTTTAAAATCATAAGTTAGCTATAAGATCAGTAGAGTAACGCTTTATGATAAACTCCTTAATTAATAATTCGGAAAAATGAATAAATAAATAATTAAACAAGCAAAGATAGAAAAAATATATAAAGCATTCGTAATTCAAACACCTTTTCATTCAAATATACCACTATTAAACATTCATGGTTGGTTTTTAAATATTCAAACATTAAAACTGCGCCAGGGTGACCTCTTTAACTAAAGTGATTCTGTACTTTCTTTAGCACTTCAAGGCCTTTGACTTTAGGAAGGACAGAAAGTAGAAGAGCTAATAGGTTTTGTGTTAAACGATCAGCAATTTTACCTAGGAACCCTCTTTTTTAGAGTTTGGAGTTCTGTAGCGAGTTGTAAATCTATGACGTAGGTCTCACAGCTTTATTTCCTTTCCACGCATGGGAAAGGCCCATGTCTTCAGATCCGAACTCTCTAAACTCGGGTTTAATGGCAAGTTAAGGATGGTAACTACTACGCCACTAAAAAAAACTCACATGTTCTGTATACTTCGCTTATTTTTTCAAGGTAAATATTATTTAAATTATCCACGGCGTTTTACTTAATAGTCACTGAAACTACCTGTAACATTTAACATTAGAGTTTTTCCATGCCTTAATGCGTTCCTTCCGCCCACGAAATCGAAGTCGCATTTCCGAATAATAGCAGAGCTGAAGTACATTTTTGTATAAGTCGTGAATGCATTTTGTGGGCCTTGTATTTCATGGTCACCCGACCACACGATCTGACACCAGCAGAACACTACTGCTTAGCTATTAAATCAGGGGTATCAAATCTTTTTCATATCCGATTGCATATGTACAGACTATTTATTGTATTTATTTAGAATATGAACGTGGGTGTTGTTTTTCATTTCTGTTAGAAGTAGACTCCAGGGCCGCAGAGTACCATAGTGACTAGGCCAATTGAAAAATCTCAATGACCTCATCGGTGAACCAACCTGCGACCTTCCGGTTTGTGGCGTAGGGTCTCAACTCAACCAATTGCGCCATGGGGTGCTCCTATTTTTTAAAAAGAAGTTAATATTAAATTCCGCGCATGTTTTAATTTTTTTTTATTTTAAATCTGTTAGATATTTTCAAAACCTGTAAAATACTGGATGGATTAAGCAGTTTATTTATCCTAAGATAGCCTACCGTAAAATTTAGCATTAATGCAAGTTTTGAAGTACCATGAAACATGTCTTTGTGTGTCTAGCTCGAGAATGATAAAATAATATAAAAACATACTTTTATATTTTGCGTTAGACACCTTCTTTCCAACTTTTACCACCAATACACGATGAATGTTAGTTTTTTCCCCACACAATTTTCTCTAAAACGGCTCGACGGTTTTGTTGAGATTTTATATACTAGAGGCTCGTACCAAGAGCTAAAACTTTTATTTGGAACATTTTTTCGCTGTAAAAAATCTCCGAAGAGTAGTTATAAACCAGCCATCGTTTGCACAAATTCAGCTATAAACCTTGTGTGAAGCTGAAACAACTTAATAAGCACTCCCTACATTACGGTCTCTTATGCTATTAGAATTTGAAGTAAGATGATTATATTGTCCATGCTTTTAGGGCAGAGACAGTTATGTGACGTGTCACATCAGAAGTTTTTTTTCCCCAAAATGTTGTGGAGAGATCTTGACAAGGCATAGCCTATATTAGCATAACAAAATTAAAATAACTTATTGGTTGAGTTTGGTATTTCCTAAAGGGCAGATGACTTCAAAGTCAGTTCATTTATGTGTTAGTGAAGACATGTGAAATTCACTGCACGTTCCTGCTTGGCAATAGATTACTCTTATGCCAGAATATGAAGAGCGAAAATTACGAAATCTAAATTTAGGGAAAAGAAAGCCATTTGTCCCATATCATCCATAAATTACAGTAGCCTATATGGAAAGTGGGCATATAGGCCTATACTATAATATGATAATTTACTAAAGAAAGTGGAATTAATTTAGATGTTAGGAAAAAAATAGTAACTTATAGAAGATGCTGAAAATAAATTATTATTTAAATGTACACCCCTGTAATATGAGGTGTCTGCTAGCTGCCGGCGCTATGGCTCAGCTTCCAAACTTCGTGAGCTAATATAGATAGCCATGGAATTCAGCGCCACTCAAGCAGAAAAGTACCGTTCTTAAGCTGGCTCAGCTGTGGCTAGTACCAGCAAAATAACTCCTGTAAATCTACATAGTAATTTTTTTATTCCTTCAATTCTGAATTGCAGACTAATGCATATTCTACTGCACGTGCGCCTCGGATGAAGGGATATAAGAAAAGAAAAGATTATGCAGGCCTATGAGTAACACTTATTTCTCCTTGTATAATAATGCAATGCTTAAGGCTGGTGCTATAGTAGTAATAAAAAATACTGAACCCTTTGCAGGATTTGAATTGTATGATAAACAGCGGACTTTTCCAGCATGTCGCTCATATAATGCCTGGCACTTTCGAAATCTTTAGACTTAAATATCTTGTGTTTACATTAAACGAATCGCTAGATACAGTAGAATCCCGATAATCCAGACTAGTTGGGACTGGACCCTGTCCAGATCACAGAAAGTTCGGATTAAACGGAATTTGCCGTAAAATACACATACTGTAGCGTACTGCAATACAAGTTTTAGATGGACTATTCAACTAATACGCCGCGTGTTTGATATTGACCAATAACGTTTAGCAATTCCTCGGATATAGACAAATAACGGCCGTTTATCTAACAATATTCTTGTAGGAATCGCGAGGATGGTGTTTTATCGTGATAAAACCGTCTGCTCGTTACTGGAGACCCAAGTATCAGTGTGTAGTGATTAATAGTCAGATGCTGCCACTAAGCGGCACGAAAACAGATTATTTTATACAACATAACTTGCTTGGAAATTGAAATAATATAAAATGTACATTGATTAAAAACACAATTTCGATTCGGTGCAAGCCAGTTCGTGTGCTTTTATTCTGTTCTGCTGTTAGCTTACCTGAATTAAGTTAACTATGTCTTTTACGCACAATTGGTGACACTGGACATGGTCACTCGAATCGTAGCACTGGTAACAAGGCCATGGTAACTCGAATCGATTCATGCATGGTTGATTCATAGTATGCCGTGAACGCGCAGCTGTTAGTTTTGTTTTTATATAACAAAGCACGAAAGTAATTATTATTACCGTATAATCCGTTACATTTTTATTTATGGAATAGTCTTAATAAATCCAACTCGAGTTGAAGAGTTACATCAGTGCGCAGTCGCGAATCTATCGATAAACTCATCAACTCTCGTGGGATTACCTATGATAAAACTCTGAAAATCGATGTTTTTTCATAAATACTGTATAACTTTTCTTACAAGTCAATACAAGTTTTAATACTTTTGTAGACGCAGACCCAAATTTTAACCTACGAAAAGTATTAACAAAATAAAAACATATTTATGATTAATTACAGTATTTGTGATTTAAAAAATGATTTTCCAGTAAAAATAGTACATTTCAGATGAAGAATTTTTAAAAATAAAGAGACGGTAAATCCTACTCTTTTTCATTTGTTAAATCCTGTCCGATTAACCGGATGCCCTGACAAGCAGGGTCCGGATTAGCGGGACTCTACTGTACCTAGAAAACACAGGCTTTAGATTCTACAGCAAAGATTACTTATAAACCAGCAGAAAGCTGAAGCTTTGTGTTCCACAGAGGGCTGTTTCAGGCTTAACACTTGATTGCAAAATAGGTGCAAGATCTGCTTATCCATCCAGTGTTAGTCGCATGGCCTTTATATGAACGATAAACATTTATATAAAATATGCCTTAGCCTAATATTAATTCCACTAAACCGGCTTCATGAATCTTATTTCCATAACTGGCTATTTGTATTTGTGTTAACGAAAATAACGTCCATTTCAAGTTGAACGTCTTACAACAACGTCATATTTCAGTTCCATGGTTTACTCACGGCATCACCTCTAATTTTCTAGACAGATATAGTAGGCCTATACTGAATTTCATTTTGTAGGAAAGGCTATCTTGCCTTCGAAGAAACCATCGATGAATGTGTTTTCTGAGGAATTCGTCACTTCTTGTACACGCCTAAGAGTTAATATTCCTCGTTGTAAAATAGGTAGATCTATTTACATTGTGGTTACAGAAAACAGAAGGAAAGAACTAAGAATAAGCGAAAAAAAAAGGTTAGTATATTGTGAAATTAATTATGACTAGTTTGCCTATTTTTACAATTGTTATATTATAGATTTTATTTATACCTATAGTAGTCAGATTTACTTTTTTATTTAAAATTTATATAAACTGTAAACGTTACAAAGTTTGTTTTATACAGGGTATATGCTACATTAGTTTTTCCCCCTGAACTTGTTCTTATCTATAGGTTAAAATTCCACTTCTATATTTAGAAATCTTTAAATAGAACAGCCGTTGAGTTTGGAATAATGTCTTCTATTTGGTTTTGTATGTTTTGGGTGTCATAACTTGAATTAATCTACCGCACTTCTCATAAACTTCCAAATGTAATAGCAAGTTACGAATCGTCCTTAAATAGGCCTACGTATTAGTTTTATTGTCAGCCAATGCCACTTGTCTTTAACTTTTGAACACACCATTAACCTATGAAATATTGTGTCCATCTTGTCGCAGTCTCTGCAGTTGGGTGAGTTGGTTATAGTATGATGAAAGTTTTTGCAATTAGTCGCAATTGTTTCAATCACCACTTTGTAATCCGCCCCTTTCGTTAACTATCATGTTTTAAATACAGTTTATAACAGACAGAAAGAATTTATCTGTTGACGTATTTCGTAAAAGTATTTTTTTTTTTCGGGCTTGAAGTTGTGTGGTAGACATTTTATTCTGCATTATGTAGGCCTATATGATATGGGCTTATTTGGTGTGCATGTGAGCAGCAAGCCGCCCCAGGTGTAGGGGACTTTATATGTGACCTCTAACCCATACATGGACGTGCGGGTATTGTCATAGGGATGTGAAGACGTGTTATGTTATAATGAGTTAGCAGTCGCATACCATCGCTGTCATAAACATGCTTCTCGCTATCTAATTAAACACAATCTCACCTCCAGCATACAGGGTGTTTAAAAACAAATATAATTTTCCTTCCTTTTCCGATTACAAAAAAAGGATTGGCGGAAACTGACACTAATCCATGACACTTAGGATTCTTAGATATTTACATGCATTTTGTCCGAAACTAAATTTGCACATAAATCATTCATATTGAAACTGAATGTAACTTCTACCTTTATTTATTTATTTAAATGAATGAAAGGGTACTCCACTCTTAATGTCCGTAGAGGAGGGGATACATCTTTGGATCACACATATATTTAGACCGGGAATGAGGGACTCCCTGATGTGTGATTAACCCGATGCAGGCTTTCCCCATAAGTAAACACAAACTTGGAGAGAATATGAACAGCGACGGGGTAGATGTTCTCATTCTCCCTGAAAAAATTGACACTGGTCAAAATATAGGTAGAGACTTGCCGATTTCCTCCATTTTAGCCTGTGTTGTTTTTATAAGCCTTGGTTTCAGTTATGAAACAGATTGTTAAACACTTTGTAAAATATTTTACGATTCTTTTGGCATCTCTTAGTCTACCGAAAATAGCTGTATGAAACTCTCCTTTTTTATTTTCTCGTTCTAAACAATTCTAGAGTGATAGGGAAAAAGCGAATAAGTCAGAAAACCAAAGGTTCAAGAAAGGCAAAAAACAATTTATTTCCCCAGCATTATTACAATTTAGTTCATTCCACCTAGATATTTTTACATAGTATAAGACAGTATGTAAAATTATCTGGGTGGGCTGAACTAAATATCGTAACAATGCTGTGGAAATAATTTTTTTTTGCCTCTCTTGAAACTTTGGTTTTCTGACTTATTCTCCTTTTCCCTATCACTCTAGAATTTATGCATCTAGTACCTTTTAATTTTTTCTGTGTTTCTTGTAAAAGTCCGTGAAGGTGACAAGAATGCAACAGAGTTCTGCTTGTGAAAATATGCATTTACTTTTTTTCTCTTTAGGTAAAGTATAATGTCTGAAGTTCATCCACTTGCAGCCTGCTTGCCGTGGAGAAGAACTTTCTGATCGTTCGTATGGAAATTGAAACAATAGCATTAGTCTGGTCATTTGAGAAGAAAGTAGCAGCTGACTTATTGCTGATATTGGTACTAAAAACCTTGAAACGGATATATGAAACAGCTGCTGTCGGTAAAGCGAAAGGAAAAATATGTGTGAAAAAATTTCTGTGAAAGTACAAATTTTGGAAGGTCGCATAACATTTCTGCATTTTACACAATTAGGTAGTTTTTCCAACATTTTGGAAGACACGGCAAGAATGTTGCGTGGCAATATCAGATGTGCTTTATGACATTTACGTAATTTGTGGAAGCTTCTTCTTTCAGCTTTAATTTTTGTTTTCATTGGGTAATGTGTTTGAAGAGCTGCCTCATAGATCAACAGTGACAATCTTGTTAACAGCCACGGCAAAGAGAAATACAAGTTTTGTTCTGCCGCTATGATGAAAGGTATAAATCATTTATTAACTTACTTATACGTTAACATCCGTGTAGTAAAGGCTCTGTATTTTGATAATACTGATTTCAGCTACCTTACTAAACCACACATTGGTCTGATGCTGTGCAGCCCATATTAAAATAAGCTTGCAAATAGGCAGTATACTGTGCTGTATATTTATTTTAGTTATAAGAAAACTTGAGCTACCTCCGAACATCATTTATATCCCTTGCAATGAAGTCCAGATCACAAACCGAAATCAAGTTTAAGCTTATTCTTGTAAGATCCTTTCGCAAACTAAGGAAAATACTCACTATGCTTACAAAATTTATTTCATATTTATTAACTCATTACTGGGATAGAACTGTAAATCTTCTATTAAATTACTTTACCACTATAGCCAGGGTAAACGTAGGCTACATTGCATTTAGGGTGGGCCAAATCAGATTAGAAGCGACACTTATGTACGGAAATCTTTACCGAAACCTATTGCATACCTCCACGCATGTGGGCTAATAAATGGTGACGAGTTCGAAGAAATCGCGAAAAACAAAATTATCTTCATGCAAACTTTCAGTAAGAGTACACGTTCTACGTATAACCTCGTCGAAAGATACTTAACCCAAATATAAAATTTTGTTTCGATACGGTTTTTCATAGGGATGGGTCGACACCAGATTTTCTCGATACTCGATACCATCAACATTTCCAGTTTCAATGAATAGGTAGGCTACATTAAAAATTGAATGTTGAGAGAACTGTGTAATACCAACTAAATTAATTAAGTGTGCATATTTAATGAGACAAAATTTAATATCATCAGTAGCCTATAATTATTTTTAAAGTCTACATTAAAACTAAAATTAGTTTTTGAAACAGTCCACTTACAAGTTTTTGTTCAAAAATTACAATGGGGTTTGGAAAGTCAGCTTGCTTTTTGGTTGTTATTGAAACGTTTGACAGGAAACGAAACAATTAAGAATCTCTTCTGTTTGGATTTTAAAAGTCGGAAAGTCTTTATGACTATTTCATGGAGAAATAGAAGTATTAACTATATTTAGTAGACTACTGAAAGAAGAAAGAGATCCCGCATTTCCTTAAATTGCAGAATTACCAAAATATCGAAAAAGTACCGTGCAAGTATTCTGAAGTATCGCTCCATGCCGATACCATACAAGTATCGAGAGTATCGAGGTATCGAAAGTATCGAGGACCCATCTCTAGTTTTTCATTCTGAACGATTTAGTTCAACGACAAACCATTTAACGCAACTTATAACTTAAAAAAAAAAAACCCTAAATCCAACATTCATACTCAAGCAATTCCTTTCAAACCACGCAAAATTCCTTCAGTACCTGCATAGGATTGGGAAAACACCATCACCGAAGTGCCCATGTTCTGAAGACAACCAAACAGCCATACATCTTCTACTCCACTGCAAACTACAGGATAAACATAGACCACCTTATATGAAAGATTCCAACATAGTTCTGCAAAAAGTGATCTCATCTCCACGAACAATCAAGTATATATATGAAATCTACAAGACACTACCTTAAAAATTTAAAATGATTAGTTTGTGTAATTCCCTAGAACACTAACTCAGACAACATGTAATATTTTGTAAATACTATGTATTCTTTTGGACTAAATACCCTGCGATATACCCTCAGGGTAAAACGCAGGTTGAAAATATGAAGCTAAATAAATAAATAAAAGGGCATCGTGAAAGACCGCCTCTAGCGACCGAGTTGCAGATATGTCAAATTGGTCAATTTTAAGGTCGAAAGTCAGACGCATGGGCTTGGATTCTTCATAGCGTAGACACGGCCTATCACTCCTTGTTCTGATGCCGTTAATGTGCACTACCATGTCTAATTTTTAAACCTATAATTAATCGCAGAACGGAAAAACAAGCTCCATGTTGGAGATGAAGTCATGTCATTATCGCATAGTATTTGACATTATAAGCTCAAATAGCTTTAGCATCTGTAAAAATTTGCTTACAGAACGTTGATATAAGATACTATGTTGAATTCAATTAGGTTTCAGGTCATGTACTGCTCGTGCGCCACTGGATATCTTTCCCTCCTGCCTGCGTGCATAATTGAATATCACATGTCTACTTATGTACCTAAATTCATATCCACTTTACACACAACCAACTTTAATTTACCAGTTTTTTATGACATTCTTATACAAATAGTATCTGTTCTAATGGGAGGTTGGGTTGTGATGTAAATTTGTTAATTGTAAGAAGGCGAAGATTGATGGAGGACTGACGAATGTACTACAGTTAAAGTAGTCTGTTCCTCTAATTAGAATGAAGTGTTAACGAGCATTCGGGCCTTACTTACAGTGCACCTTTTGAATGTAGAAAGCAGAACGTTTGACACTACACGTAATTCACTCGCGTAATTCATTAGTAGCGAACTCTTGTCTACTTTTCAATTGAGAATTTGCACATAGACACATATACCATGATTGTTGGGTGTTGTTCTTGACAGACTATGTTGCTCGGATGCTTGTAGGGAAGACAAAAATTATGTTATTATCGCCGCACTCATAACGTTGACGGGCGGCTCGCTTTGTTCTCATATTGCAATGCTTGTTGTTACTGTAAAAGGTTTTCTCAAAAGAAACCGCTGACTGAATTCGTGTTGCCAATTCTCTCATTGCTCAATGTCATTGCCACGTAAGTGTTTTGCTGCATCTACATCTTCCCGCTCTGTTTACTAACACTGTGCAGTATGGCAACTACTGCAAGCGGCGGCGACTTCTTTGATGTTAACTGTCAACGAATTGAGTGCGGCGATTATAATAAATTTTAATTAACCCTTTCAGAGCTTAAATATATAGATTTATATAAGCAATCGTCAAGCGAAATCATCAGTGTGCTCTAACTTTGATATCAACATGGAAAATTTCAGTTGAATGGCTGGTTTGTGTTAATGACAATTATAATATAATAATAAAAATCCTCGCATTTTGCAATAAAACTTTCTTCTGTGAATCTTGTATCTCTGCTTTTATATAGCTTTTTTAGGTGACGCATTTATACGTCTGTAGCAATGAAAATGTTATATGAATTTTACAGTTGTGAGGCCGAGAAATTCGGGCAAATTATCAGCGTTGGCTTGCATTCAGGAAGAGATAGGTTGAAATTTTTGTGGCTATCTCTGGTGTATTAAGGCGAATATTTGAGCAGATATTCATTTATCCGTCTTCAGCGTTATTTCGTAAGTATGTTGGTTAACACCAAGCATTTCAAATATACACGGACATTTAGTTTGAGGATAAGCCCCTTTTTTTCATGATCTGGCACTCATCTATGGTTGGTGAGTATACTTTTTGCTATTGGTGGCTGATGGTCCCCCGTGGAGCAGTTCTGAATTAATGAATAACAAACTATGTCCTCTTGCTTTGGTGGATTATGGTAAATACACCTTTGCAAGACAGATTCTGCAAAAATGGCTATAAAAAGAACAGTATTGATATCGAATTATTAATAAAATTCAGTATTGCTCAAACGGAAAGCTTTGAATTCTTAAGACAGGCTGAAACCTAAAAAGCAATATTTGAAGAACATTAACGCCAGTCCCATATTTCTACGTTGACCTACATGTATATTCCATTGCATTAAGTCTACTGGACTTTAAGCCAGATATACTATTTTAAAAGGATTTGGAAAATATATATTCATCCCTATGGAACAATAGATATGAATAATTTAAATAAATTTCTTAATTAAATGCAATAAAGCGGATATCTTATCTGTTGATAAGTATCAGATCTCTGTAGAACCAACCAGAGAGAATATAGTTTGTATTCGAACGTGGGACATAAGAAATATTATGAAATACCGGTATTATTTTTTACTGATAATTTTATTAATATTATAATTGTTATTATGGAACTCCTGAGTGGTATAGTAGTTAGCGTTGCTCAATATGGATCTCCAAGTATTGTTCGAACTCGAGTGTCTCCAAGGATTTTGCTGAGGTAGGGAGATCTGTAACGGGATGCACTCAGTCTCGTGAGGATACCTGAGAAACTATTTGGATAAAGTTAGGCGTTTCCGGTTAAGTGACCATGGGATTAGGCATACTGACCACATGCCCCATACTGTCAACTGCCAACTAAGCCTAAAGATAGAGTTAGATGATGCAGTGGTCGTACGGTAGGCTTTGTCCCTGCCAGGAATGAAACACCATGAAATTTAGTTTGTATTATTATTATTATTATTATTATTATTATTATTACTACTTGTCAAAATTACTATAATACTTAACTTAATGATTAATATTGTTATTAGGCCTACATTATTTTTATTATTAGTTTTAGTATTATTATTAACCTACTGCTAATGAGTTACTAGTAGTATCATAAATTAAGAATTAGATACCAACAAATGTCAGTCTGGATCAGCGATATCTTTGTCAACGGCCAAGGACAAGTTAATTTCATCTTAGATTTTAATCACGAATCGTTGAGGTGTGATTTTCACGTAGAAAATTCTGTTGCTGGCCTTGAATTTCTAAATGTCAACGTAAATGGACAGCAATGAAGGGATTATAACGAAGAACACTTTGCATTCAAATGCTCATTAAGCAAAGCCTTCTTACAATATAATAGCCAAACCACTAAAAGCCAGGCTTTCCTAATCTCAAACTCCGTAACAATAGAGGCCTATTACAGACTAACAAGCCTGTACTACTGGTATTTGCGAGAATATTTCGAAAGCAATGTTTAAAACAGAATTCAACTACAACTTCCGATGGAGTCTGAAATGTTTTTGCATATTTATGTGTGCTCATATTGGCCGATCTCAGCGAAGGGAGGGGAAGTAATGAATGCTTGGGTTCTGTAGTAAATGGAACGCTGCACATTTTTAAGTCATGCAAGAAGGAAACACTATGAAATACGTGCTGTGTTAATATTCATCACTAGGGATGGTAGATTTTAGCAAGTAAAAAGTAAAGATTTAGCATTCAAAAAATAAAATTTAGCCTAGTATTTTGTACCTATTTGAGATGGGAAAATTTTATTATTGTAAAAAAATAAGGTTTTAAAAATTCAGTGCGTTATCAAGTGCATTTTATTGATTTTCTAGTTACAGCAAATTCAAGCATATAAATAGGCATAAAGCACCATGCATTTTTTTGAAAAATAAAGACACTGCCTTTGATATTCAATTTAAAAAAATGACCCTTAAAATGTAATTTTGCACTTTTTTTTCTCGCAGAAATGAGTACCTTTCGCATTTTATAGCGGTTTGAAAACCCCCAATAATAATAATACTTCATATGCTTCAAAAGAAAGAAAACAAAACAAATACTAATTTTGACAGCATTTGGGGACATTTATCGCGATTGCGAAAATCTATCATCCCTATGCATCACATATTTTCAGTATACATTAAAGTACCGATTGTTTCTAACACAACTAATCCCCTTTACACAAAGAGGATTTCTCACTCACCGTGCCACTGCAAGTAGTAGGCCTAAGCAGCTAAGTCGACTGTATACAAAATATCGAGTCAGAGAGCCCACCTATGGCTGTGCTGTGTTTACTATTTCATTACGCAATCGTCAATCGCAGTTCAATTATTGAGTTATACCTGCACTGAAATGAAGATTTCATCGATGAGAATGCGCTCATAAAATTTTAGTCAATATGAATAATAAGTAGAATGATCCTTTTCTAATACGAATTGTATTTTGGCTATAACCTGTGCACTTCCAAGGTCTCTCAAAAGTAAGATGTAAACTCATATACACCGTACTCGTACTAATGAATCAACCATTTTATTTATTAAAATCACTACGGATAAACTGATATCATAAACGATTCATTATATTCAGTACTACAGGATAGAACAACTTAGTTTTATTTGTGAATAATTTGAATTTTTCTTGGCGAATACAGTACTGTTGATTAAGTTCTTCACGGGCTATCAGCCGAATCGAAGTTTTATAAGGTTTCGAGCTTTCGGACTCTTGCTGTGAATCTATCTTCTGGGATCTGACTGAGATGGGCTCAGAGTTTGAGTCCGAAAGCTTGCGAGGGGCGTATCATTTAGTTTTATTTATACTATAACTCTACTTTGGTTAAGCGTCTTTTGAGACAGTGGAATTGGTAGATACTATGCGCTCTAGAACCAAGTGAACAAGTGTGTCTGTTTCACTCTAACACATTACCCGTGTCTACATATGAGTGAGACAGACTTGTATACTATAGGGCCGATTCTAGAGCGCATAAAACCTACCCATTACACTGTCTCAAAAGACGGTGACCAAAGTATACGTTCATGCAAAGCAATCTTCATGTTTCAAATACTTCATATTCCACTTACACTTATGAGAAATTGCAATAATTTTTACTTCTATTGATTATGTGTGCTACAGCCAAAGTGTGCTATACACTACAGCCTAAAGATGGAATCTTTATAAAGTTATTAGTCGTGCCATCTAGTGGTAAAATTAAAAAACCTACTTAGGGATTTATAACGCTTCAGTAGAGTGGACTTGCTAAAGAAACTGAAAATAGAATGTTTCACTGTACTATAATTTTGAAAGAAACTGTTTGGAATTGGAAACATCAACTGTAAGAGTAAGGAAACTTTGCATTTGTTCATAATTTTACCGGACTGTACCTAAGCTACAACACCTGTTTCACTCACACAGCAGACATGTGGATTTAGAAAGTCCTCTGTTCATTAATTGGATGCTTATTCGGGAGGTCAATCAGATTAACACTATAAATTTCTCCAAACACATTTTTGCAGCAATGCATTACTAATTGCTTAGACATCGAACTAATGCTAGTTATCGAGGTTATGATAAACTGATTAAAATATCACGTCTTAACAATTTATTATGCTGCAGAAATACCAAGGTGAATATGTATGATTATATCGAAACTTCATGTAACAGATTTCAGGATGAATGCAATGTGATTGCGCCAAAGTTGCCGTTTTCATCTTCGATCACTAATGTAGGAGAGAGAATGCGTTTGCGCCAGAGTCACCCTGCTTTCATAGATAGAATTATTTAAAATGGATTAATATCCAAGTAGACCACAAGAGAGGATAAGACAACTTTGCCCAAGAAGTAAAAAGAGATGGAAAACTGAAATCAGACAATATAGAATATACAAAAGTATCTAAGGAAGTACAATGAAAGTACAAATTTGTGGCATGGTTCTAAAATGGCCAATGTCAATTTCTTGCAAAAATGAGATCTATGCATTATTGAGCTCGGACAGTCTTTATCTTTCGTATAATGTAAGTGCCAATATGTGTTGCTATTCACAGACATAATACAGAAACCTTAGGGGCCAATGTCGGAAGTTCTCAGAAAAAAATGTTACTTCTACAAAGAATTCAAAATTAGTTATCTCAAAAGCAAGTTTTATGACGTTGGCCCTTTTAGAACCAAGCCACAGAATTTATCCTCTCTTATTTGAATAAACCATATCCCTTTAGTTTTAACATGATGGGTGATATGTAACAAAAGGATGAAAGTAGTTAAAACAGGACCCTCTTAGCTTCATGACTCACCCCCAGTTTCACGAAAAGTAATCCCCAATTTCGTATCACCCCAACCTCATGAAAAGTAACCCCCTTTACAAAAGTAGAAACACAGTAGGCCTACTCCAGAACTTCTTCCCAAGGGAAAGGTATTGCTGTATTTGCATTTTTAAAGTGTCAACGACGGCGAGACAACGACGGGCCGACAATGGCTCAGCTCGCACTCGCAGGGCAGTCAGAACATACAACTCAGTGATCGATTTCGTCGGCGCGGCACTTGGTTACAAGCAAATGCGTTTCGCTACGATTACAACTTTAGGCCTACTGGTTGTACAGTTCATATTTTATTCACTTCTAAATATTTAGAAGACTTTTAGCCTATTTATTTTTCGAATAGTTAGACTCACAAAATATTTAAACTTTTCTTGGGTATATTCTTTCTCCAAATAGAGTTCTTTCGTTATGGGCAGGTAATACATTTTTTGAAATGCATGATTTACTTAGACAAAGAAAATTTATTGACTGGTACACCCACTCAAGATATCTGCCCTCATCCATTCCTTACTGTTGTTATTATTATTATTATTATTATTATTATTATTATTATTATCATTATTATTTGACGGTAAAAACATTGTACGTAAAGATCGGCCCTGATGCCATTCGGTTCTAGGTAACTGTTAGAGTTATAAAAAAGTATTAACAATTTTAATTGTCTTTATAATTTACTTTTTTCTGTGCTAGCTTTTAACACATATATGCGAGGAAGTTTGTACAACCTATTTTACACCATTTATTTTAAAGATCTAAAGTGCTAATTTTGCAACAATTTTCAACCCCAGCTCCAGAAATGCAAATGATGCACTCTGAAGCTTAACCCCTCCCCCCGTGGGCAACCTGGCTAAAAGACAATGCAAAGTAAAATATATTGGCTAGGTGAAACGATGGGGCAACATATCAAAAGGGTGAAAATAATAAGGTAAAACGTTCGGAGACCATATCCATCTGCTTCCGATAGGAGAGGAAAGTTGTAAAATTGGTAAAAGAATAATGATGATGATAATGTTAATACGAAACACTGGATCATACAAGTATCTGCATCGTATGTACGAACGCACTTGGAGCACGTGGGAAGGGCAGTGCCATAAATAATGATTTGTTTGTATGTAACAAGAGTTCAATTAAGCACGGGTACGTTGAACTCCGACAACAAGAGTGACGTATGAAGCCGCCATCAATATCCCGGTGAGCTTCTGCGCCAGTTCAATAAATCTCCAACAGGAATACCAGCTTAGAATTCTATTACAATCTCTTTTTCATCTGGTATATGAATTAGGCCGCCTGTATGGAATTCCAGAACATCGTGTCTACCGTTTCTGTAGGATAAGGACTAATATAAGAAATCAATAGGCTAATCCCTATTCAACAATAAATTGATTTTTTACATTAACATACATTCGACCCTTGAATCCTGAGGTAGCTGGCAACAGTTTGAAGAGAAGGTACCTCCTGTAGGCAGTTATATAAATTTGACACAATTAATGGTACCTGAATTTCATTTAATACTGCAAACGATTTCTCTTAGGTGATTCCACTTTTTGACTGAAAATTAATATTCAAAGTTAAGTAAAACGCATGTTCATTAGATGGGTTACATGAACTATAGAATTCCGCAATAAGAAATCTTTCAACATTCGACATGGTAGATATTAGTGCACATTGAAAAATATGTAATTATCAATCAATAAAGTTTAAAAACAGATCCATTATGTACCCCTTTGAAGGCATCTTTCAGAAGAAGAAAAGAGGATGAGGGAAAGGAAATTTCTCTAATATTGTCACTTCCTATAAGGAGGATTATTATAAACCAGTGCTGCCAGCTTATGCTTTTGCTCTCACGAAAAAAGAACGTTTTCCATATCTCTTACAGATATTCAGTTTTTAATTCCTTAGCATTTTAGCCCTGAAGCAGAATGTCTATCGAAAAGTACACATGGAGAGTAAAAAAAATTTGATTTCCTAGTTCATAAAATAAACTCGCTCGTATTTATAACATAGTGAAGTTAACCATCATAAAATTATTATTTTGGCATCTCTAGTCTCAGATGCGGAGATCCACAAAATATAAGTTTCTCCGTACGAAGAACTCGGACTGATTCAAAACATCACCGTACCAGATAGATCCTTGACTAGCTTAATTAGCTCCGAGACCACCAAGTCTTTGATCCATTCCCCAAATGCCAAACCCCACTGGATCAGGAAAAATGTTGAAATAATTCCACAGAAAAGCCGGTAATTTTTTATCTCTGCCCTTACTACAGGTGCTATAGGTAGAGGAAGTATTGTGTTTGATCCCGAAATTCGATGTCGAGTTTTTAACAGAAGTACTCGTTCTGAGGTCCCCTGAATCCAAAAAGACTACTTTTAAAAAACATGCCTGTGTGTCTCTCTGTGAACAGCCTAACTCCAGAAAGAAAAATCGTATGGAAACAATATTTTCAATTCGGTTAGGTATCTTCTAGGGATGTCACTCGAAGATTGGCGGCGACTTTCCCTTACTTTTATTGCAACTTTACATGAAGAAAATTTCGTTTTTCGCGATTTTCAAACGATTTTGTTTAAATTTTGTAAATTGGGTGCTTATACTAAGAGCTAAAACTTTTATTTGGAACGTTTTTCGCTAAAAGTCTCTCAAGGGTACCGGTAGTTGTTAGCCACCCACTGTCTGTAGAAACTCAGTCTTCTGAATACGCGCTCTTTGCAAATCGGCCTCTTATTAAGTGCCAGTATGGTACTTTATGAGATTGTGTGGGGGACGAAAAAATGTCTGTCCGTCTGTCTGTCCGTCTGTCCGTGTGTCTGTACGCACCATAACTCAAATACGCTTTTTCGGATTTTCATGAAACTTGGAAAACACATTTGTAATGTCCATGGGAAGAACCCTATTGATATTGAACCACCGCGCCTCGCAGGGCCAAGACCTGTCGGGAGAGGTATAAACTACTGGATCACATAAGTTACATGCTTTTTGGTCAGACGAGGACATTGAGGACCTCCCTGGATGAGTGATCAGCCTAATGCTAGGGCCACTTCCGAGATAACACGAACACATAGGACGATATACATCTCATGTATGGGAAATTGACATATAAGTTACACTTTATTTTTCAAGTTTCTCCATAAATAATAGTCACATACTGTCAGAAGAACTTAAAGACAATATCACAAGAGAAATTAACACTATCTCTGAAGCTGAACTTATGCGCGTGAAAGAAAATTTCCTAAAAAGGTGCCAGTGCTGTGTGGATGGAAGAGAGGACATTTCCAACATCTCTTGTGATGAGGTAGCCTACGTGGTTATTTTCATTGTAATTCCAACTGTAACTGTAAGAACCTAAATCATTATACCGATCGCGGCATTATTTTATTTAATTAATTAATTTATTTACTCTTTTAAATTATTACAGAAAGAGTTACATAACATTTGAGTAGATATTTCACCCGATCGCTCGGGAGTTGGAGCTGTGTCCAACTACTAGGTTCTTACGTAGGTTTTGTCGTAGCTGTTACGTTTTTACGTAGCTGTGTCGCGGCGGACACAGCTCTAACTCCCGAGCGATCGGGTGAAATATCTACTCAAATGTTATGTAACTCTTTCTGTAATAATTTAAAAGAGTAAATTAATTAATTAATTAAATAAAATAATGCCGCGATCGGTATAATGATTTAGGTTCTTACAGTAGAAAGATGGTAATGATTTAGGTTCTTACGTAGAAAACAGCATCATTGACCAACTCTTGCGTGGGACTCACTGTATAACATTGGCTATATTTTTAATTAACATAATATTATAAATATATAAAATTGATATTACATTAATATTAAATTAATATAACTTTTCATAAAGTTAATATTTTGTATACGAGTAAGTTATATATACAGTATATATTTTAAATTAATAATAAATTAATATCTCATAATTTTACATTCATAAAATGTTACATTTTAACTCATATTATAATATATGAAAGACGAACCTGTGGTAAACATTTTAGTTAAATAACAGAATATATCATTTTCAGCTCTGCAATACCTTAATAATTGTACTTTCATTGTTACTGGTAAAAACAGTTTGATATTATAATGAATTGTTTCTGATGTAGGTATGTGTTCCGTTACTATAAGCTCATAGCTTTACCAGCTAGGATACATTTTTAACACGCATTTCCTGTCTTACTCTCCATGTAGGCTAGACGTTTCACGTCGGAACGGTTTTGACGTGCTATCGCATAGATTAGAAACGCGTTAAAGAAACGCGATATTGAAATCATCACAAGACCTACCACACTCTGTCAATTATAGCCGAGATGCATACATAATCAATCACTAGAAACATTAATTAAAATGCCAGCTGTTCAACTCATTGCTATGAATTAATCAAGTTTTAATGAGTTTTTAATTCTTATGTTATTCGAAGACTCGGCGCCATGGGTCGTAGCTAATAGTAACTTACATTGTACTTGCTTCCGGCGTAAAACACATCATTTTTAGAAATAAGAGATATGCTCCTAACGTTACTATCCCCCATAATTCGTACTTCCGCACTTGTTACACTTGCTATGTTAAAAAAAAAAACAATGTTCTAAACTGTAGAGAACTTTATAATGATCCGGGAATCGAACTTATGACATTCTGCTTAGTACGAGATGCTTTATCTATGATGAAATCATCCCAGATTTTGTATTACTGAAGACACACAAAACACACACACACATATATATATATATATATATATATATATATATATATATATATATATATATATATATATATTATAGGCTGCATTTAAATAATTTTTAAAAATCTAAAATAACCAAAAATTCACCCGTTTCTCTCTTAAATACATTTCAATAAAAGAATGTGATAACTGATAACTAGACTTCGGATTTTAGGTAAAAACCTATTGTAATCCTTAAGTGATATATGGACGAAAACTTGTATATGCATGTTTCATAAGTGACTATGCCTAAAACTGATACTTTTATAGGACCTAAAATGCCTATTTTTACGTTAGAGCCTAATATTGCCTTTTTTGCTTGTTTTTCCTCTAAAGTTCAAAATAAGTAATTTTTTATTATAAAGTCTAGCATTTATTTTCAGTTCGTACTAAATTTTTAGCTCGGAATGTTCACTACATAACACATTTGTGACTTGGTTAAATAGTAAGGAATGTTTCGTCTTCAGTAGAAAAATTCCTTGGAATTCCCAAGAAAATGAATGCAGTGTTTTTCTCCCGACTCCCATATGCAGTTAAAAAAAATAGTTCTCTGAATCACTGAGGGATAACAAGGGGTTGAATATGCTAACGTGCGTAGCTTCTGGGCGCAGGGATTAGGTTTTCACTGTTATGGTAGTAATACAGGTCCTAGTAATAGGTATATATAATTCTGTGTACCATAGGCCTATATCTGTATTTTATCATGATTATTTATTAATGGCGACTTCAATAAATATAATATTCTACATTGCAATTGAGATATTTAAGAAAATTGGGAACTTAACGATTTTATAAGAGACTATTTTACGATTTTTAGAACCAATTTTCCAATTTTTAGAGCCTATTTTAGGTACCTAAAACAGCATTTTTAGCGACCTAAAAGTCCGAAGTCTACTGATAACATATGAAAGCAGTCATAAATTAGGGATCCTGCTAAGTGCTATTCTATTTAATATGCTCGACAAGTAGTGATATATCGAATGCATAATCGTTATTACCGGTATATTTCAGGGACAGAATACGAGAGTTTTATAATGCTTTTTTTCTTTTAAAGTTAATTTTTTACTTAGAACTTTCTCCCCTTCTTCTAGAAGGCATTAGAGGTCATATCATGTAAGCTAAA
The DNA here is from genome assembly GCA_964059195.1 of Ectobius pallidus. NCBI lineage: Eukaryota > Metazoa > Arthropoda > Insecta > Blattodea > Ectobiidae > Ectobius > Ectobius pallidus. The sequence goes on from CAXKWD010000003.1 coordinate 61,791,763, forward strand.
CAAATGCTAATTCTTATAAGTTGTGTCATGATATTGCTGGATATTCTAATGGGGCAGTTTAGACTTCTAATTCCGTGTCACTTTTTCTCAAAGACATTTTCCGCTACGTGGGAGTGGTATCGGGTTTGGATCCCGGTGCGTGGTTAGACATCGGATGATTTGTATCCAAGGATGAAGTAATTGCTAGACAAAACATTTCTCCTTCTCTCTTGTGAATCTCGTATAAAAGAGCGTGACTGGAGATTTTGATTTCAAACAGCCGAATGCAACATGCGGCTTCATAATTTCCTAATATATGTTCCAAATATGAGGTAATGACAGATTGTTAAGCAAGATGAATTACGTTAGGTACCCCATACATGGAGTGCGGCTGTATCATATATTTTACAAGATGAATACGGGATGAAATAAAAATAACATAAAGGTTATGTATCATTGCGTCGGATCTGTTCAGGTACCAGTCAGCATACATGAATAAGATACGCATATAGAAATCTCATACAATGCTTTCACATAGTAATAATCTGTACACATATGAGCATGCAGATACTGTCAGTAAGTTAAAAAGATGATAGTAATTTATTTCGTATTAAACATTAATCGGGGATTAATTTGAGAGGTTTAGAAATTTGGAAGCTATCAAAGCAATTAATCATACCGGTACGGCAAGCCTACCATGATTTCAATGAGTTAGGCCTGTATGGTATTTAAAATGCTGAGGCGAATATAGACCTATAATAATATTGCTTTAAATATCCTACCGCTCTTAAGATTGTCTGATGAGTCACGAATTTTATAAATCGGGGGATGATCTAGTAGTGAAATGGAATCGTAATCATGCTAAGAATTATAATATACCTGTTTATTAACTATTAAATGCATATACCTAAAAGACTGTATTAAAGAAACGTTCGAATGATAGTTATATTTTTGTAATTTCTCAAGCGAAGACTTTACCTTTTTACATTTTCACTGCTACTGACGTATAAATTCGTCACCTCAAAGAATTGTACAAAACCAGATATATAATATTAATAGAGTAATTCTCTAAATTAGAAATATGATGATTTTGGTCCAATTGTTATAACCATCATTCAGGGATACCAGCTATTTTAGGCCCATAGATGATTTTACTTGATGATTTCTAATACTAATATAAAGTTCAGCTCTGAACGGGATAAATCAATAACGTATTCCAGCGAATAACTACAGCAGTTTACCTTAAATTTGTAATCAAATAAAGCAAAAGAAATTGGAAGAAAAATTTATACTCCAAGAAAAACGAGCGAATTAGTTGGAAAATTAACAGTAAAAATGTTCTACGTTAGATTTTTCAACCATAAGATGATCTCAGATTACTATAAAGGTATTTCAGGATTCTTTTTTGGAACTTTTTGGTGAAAACAGACAGCTATTTTTTTAAATGTCATCTTCTTATAGCATATAAACTCTATCTTAATGCTGTCACAGTATGTTTGGACATGAAAGGCTTGAAACTTTCCTCGTTAGTCGAAAGTGCATTATCGAAAGTGAATGAACTTCCATACAAAAGAAGTTGGACCCTTGCATCGTTTTCGGTTTTACAATATAGCAAGAAGAATTGCTGTCAAATGTGCTTTGTCATATGAGCTTTCAAGAAAAATAGCTTCTACTAATATATTCTGTTTATATGGAAATGTTCCGTATTTATAATATTTGTGATTAAGCAGATATCATTACGGATCGTGGGACCACACACACTCAGGCCTAGTATTGCTTCCCTCTGAGTTCAAGCCAGCATCTGTGCAACAGAAGAAAGAGAGAGACAACACGAAGCCTACGTGCTTTGATTTCTAGTTTCAGCTTTAAATCTAACAAAAAACACAAAGAAACGAAAATAACAATATTCTTCAACCATCAAAACATACCGCGCGCATTGATCGGCAATTGTCATGAACAGCGCATGCGTGTCTCATGTCTAAAGATGGCTATACTCAATTCCTAAAGAGCAGTTGCATTTTCTTTTATGAAATGCAAGACATGTCTCTAGTGACTGCGGATATATACAGTGTGTCCAACTAAAATCACTCTTGCTCTTTTGATCTCTTGCGCTAAGTGTGCAAAAAACATATAAACCTACGCCGAATAAAGTTTAGATTAAGGTGAAGATCGATGATTTCCCACAAGAGTCTTAGCGTTGCATTGCCTTTCTTATAATCTTTAAATGCGTTTTCTTGTCATTTATCTTTGATGCTATGAAAACTTACCCTACAATTATAATGTTAAAAAAATTGATATTTTAGCGATGTGCACGAAATAAACCATGGTTGAGACCCGCTAACCCGGAATAAATAGGACCGGACCCTGTCCGGATCACCGAAAGTCCGGATTAAACAGAATTTGCCTTAAATGCACGTAATGTAATACAAGTTTTAGATGGGTAAAACTATAGAAATCGATGTTTTTCTTTTTCATAAATATAACTTTTCCTACAACTTAATTTTAGTTTTAATACTATGTATACGTAGGCCTAAGTTTCTAACCTACAAACTGATGTAGGATTAAAAAAAATTAAAAAAAAAAATTATTGATTTTTGGTACTTTTTCATCGTAACCAATTGAAGACTTCGGAAATTAGTAAATCCTGCTTCTTTTCATTTTTTAAAATCCCATTCGGATTAACCGGGTGTCCAGACGGGCGGGATCCGGATTAGCGAGTGTCTACTGCATAGGTGAGCAACTGAGGGGAAACGTTTTAGTCCCCATCCCTTGCTGTGACGTAAGAAACCTGTTCTTCATGTTCAGTGTCACGTCGAAACTGCTTTATGCTGACGTCAAGGGCGGCTGTAGTGGGAGAAATTCCCCTACCGCACAGTGACACGATGTGCCACAGATGCGCACCCATGGTCTACTGTATGTTCATACAAATTCTCTCTCTCTCTCTCTCTCTCTCTCTCTCTCTCTCTCTCTCTCTCTCTCTCTCTCTCTCTCTCTCTCTCTCTATCTCTATCTCTCTCTCTCTATTCTTCTTCTGCTTCTTTTTATATTTTACTCCCCTTCTTCTGTGTTGCAAACTAATGTTTTCACTGGAGGAATGAAGTCTGTGGACCACATAATATATTTTACAGGACATGGGGGGCATTGTTGGAATGTAATCCTAGGATAACATGCATACGCTTACTGTATATAGTCTAACTGACCGAGAGGAGAACATATGGGGTAGGGGACAAGAAATTAATTCGCCTTTACGAGTGGTATGGGGGTCTAAATCCGGGATATCCTGATGTGAGTCCGTGATGTTGCAGTCTTGTTCACCTCATTCGGTTACGAAGTTATTCGCTGTTTGAAGAAAGTGCCCTTACCTTTTAATAAACCCAGTGACAAATATATACATTGTTTAATAATATGCCTATCAGAAACAAATTAGAGTTCACATTCTCAAAAAAAGTAAGTTATTTTTATTTAATATCTTTCCATAACTATTGATTGCCTACAGAGACAAAAAGTACAAAACAAAAGACAAGAACTAATTGAAGATTCAAAGAAGTGGGAATCAAATTAAGAAAACTATAGATAACGCATACCTTAACAATAACAAGGTTAGAAAACCTTAACAATAACAAATATGTTATATATGTGGTTCCTCAATATGGCTACGAATCCTCTGAATTCTGTCTCTGGCTTCATCGAACCTGTCCGAGGGCCACATCTGACCTGTGGTCGTACTCTGTCCGTAACTGACCTTTGATAACATAGTCTGTGGATAAACTAATATTCTCTTTATAGCCTCTATAAAATTTATCTTAATATCCTTTTAATATTAATTTATACTGTTCATATAATAATTATTATCGGTGGTTCCTAAAATCAATTAAATGCCAACTTTCAGCATAAAATTACAACAATGAACATGGAATTTGAATATATAGTAGGCTATATTAAAATCATTTTTAATAATTTTTTCCTGAAGAGAAAAATATCTAAATACAAATACGAAGAAAATGGAAAATTAATTTAAATGCATTTTAAAATTTAAAAATGAAAACATAAATTTAACTTAATTTTTTTATTCCAAGTAGTTATGATAATAAAAAATTAAAGGCTTTGACCTGTGAGCTCTCCCTTATTTGGTATTGCTAGGTTTTGTAGAAATTCTTAATGTGAATAGAGTGTAAAAAAACAATTTATTATGAGCTGTCAACTACTAACATTTATGAAATTTCGACATACAGTAAACTTAAAGTGAAAATTATTCTTGAAGCTACATGAAAAATATGTAACGCTTTGATGGATATATGTAAGTATTCATGAACCACAGATTATTGTCTCTGTTGAACATTACATTCTCATGTTACATTCTCATGTAACAATTTGCTGTAATGCGAGAATGTCACTGCACTGGTGCTTCTCGCCCCTAAGTGCCCATACCACCCTCAGTACATTTTGAAGAACCGCTGAAAATATATATGATTTTCTTGCAACTTGGATGCTACAAAGTTCTAACCTTTAGTGGAGAAATGAATGTAGGCTAATGAATCCAAGACTCGATAGGACCCATTAAGAAAAACATGCACAAATTTCTAGATTACTCTAAGTACATAGGTTAGAATAGAATTGATAGAAAAAATCAAAATAACATATTACAAACATACATAACGCCAATATGATTAATTAAGAATTTAAATTAGTGAGAGTAAACTCGAACTTGAAATGACTTGTTCCAGTCTCTCTCCCATATACTGCACAACTAAAAGGGCATCGAACTGGGATATTAGATTCCAGAGCCTGTTCAGTATACAAGCAACGTACCGCCATAGATCGTCAAGTGTTTATTTGCTCGTTGACATTGACATCCTCCACCGAGCAAGGGCGAAAGTGAGCTGAGATATGGATTAGGATTTGTGTCTTGTGCAGCTTTCTTATTATTAACTTCTTCAACATCCATGTGACAGTCGTTTTTCTTTTCTTTTTCTCACCTTTTTATTTGTGGTCTTTGTAGAGTTGTGTGATATATTAGTTCGGATCGAGCTTTTCTGCTTTACGTTGGCCATAATTCACGTGTCTGGTGTTGCCTTTCTCGCCGGTACTTCGCGAGGTCCATGTCGGATAAAATGGACAAGTGGAATAGACGTTTCTTAGATGTAGGAATGTACATTGCATTGCAAGTTAACCTTGAGTTCTAAAATAATGTTAGTTTAAATGAACATGTCATTGCAACTCTGGTAATATGTTTTCACTAAAAAAATATGACACGTCCATGTACTGTATTTCAGATTCTGAACTGAAATGCTTAGTTAAATTCTAATGGAAATGTGAAGTGCAGTATCTTTAATAAAACATGAGTGTTCATGATCATGGGTTAGGTTGAATGACGATATTCGGTATCGCAACCTCAGTTAAGTCTCTCAGATTCGGATAAGTCTCATCCCAAAAACAATTTTACACATAACTTCAAAACGATAAAGTTGAAGAAAGTTTAAAACGTTACAAATATATAGGCCAACATCCAGATTGTCCGGCAAAAGTGACTAAATTTTATTATTTTCTTTTGTTGCCTACACCAAAAGGTAATTAAATAGGCCTACTGGAATTAAATTTTTCTCACTTAAAGAGCTAAGGTACTGAGTAGACCCACGCATAATAGTCCATATGCCTCCAAAATCATGTAGGCCTATAGCAGAGAAGCAAAATTCTTCCTTCCCCCTGACTGTGAGAAAATCAATTGGCTATAACACACTGAAATAAATAAAAGTTAAATATATTGTGAAGCGGGTTGATTAGATTTTTTGGGCTCCATGAGGATAGCAGGCCTAATTAAACTTACTTCGTGATTAAGATTAATATGAAAATTCCATAATAGTTTATAACGACCAAAATTATGCCGCTGACTTGGTACATGTATTCAAATCAATATCTAAGCAAACACTGGTCATAAACATCTGTTAAAGATTTTATTCGTGTTCCAAGTAAAAAGCAACATAGCCTATCAAACCTGAACTTCATGAATGCTAGCAAATTTTCTTATTTAGTTGTTAATTAAGGGATTTCCGAAGTGTTGATAAATGATTTTCTACACTATTTGTGCGCAATATTACACATTTCACTAAAACCTGAACAGAAATTACAGTTAAAGTTTCAGTGTAATATTTCAATTTGCTTCTGAGATTTCTCCGAACAATATTACAATATGAACCTGAAAATTTATGTAACATTCTTAGAGGCATTTTTTACAAAATAGCTAAAGGATTTTAAAATCTTATAAGATTTTAAAATCTTATGTGCTTTTTGTATTACACAAATATTTTAGTGGGAAATAAAAATAAAAAATAACCAATGATAATACTAAATATTTTAACAAAAAACCAAGGCCTACGCAAAATACCTTATTAGTAATTTTGTTCCATACATTGTGAAATAGACTACATTATGAAATACATTCAGAGCAGCATTTATTTTTGTGGAAGAATATAGATTTTCAAAATGACTAAATATCATGAAAATCGAAACCGAGTAAATGAGTGATTAAAATTTGCAAGTACTGACAGTTTGAAGCTCATGGCTCTTTAAATACGGCGTCAGCAACACCTTTTCATGCTCCCAAACGGCATAACATTTTACAGACTTAGGCCTACACTTTACAGTGTGGCAAATATGACTTTTCTTTTTTACAAAATGGCTAAACTCACAACTTCCGTCATCCCTTAATAACATAAGAAATACTCAATGGCAATAGACAATCCCTAAGCAAGTTAAAGGAATATCAAATATTTTATGGAACCTGGAGGTTCGATGCCGCGCTTACACGAGCCCACTATTGAACCCTATTCTGTCCTATCTTCAACCATCCGTCGCAAATCCTACTTGCCTTAAATCTATTCTAATATTGTCCTCCCAACTAAGTCTAGATCTTCCAAGTGGTCTTTACCCTTTGGGTCTTCCTGTCAATATTTTTGAGATATGTCTCTCCTCCCCCATGCGCGCAACATGTCCAGCCCATTTCATCCTCCGTGATTTTAATTTATCATCCTACTATATTCGGTGAAGAGTACAGGTTATGAAGTTCGTCATTATGAAGTTTTCTCCAGTCTCCATTTTCATCTCTATTAGGTTCGAATATTTTCCTAAGCACCCTGTTTTCGAACACTTTCAGATTGTGTTCTTTCCGAATAGTAAGGGACCATGCCTCACATCCATATCATACAACCGGCCGAGTAACTGATTAATATATTTTTATTAGTTTATTATTATTTTAGTAGATACAAATATCCGAATTGCATAAGATGAAGAAATATATTCATAATCTTAAAATGGAACACATTAACACATCGTATTTCCATATAAACATTAATATACCGAATAGTTATTATTCAAGATTAATGCATTGTTAATGTATTGTTGCAAAATATATCACACACAAACTAAATAAGTTGATTTTCTTATACCGCGCCAAAACATTGCAGCTTAACACACTATAAGGTCAGCAGAATAGTGTGACTTACGAAACACCCAAAAATGTTAATAAGTACTTTAGAGCTTCACATGTTCTTCGCAATATTTCACAGCGAATTGCGCAGCTGTTTGGGTGTGGTTAACGGTGACAGGACTAATGCGTCTTCATTAGTGGTAACTTCGATTGTTATCAATAACTGCCTTCTAGTATTAGATGAAGAGGGCATAGCCCTCTATTGGCATCGGTGAACGGTCAAGTGGAAAAACGATGTCAGAAAATCAACATTCGATTCTAAGCTTCCGGAGTATACGTGTCTGCGAGGATTTCTTGGAATAAGGGAGGTTGAATCACTGCAATTGTACGTGTGCTATGCTTCATCCTATGGCAGCGGAAAAAGTTGCTGTTCCAATGGATTTCATAATTACAAGCTTTATAAAGTAATAAATTGTGTGGAACGAACAAGCAGTTGGTCACTACAATGCATACTTTTTTAAGCAATAGAACGATATTGCTGTTAATTAATGACTCTATTCAATTTACAATAGCTAATTATTTCTATAATTTTTGAAATAGTGTTAAACCTAAACCTGACTAACGCAGTACCATGACTTTTACTTGAAATTATTACAGCCATTTGGAGTTTAGGACAGAATACTTAACTACTTAATTTTCAATTCTCTATAATTATGAAAATTTTTAAAATATGCAATGTAGGCCTATAAATGCTGTACAGTAAAGGTATTACGTGTTTTTTATAGTCTCTAATATTCTTAAATGCTCTCATTATGAATGCTCTGTTATTGTTTTTATCTTGTATGCACAAATAATTTAGTTATAGCCTTCGTACGTTTACATTTCTTGAGAATAGAACTGCGTCATATTTAAATGTAGGTCTCTTGGTTATGGATACTAAAATAGCCTTTAAGAAGTTTTACAAACTATTAATAACAATCAGATTAATAAGCAAAATTTAGTCCATAAATATATTAAAAGCAACGGCGTTGTTAAATTATTTAAGACACTTCACCAAACAAAGCTACTGATTTTTTATTATAGCCTTTTGAAGATTTGAATATATTTCAATTTTAAAAATTCAACGACTAAAAATATGTAATGAAGCTGAAGTTGTGAACATTGAAATTTCTAGGTAGAAACATAAAGAGATTGAAAGTTTAACAAAAAACTTCATGCAGTCGAACATGAGAATGTTCACAAATGGTGCTAATGGTAATTTATGGCTTTTTCCGCAAAATACCATAGAGAGATAAAATATTTACTTCATAAAAATAATTACAAGAAAGAGCGAAAGAGAAGGGGAGTGGTGCAATAAGGAGTGAGAGAGGAGAGTGGAAAAGGGATAAGAGAGAGAAAAGAGAGAGACAGAAAGGGATTCTGAGTGTTTGAACAAATTTCTGTCTCTTTATTATACCATACGTACCTAACTGTGGTATTCTTTAAAATATGCAATGAGATTTGTGTACGTTCTTCTTGGTACAGAATAGTGGTATGAAAAGGCAAAGCATATGAATAATATTCACATTCTCACACGCATACTTAAATAACTGCATACAAATCCTGATTCACAGACACAGGAGGGGGGCATTTACACACTTCTAACATACCTACCCAGGCGTTAGGCCAAGGCAAGAAAGGTCAATTGTAATTTATCTGTCTGTGGAGCGAATAATGAAGATTATGTACTGCAATAACACAGTGGCATATCGCAGCTTCCAACATCCACCGTCAATAAAATACCAATCCAATTTATTTTGAGGTGTATGGACCCATGGCCAAGGTTAAACGATTCCTAAAGGTAAGATAGATAGAATGCGAATGGGGTCCATAAAACTTCGCTATTTGTATGAAACATTTGTACTCTCGACGAAGTACTGTTCGGTATTTACGTTTTAGGACATATTTTCTTTCTCTTATTCTTCCCAGTCCGGTTTTTCCCCTCCTTTCCACATAGCCTACTGTTATTTATCAAAAAATGATTATTCATATAAAGTTAATCCAAGAAAACAGAGAACAGATGTAGGAAAATTTTCTTTTTTTAAACCGGACTATCAAGGATTGGAATGATTTACCTACAAAGGCACTAGAGGCTTTACCAAGAAGCGATAGGGCATTTGAAAATAGACTAAAATCTCTCTTCAGTAGTATTTAAATGACAGTCAACTGAGTGACTGCGCTATTGAAGTGACGTATAGTGTCAGTGACAGAGAATGAAATAGTATTAAGGTAGAATTTTAAGTACTGGTAAGTAATATTTAGTAAACGCTTAATAAGCTTATGGCTATGTAACTACCACCAATCCAATTGCAGTTAATAAATATTCATTCATTCATTCTTGTTTTTTTCAAATAACTATCTATAATTGCAGTTACAATATTATTAAAAACATAAGCACCATGACAGAGTGGAAGGCAAATTTTAAACAATAAAAATTAATATATCTATAATATTGTACATTTTCTCTGTTCTTATATTTTACTTATAAGAAAAGAATTTTATATTTTATAAGATAAACTAGGAAATATCTCGAGTACTGAAGGGGGCTATAGAATTGTAAAATTTGTAATTAGCGACTTACTATAAAATGACTTGTTTTGAATGTAGACAGCCATTAAATATATCATTGCTACATAGATCCTGCTGTAACAAACAACGTCCTTAGAGTTTTGGTTTTCAATGCAATCATGAATCAGTTAAAATGCAGAAGAATCATAACATTGTAAAATCAATAGTTTCTGTAATAGGCGTATGTCATTTACTTGGACTTATTATGTTTTTTATATGTAATGTTTTGTTCTCCGGCAACCTCTATATGGGGATGATTTCATAAATAAACTAAAATATGGACCGTATATTTAGCCTAAACATACTATTATACACTATTACAATCGCAGATTTACGTTACTGATTTATAAACTAGAAATTGACATTATCTAGTAGGCTAAATAGTCTACTTTATATGTCTTTTGTTACAAGATCAAGAAACATTAACAAAATGAAATACAACAACTTGTAACTTAAATAAGTCTGAATTTCAGTTATGTATACAAACATCTTTTACACTCGGTTCAACTAATTTTCTACGTCTACTCATTTTAGTGATCTTTGTGACCACATTAGCAAATATAATTGCATGATATGAAAACACGAGTACTTACGGTGAATAATCCTGTAAGTTGCCAGACCTTCCATGTAAGAAGATACTCTGGCTGCCTCTCAAGTTTCATGATCCATGTTACTGAAACAAGATAATCTTAGCGTTATGACTTAGCTTACCTATGTAGCGCCATTCTAGCAATATATTATTTTATGATGCTGTGATAACTAAGAGAAATTATAGGCCTACTCATTGTGATGTAAGCGTAATCAAATTAATTCCTTTATACAGACACTCCATTCAGTGTGACAAAAATTCTTAGATAACTAACAAAGTTTTTACACAGTGCTTCTTGTACAATGAATATTTATTATCCAGTTAGGCGAGACAAATTGTACAATATCCTCATTGAGTTTGGGATACCAAAGAGGTTAGTTAGACTGATCAAAATTTGTCTAAATGAAACCTATAGCAGAGTCAGAGTAGGGAAATTTATATTAGATAGGTTTGCCATTAGAAGCGGCTTGAAGCAAGGAGATGCACTAACGCCTTTACTTTTTAACTTCGATTTGGAATATGACATTAGGAAAGTTCAGGAAAACAAAATAGTCCTAGAATTAAATGGTAGTCACCCAATTTTAGCTTATGCAGACGACGTTTGCTTGTTGGGCGATGACATAAACACAATCGAGAGAAATGCAAAACGCCTTTTTGATGCTTGCAGGAATACTGGATTGGAAATTAATACAGAAAAAAAAACTAAAAACTATGGTCATGGAACGTCAAAATAATGCTCTACAAAATATTTGAATAGCTGGTAAATCGTTCGAACAAGAGGAAAAATTCAAATATCTGGGAGCAATAATTACAGACACAAATAATATTAAGGCAGAAGTTAAGTCTCGGCTAAAATCAGGATATGCCTGTTATTATGCAGATCAGAAACTCTTATCTTCTCGTATTCTGTCCAGAAATGAAATCTACAACTAAAGATTTATTGCCGATTGTATTATATCGATGTGAGACATGGTCGCTTACTCTTCAGAAAGAACATAATCTGAGAGTGTTCGAAAACAGGGTGCTTAGGAAAATATTTGGGCCTAAGAGAGATGAAAATGGGATCTGGAGAAAACTGCATAACGACAAGCTTCATAACCTGCACTCTTCACCGAATATATTCTATTTATCTGGGTTCCTACGTTGGGGCGAAGGGCCTCTAAGTGGAAGTTGCTGTTACCTACTTGAATTTTGTTACGGTTATTTTCCGAGAGATGGCACAGTATTAAGCAGTGAAGAAATTTGTACGGACAACTGTGGATCAACCCACTAGCTCTATGAATGTGCGTCCGTAATGTTACCGCCTCGACTACTTCACTCGGAAATGTGAAATATTCAAGAAATAAAAATAATTAAATCCTTATTTATGTTAACGATTAAAGGCATTTCCATTTCTGAATCCGCTCACGTTTGTTCTGTACTAGGCAAATATTAGTATAACAATACCACTGCATGTTCTGCTGCCAACTACTACAAGGAGCGCATGGCGTAAATTATCACCTGGCCGGTTCTATTGCCTGATGACACAGTATTCACTGCAACTAATTTAAATGCTGTTCCCGCTCCCACGGTAGCTCGCAGGCGAAATAGGGACACGGGGAAACCTCTCCGGTTTGAAGGATGCTACACTAAGTCAAGTTTAAATACATTTATTGAGCCCCTTGAAAGATACAAAGAGCACAATGGACAAAATGATAAATAGACCCTTTAAAATACAAGATGGAATTTTGTATCTTGCTTTACAAATAAATTCCTCTTCCTAGCGGTGCCGAAGAAGATGAAATGTTGATGAAGTCAAGGGGAGACGACTTAGTAAGCTCCTTCTGGAAAATAAGGCATGCTTGCCTTATAAGACTGATGAATAGCTCGGAGGACCAGAGCAGAGCAATTTTTATAGTCGCGCTTGCTCGGACGACTGAGAAAGAATTTCACTATTCTTGAAGTGAATGCACACTTTCAGCAAATTATTTTAAGGTCGACTTGCTGCTTCGACCGAGAATAAGAACCTTTAAATGTTGCTTCGACACTGCAACTAAAATTAAGCACTCTGAAATATTCACTTCACAGCAGTACTTACAGTAAATCCTTTTACTTAATGAGTTACGCATTCAAGTCCATACGGTTTGATCAGGGAAGTAAAAAACTTGGCTTCACACATTTGTAATTAAATCACAAATAAATTACTTTGAAGAACGTATTAAATTGCGTCTCTGCAATAACTAGGGCTGGGAAACTTCAAATTCCCAGCTCGACAATAAAAACTAGATTCAGAATTCTGAACTGAAAACTAGCCTGGCGAAAGCTTCGAACGAGAGAATAAGAATGAATAGCAAGAATGACAGACGTCACGACATGTGACGTAAAGCAAGAATCCCATTGGCCAAGAAAAACAATAAATAATTAATCTTGGAAATAAATCAATTAAGTTACATTAAAATACTAAAACATAAATAAGAGAATTAATAGCATTACTTCAAAACTGAATTGTTTCTTTAAAAACACAAAATTATGAATAAAATATACTAAAAAATAATCAGACTGAAACTTTGGGTTGGAGATTATAACATGACTATCCAAAAAATGAAAGATGCGACAGTCAAAATGTTATTTCTTATGAGAATTGATGGGAGAAAGAACAAACAGATAAGTAAACATATTTAAAATTATATTGAAGACACAACAAGAAAAATAAAACAAACGAAGACACAAGCCTGTTGCCATAGCAACACGGCGAATGACCTCGCGAAACCAGCTAATGCCTCAAATCCGGCCAGACACGAATGCTGGACGGAACATATTGCCCGCGATAATTTCGCTCGTGAAATTATCTAACAGAATGTGACGTCAAGCAAATTCGTGAATGCAAGGATTCGAGGCCAAAACAACTATCAAGTCGCAATAAAGTCAAAATCGGTGGAGTGGGATGCGTCCGGCATCAGCACTCTGAATGAAAGCAGGTGTCACTGTCCCTCTTCACTGACAGGCAGAGGAGCCAACTTGATGAGGGGCCTCTTATAAGTGCCTGAGACAGTGCGCACAGTGACAACTCTGACAAGGCCATCTGGGCCTGGGTGTACTTGGTGCACCAGACCAAGCACCCACCTATGAGGAGGTACATTGTCCTCGAGAACCAATACAGGGGTACCCAAAGGAACGTCTGGCAGTACCTTATGCCACCTTGCACGACGCTGTAGCGTGTGGAGATAATCCACGGACCACTTCTTCCAAATACAAGAGACCATCTGCTGAAGATGGTTCCAACGGGAACGCAGGCTGTACCCACCAGAGAGGTCAGGACTGGGCACCGACACAATGGGCTTGCCAATAAGAAAGTGGCCGGGAGACAAATATCCAAAGTCATCCACGTCCTCAGATAACGGCATCAAAGGACGTGAATTCAAGAATGACTCAATTTGTGTGAGAACAGTAGACATCTCCTCGTAAGTGTACTTACAAGACGAGGACATCCTCTTCAAGTGGAACTTCAAAGAGCGTACTGCCGCCTCATGAAGTCCTCCCATGTGTGGAGAGTGAGGAGGCAAGAAACGCCAATGAATGTTCAAATGCGCAGTGGCGTCTTGCACTGCGGAGTGATGTTCTGATGACATCAAAAGCCTAGAGAGGTTCTGCAGGTCGGCGTGGGCTCCGACAAAGTTTCTACCATTATCACAAGTGATTGAACTTGGAATTCCACGACGACTTGTGAACCTTGACAATGCCGCCAGGAAGGCACGTGAGGTGAGCGAAGTCACTAGCTCAACGTGTACGGCCTTCGTGGACATGCAGACAAAAATAGCAACGTAGGCTTTAGTAGTCACCTTGGACCGCGGGCCACCAAACTTGAGAGAGAATGGACCGGCGTAGTCCACACTAGAGTTTGTGAAAGGAGGGAGAGGATTTACTCTCTCAGGAGGCAGATCAGCCATCTTTTGCTGAAAAGCCTGAGCCTCAAAGCGGAAGCAAACACTACAGCGCCTCCGTACACTGCGAACCAGCTTGCGAATGCAAGGGATCCAATACGACTCTCGCAAGTGTGAGATGACTAGCTGAGGTCCTGCATGACCTAGATGCAAGTGCACATGGAGAACTAACTGCCTGGTGAAAGCATGCTCTGCAGGAAGTAATATCTGATGCTTGTTGTCAAAAGGTAGGTTGGACCGACTTAGACGTCCACCTACACGCAGGATGTTATCCTGAATAAAGGGGCATAGTTGCCGGATCTTACTAGAAGAAGGCAAATCTTGCGAGGAAGACAATGCTTGAATTTCCTTTCTGAAAGCATTCCTTTGAATGATTCTAATGCAAGAATGCAAAGCTTCAGTAAGCTCTGACGGCAACAAAGGGCCATTGATAGGTGACTTGAGTTTCAAGTAATTATTAATGAAACGTCGCACATAAGCCATGACCCTGATTGTTTTCAAATGTGAAAACTTAGTCAGCCATGGGCTTAAGCTTGAGGTTTCGATGGTGACTAGCGCTGCTATCTTCACCTCTGGGAGAGACGAAGACTCGAGCTCAGTGGGCAAACTGGGCCACTGAGTGGAGTCGGCAGTAAGCCAAGAAGGGCCTGACCACCACAGAGAGTTGTTAAGTAGGTCAGAAGGGGTGGCTCCCCTAGAGATGAGATCAGCGGGATTGTCCTTAGATGACACATGCGACCAAGATTCAATGGCAGTGAATTCTTGGACGTCCGCGACTCTGTTAGCCACGAAAGTCTTAAGTTTAGAAGGTGAATGGTTTAACCAACCAAGTACAACCTTGGAGTCACTCCACAGGTGTACTGAACTTATAGAAAGTTGCAACGCAGGTAACACCCGGTGAACTAACGTTGCCAACAAGTGAGCTGCCAACAATTCAAGGCGAGGGATAGTCGTTGCCTTCAAAGGGGCAACCCTAGACTTGGCACAAAGCAGACAGCTCTTGGCCTTATCGAGGTGATTAGTAGATCGTATGTACAGACAGGCGCCATATGCCACCTCGCTAGCATCACAGAAACCGTGCAACTGCACAGATACGAAGTTCTGCTGTAATGCTAGCCGAGGGATAGCGATGCTGGAGATGAACTGAAGTTGGTTATGAATCTTGCGCCACTTGTCGGCGACCGCAGAAGGAATGGGCTGGTCCCATGAACTAGTCTCCTTCCACAAAGATTGGAACAGAATCTTGCAGTAGGACACTATAGGGCATATTAGACCAAGGGGGTCAAAAATAGAGGCTATACAAGATAGCAATGTCCTTCTGGAACAGGTAGTGAATGGCTTGGAAGGATCGACTGAAGTTTCGATCCTGAGCATATCGTCAGAAGGTTGCCATATGAGGCCTAGCGCCTTTATGGAAGAGGTGTCAGAATCACCAAAGGTTCTGTGGTCGAGAGACTCCCGCAGCTCAGGAGGAACGTCTTGGAGCAGTTCCACAGAATTGGAACTCCACTTACGAGGATTGAATCCACCTAGGGGGAGAAGCTCTCTCAGCTGAGAGACAATAACCTTGGCCTCAGACAGCGTAGCAGCTGTGGCCACTATGTCATCGACATAGATGGAATTGTTTATGATGGAGGCTGCTACAGGAAACTTGCTTCCCTCGTCGATGGCTAGCTGTTTAAGAGCTCTGGTTGCCAGGAAGGAGGCAGAAGCAGTGCCATAAGTGACCGTGGTTAGGTCAAACAGCTGAATAGGGTCTGACACAGAAGTTCTCCAGTAAATCTGCTGGAGAGGTTGGTGGTCGGGATGGACTAAGACCTGTCTATACATCTTCTCGATGTCCGCTGTGAACGCCACTGGATTGAACCTAAAGCGTAGGAGGATCGAGAAGAGGTCAGGTTGCACCACCGGACCTACCGCAAGGATGTCATTGAGTGACCTCCCGTTAGAAGACTTCGCTGAAGCATCAAAAACTACCCTGAGTTTTGTCGTGGTGCTGGAAGGCTTCAAGACGGGATGGTGCGGGATAATATACTCATATTTCCCGAGTGAACTCCGAGAGGCAGGCTTCATGTGACCCAATTTCAGATAGTCATCCATGAACCTGTTATATTCCTCTCGAAGGGTTTCATTTGAAGACAGTCTTTTTTCTAATGAGAAGAATCTCTTCTGAGCTTGTAACACTGTGCTCCCCAGGGATTCTGGAGCTGATACAAAGGGCAACTTTACAATGTATCGCCCATCGGAGTCACGCTGAGTATTGGCAGCAAAATGCTGTTCACAAACTGACTCGTCAGGGAAGGGGGCTGAGTTAGACACTCGTTCTAACTCCCAGAACCGGGAAAGCTGGTTACTCACTAACTGGTCAGCAGTTATGAAGGCTGAGTAATTAGAAGACATAGCCTTCGAGCATTCAGGCTCATTGGGGCTTGCTTCAAGATAACGCTTAGCCGTGGATCGGCGTCGATGACCATTGGAAGTATGGCAACGCTGTGAAGGGAAAGGCGCAGAGGGCAGTTTCCCGGCGAAGTACCAACCAAGGTGCGAGTTCTGAATCGTAGGTAACTCACAGGTGGAAATTTGCCCTGGACACACCACTTGGGCGCAAATCTCCACTCCAAGAAGTAGATCGACACACTTAGGACGACTAAAAACTGGGTCAGCCAAGGGAAGATTCGGAGGAATGTTCCAATCTTTGGTCTCAATGAAAGAGTTCGGGAACCTTTTCTCCGAAATCTCCGGAACGACAATGGCCTGTGCATTGTAGCGCCATGAAGTCACTCGCGACTGAATCGTGATGCTGGTTAGCTTATGTGTGCTAACATTAGTGGACAAAATTCCCGCTAGCGTAGTCCGCTGCGCATGAGGAGCTAGTCCAAGACGCCTAAACAGCCTGTTGCTAATAAGATTGCAGTCTGAACCGCTATCCAGGAGGGCTGTGGCCTCAACAGGCGAGCCGTCTGAGTCCAGGATGCGGACAGTAGCAGTAGGAAGCAAGCAGCGCTGCTGGGTCTGACTAGAAGCCATAACACCTGCAGTGTTGGCAGCCTGGTGACTATCGCTAGTCGGGTCGTGGAGGAATGTGCTATGTCTCCCAGCACATCTCCTGCACTGAAAAGTCCTACAATTGTTGGCATGCCCTTGACTAAACAGGCATACGCGACACAGTTTGCGGTCTCTAACAAACTGGTCTCTTTGAGCGAAAGTCATGCTTCTGAAGTCGCTGCATGAAAACAGGTCATGCACAGCAGTACGACAACAGAGACATTTAGGCCTCGAAGAAGAAGACTTTGACTTGGAAGGGGCCGTAGAGCTCGGAACTGACTTAGCAACCTGACTTTTCGTGGCAGCATCAGTCATCTGCAGTATGCGAACTCGGCTTTCCAAGAAGACAAATAACTCCTTGAGAGTAGGGAGCTTCCCTATTTTGACAGATGACTCCCATTCTCTGATGAGGTTCATCGGAAGCTTGTCGATGATAATTCTGGTAATAATCAGATCTGACAACTCCACTTCTGTATTAAGGGAATTAAGTGCATGTACCGTGCTTATAAAATGATCCAGGTATTTCTGCAGGGATTCTGCAGAATACCTCTCAATCTGAGGGGGAGAGAAGAGATTGTCCAGATGGGTGTTGGCGATTAGCCGGTCGTTATCAAACCTATCAATCAAAGTCTGCCACGCCACCTGGAAAGTCGCAGCAGAGACAGGAATATTCTGAATGACCGTACTAACCTCTGATGACAGGCAAGACTTCAAGTACTGATACTTGTCCATGTCCGAAATGTGCCTGTGTTGAATTACCAACGACGAGAAAGTGTCACGAAACTCGATCCACTCAGAGGGGTTCCCATTGAACTGAGGAAGACGGATTTCGGGGAGTTTCGGTAACAACGGCGTGACAGGGTCGAGCGAGGAGCGCTGACTGGCAGTCTGCGCCTGCTCGGGTTCATATAGCTGTTTCTTTTCAGCTATCATGGAGTCAAAGAAACTGATGACTTTATAATAATCAGATTCCACTGCGTGAAAGTCGAATTCATGATCCTGGTAGGCCTCGTCAATGGCCACCTGAGCATAATCTGACTTATAGGCCTTGAAGATCTCTACAAATTCAGAGCGGCGAATGCGCGCCTCATGAAGCGTAGTGAGATCTTCGATTTCGTACTCTCGCATAATCTGCATTTGACGCAGAAATTGCGATTGCAAGTACTCGAAGCGTCTTATTTTAGCCTTTTGGGCAGCTTCGGCCTGGGCGTGGGCTTCGGCTCTCTTAGCCTCAGCTTCCTCACGGGCCAGGGCGAGCTGGGCCTGGGCTTGCCTTTCTGCAAGGGCCTGCTGGGCCAGGGCCTCCGCTCTCTTAGCTTCGGCTTCCTCACGGGCCAGGGCGAGCTGGGCCTGAGCCTGCCTTTCTGCAAGGGCCTGCTGGGCCAGGGCCTCCGCTCTCTTAGCTTCGGCTTCCTCACGGGCCAGGGCGAGCTGGGCCTGAGCCTGCCTTTCTGCAAGGGCCTGCTGGGCCAGGACCTCCTTGTCAGATAAGGCCTGAAGAAATTTACACAACTGAGAGTTGCCTCTGGAAATGACGGCGTCGACTTCTGCCCTATAGGCTTCTTCAGCATCAGAATAATCCACACCGTCGATTTCAGTCTGCACATGGTCGAACTTAGCTGCAAGTTCGTCTAACTTAGACTCATACTTTTTGAGTTCAGGATATGTGACATCCTCAATGGCTAAATTACTAATGACATTAACCTGCCGCGTAATCTGGGCCTTAATGGGAACTCGCTTGGCTTTAAGAGCCGTCAAACCGTCTGGACTCGACATAGCGACTTGCTTATACAAATGTCTGAATTAAATAGGTTGCCCGCCTAGAGCCGGTGCAACAATGACAAATTAAGGTTTGTTTATAAGAATGGAGTGAGTTGCCCGCATAGGAGCATACGAGTAGACAAAGAAATAGTGTGTAGCTGTACAGGTGTAAGTACACAAATGTAAATGTTTACACTTTACAAGAAAGTACCAAAAACTTAATTGAAATCTGTCAGAGACCTCCCTCAAACGCAATGCGGAGGAGAACCACAGATACTTATAGCAACTGACTTTAAACTACTTATTACTGATGGCTACTGATGGTAGCGTCTCACACCGGCGGCAAACTATACCGGGAGAACAAGATTGATATATAAGAATGACTAGAATTGTGGCTAATCACTGAGGTCTCTGTAATAAGTGACCAAGACAAATTCAAACTGTTAATTGAATAGTTACTTTACGTTAATTATAGGTCACTAACTATCAATGCATCTTCAACCATAGGCCTCTGGGTCATATCTAGGCCCGGAGGAACCACAAAGAGATGTTCCCGCTCCCACGGTAGCTCGCAGGCGAAATAGGGACACGGGGAAACCTCTCCGGTTTGAAGGATGCTACACTAAGTCAAGTTTAAATACATTTATTGAGCCCCTTGAAAGATACAAAGAGCACAATGGACAAAATGATAAATAGACCCTTTAAAATACAAGATGGAATTTTGTATCTTGCTTTACAAATAAATTCCTCTTCCTAGCGGTGCCGAAGAAGATGAAATGTTGATGAAGTCAAGGGGAGACGACTTAGTAAGCTCCTTCTGGAAAATAAGGCATGCTTGCCTTATAAGACTGATGAATAGCTCGGAGGACCAGAGCAGAGCAATTTTTATAGTCGCGCTTGCTCGGACGACTGAGAAAGAATTTCACTATTCTTGAAGTGAATGCACACTTTCAGCAAATTATTTTAAGGTCGACTTGCTGCTTCGACCGAGAATAAGAACCTTTAAATGTTGCTTCGACACTGCAACTAAAATTAAGCACTCTGAAATATTCACTTCACAGCAGTACTTACAGTAAATCCTTTTACTTAATGAGTTACGCATTCAAGTCCATACGGTTTGATCAGGGAAGTAAAAAACTTGGCTTCACACATTTGTAATTAAATCACAAATAAATTACTTTGAAGAACGTATTAAATTGCGTCTCTGCAATAACTAGGGCTGGGAAACTTCAAATTCCCAGCTCGACAATAAAAACTAGATTCAGAATTCTGAACTGAAAACTAGCCTGGCGAAAGCTTCGAACGAGAGAATAAGAATGAATAGCAAGAATGACAGACGTCACGACATGTGACGTAAAGCAAGAATCCCATTGGCCAAGAAAAACAATAAATAATTAATCTTGGAAATAAATCAATTAAGTTACATTAAAATACTAAAACATAAATAAGAGAATTAATAGCATTACTTCAAAACTGAATTGTTTCTTTAAAAACACAAAATTATGAATAAAATATACTAAAAAATAATCAGACTGAAACTTTGGGTTGGAGATTATAACATGACTATCCAAAAAATGAAAGATGCGACAGTCAAAATGTTATTTCTTATGAGAATTGATGGGAGAAAGAACAAACAGATAAGTAAACATATTTAAAATTATATTGAAGACACAACAAGAAAAATAAAACAAACGAAGACACAAGCCTGTTGCCATAGCAACACGGCGAATGACCTCGCGAAACCAGCTAATGCCTCAAATCCGGCCAGACACGAATGCTGGACGGAACAAATGCATACAGTACTATGTATCGGTATTCCAATTAGAATTGCCTGAATGGAATTTCAATTCTCTACTTTTTTGTATCTCAAAAGCACTACAATTTTTTATGCAATTAATAAGACGGATCGATACCTAGAATAATAACCAGGGCCCGGATTCTGATGACCTAAAATTGTTTGAAAAATGACCTACAAAATGACCCTAAATTTTAAAGAAAATAACTTAATAACTATAAAAAATGACCTAACAACTGATATTTTATTTATAAAAAAATATTATTGTACACACAAAGTTATAGACTAGTTTGTACATAATTATAAAAAAAACTGTAAATAAGTGTAATGTTGTGAATGTTCATTTCTCACGGAAACTGAGGCACTGGCATTTCCTTTTGTGATCTGCCAGATTATATTGTTGTTTATTGAGGGTAAACAGCAGTTTGCAATCTCAAATTCAAGCAGGTGCCAAGTCAGTCTAATAACAATAGTAATATAATACACAATTTTGGCGTTTCCTTCTTGCATTAAACAAACAACATTTCAAAGATAGCACCGCTAGCGACGTAAAAAAATTAATACACTCAATGTAAATACAAGAAAATGACTAAGTGTGGAAGCAAATGACACGAAAACGACAAAATAATGACCTAAAATTGAAATAAATGCCCTAAAAATATAAAATGCCAAAAAAATGACCTAATAAAAATGTATTTCTGCAATCTAGAGGCCACGATTACGATTTATCCCCAAGTTGGCAATGTCTATGCAGCATCAATAAAAAGATGACATGTCATTAGAATCCGGGCCCTGATAATAACCCACCAACAATTCCTATCTGGCCATGGCAAATTTAAACATATTTCGAGCGATTTAACATCAATGTCCCAGATGGTTACTTATGCTTCTGTGGTTCCTCTCAAACAGTGCAGCACTTGGTTTTTGACTGTCCTGACTTTGGAAGATCAAGATATACCCTACAGTATCACCTGGATTTTTGTGACAATGAACTGGCAAAACCTCTGTTTCATATATTTAAAAAACAATGTTGTTATTCTTATTTTCTAACATTCATACGCCGCATCTTTAATAAGTTTCAATCATAATGTTCAATCTGTTGTAAATTGAATGTAATTGTTAAACTATAACCCTAATATGCTATTGCACGATAGGGTTCTATTTTCTTTTCTGGAAATTCAATAATAATAATAATAATAATAATAATAATAATAATAATAACCCACCAAATTCACCGTAAGCATATAGGCTAGATAGATACCCAGATAGATATATAGATAGATAGGCCATTTTTGTGCTAATGATATTTTGTAGAATGTATAACATCGTCACATATAAAAATATATATAAAATTACCACTTAAAAGTAAAGAATTCATCTAGAGAATAAGTAGGGTTAACCGTCAATCTAGATTTGAGTGACCTCTTAAAAGCAGATAAAGTAAGGTCCTTTAGCCTATCTGGCAAACTATTGAAAAGATTCATGGACACTGTTTCAAAGCTGTTCTGAGTGGTTGTAAAATTGTTCTTGTTTGGATACAAATTACTTCTGTTTCTAGTCAAATGATTATGTATATTACCTCTAACAGTGTAGTTATTAATATTGTTTCTGACGAGCCAGATGCAGCTCAGAACATAAAGTGACGGTAGAGTCAATATATGAACTTTAACAAAAAGTGATTTACAATGGGTTCTTGGTGGAGATCCACAAATTATCCTCATAGTTCTCTTCTGAAGAACTAACATTGTGTTAGCTGAGGTATGGTTTCCCCATAATAGAGTTCCGAAGCTTAGGTGACTGTGTACAAATGCATAATAGACTGTGAGTAAGGTCGATAAGCCTAAGGTCTGTTTGAGTATTCTTAGCATGAATAATCCTTTACTTATTTTTGTAGCAGTATGACTAACGTGAGATTGTCAAGTCAATTCAGGATCAATATGAATGCATAGAAATTTTATGGTATCCTTTGGTTCATAAGCTGCCCGACTGAGATTAAATTTTAATGCCAACAGTTTTACTGGGGTTAAGTTTAAGACTATTTGAATTATACCAATTGACAATTGTTAAGGACATGTCTTTTAATTTATCATTCAAAATCTTTATGTTCAAGAGAAACCACAAGGTCATCTGCAAACATATAAGCTTCTAGACAATCACCTTTAATATTTGTAGGAAGATCATTGACATAAATTATAAACAGAACAGGCCCCAGAACGTATTCCTGAGGGACACCTCACCTTATTTCTTTGTACTGAGATAGACTTCCATTTAAACTTACATACTGTAATACGAGTATATCGCTATGGTAGGAAGATATTAGTTCCATGTTACCAGTATCTAAGCCATAAAAAGCAATTTTTTGAAGAAGAGTGCTGTGACAGATTGTCAAAAGCTTTTGAAAGATAAAAAAATCTAGCCAA
Organism: Ectobius pallidus; assembly: GCA_964059195.1. NCBI lineage: Eukaryota > Metazoa > Arthropoda > Insecta > Blattodea > Ectobiidae > Ectobius > Ectobius pallidus. The sequence continues at coordinate 61,815,302 of CAXKWD010000003.1, forward strand.
TACCAAATTTTTACTGTCCAATCCATCAATGCATTGCAAGATGGACGAAGTAATCGCATTAGCAATATTATGATGAGCCCTGAAAACCATATTTTTTATTATGAAATAAGGAATTGCTTTAAAAATATTTCGTAATTTGTTTGTTAAGCAAAATCTCAAAAACTTTAGACTCAACGGTACAATGGAAATAGGCCTATAATTATTATGATCTTTTATTCACCTTTCTTAAAGATGGGGATCACTTTAACATACTTTAAAATATCTGGAAACACACTAGACTCAATACAGTAATTGAATATATGAGTATGAGGTTCAAAAATGTGCTCAGCAACTAGCTTAAGAATTTTGGAGCTAATTTCGTATAAATCCAGGCACGGACTGCTATTAACGACAGAGTTATGCTCGAAGGCAAATGTACTAGTTGGATTAGGGATATTCTATAGAAAAGCCATCGGCAAGAGTTTACATCATATCGGCTTGATGTAATATCTTTTACTTTATCATCAAAGAAGGAATTAAAGTCATCAGCATTTAATTAAGATAATATTGTATTTAATTTGAGTTTCTTGTTTAGAATGGTAGAAACGACATACTATGTAGATTTGCACTTGTTCTTCGAACTGTCAATTAGATTGGAATAATGATTTGTTTTAGTATATTTAAGGAGGCTTTTATATGACTTTTGCAATGTGAGATATAGCATACTGTAGGCGAAAACCGTCAATCTTTACATTTCTGTTCCTGGTTATGATTCCTGCAGAGTAATGCGTTGAGTTATGGTGGGAAGACAATGCCAGGACAGTGTTTCTAGCTTGACCTGCCACTTTTTCTGTCATTAATAGCACCGTTCGTTCCATAGATCATTACGAACACGTACGTATTAATTACATTGGTCTGTAACTCCCAACCTGGTTAGGCTAAGAACTGTGCTCACGTACTCGTTAAAAAGGAAGCGAAACTGTAGACTGCATGCTAAATGTGTAGGCATCTTGTCATATTTAATCTCTTTTTATTCTCAATTTATTAATGACTGAAGAGTAAATATTCTAATTTGTCATAGATGCCATCCCGCATATCTGCATAAATTACCGATAGTTTATCAATGCAGATGTGAATTTCTTATAGCGTTATTCAGTTTAATTAATGTTATTTCCTTCCAAAATTCAAAGAAGCAATGAAAATAAAATGTTAAGAAAGATTCCGCACCTTCTACGAGATTGCTGCCTGTGCTTAGTTTGTTTCTGAATGAGATTAGTTCAAGAGAAAACTCCTCTGCCACTGGGACTTGAACCCCTGACCTTGGGCTTTACATGCCGATCCTCTCTCAACTGAGGTAGGAATTTACAGAATCAGAAAGAAATTCTTTGTTATGATTAATTACGCTATTGGTCGACCTCACTGAAAGACATTTACATCATATACAGTACTCAGGAACACTAATTTAGTGATTTTAAGACCGTGTTGCACTGTTATTGTACAGTAACATTTAAGGTATAGGAATGTATTCATGAAACCACAGAATACTGTTTCTATTGAACATTACATGATAATATTTTAAGGGAAAAATTCTCTGCCTCTGGGACTCAAATCCACCTTCGGCTTTACATGCCGATGCTCTCCCAACCGAGCTAACCGTAGTTCGTATTCAAAGCACCAAATGGAATCTCTCTCCTCTTTCAGTAAGGTCTACTAATACGGTAGTCAATCTTAAGAGGTCGTATTACGAGTAGTGCATATTCAGCTGCCTCAACCTCACGCAAAGGCAGGACTTAAAGCCTGAGTTTGTGCAAACGATGTGTAGCGAGTAAGCTGTTTTACATGTCGGTCAAAAAAATAATATCCACTGATAGTTATGTATGTATAATCATAGGCGTAACCAGGCCGACCATATGGGGGGGTTATAACATCCGGGAGAGGGGGGTCCGGGGGCCCTCCCCCGGAAAATTTTAAAAATTTAGATGCAAAATAACGAGTTTTTCGCTTCCGGGGGTTTTGCCCCAGGAAAATTGTAAAAATTAAGACGCAAAATAACGAGTTTTTCGCTTCCGGGGGTCTTCCCCGGAAAATTTTAAAAATTAAGACGCAAAATAACGAGTTTTAAGCTTCCCACGCTTTATACTTGTATTAAGTAATTTATGGGCAGACTTAAAAATATTATACGATTTTCCTTTTTTTAATCAATGGGGGGTTCAAACCCCCAAAACCCCCCCCTCGGTACGCCTATGTGTATAATATGAAATTTCAAAAATGATTAATATTAATGCAACGTAATGTATTGAATTAAAAAAAAACTTAAAACAAGAATGGAACAATGGCAATTTAGAAGTATAAAAATAAGCTTCTAAACAGGGTAGAAAGCTTTTATATCATCTGCAGATCCTACCTCCTGGTAGTGGACATGTCTGGCAAAAGTCTATACAAGCAGGTAGCTCTTCTTAATATTCCAAGTACTTTACTATATTGGTTAGGTGCGTGGATGTAACGCCAGATCTTGGTTGGTAAAGATTGCGGCAGGGGGTTCTATATCCGTGATAAAGTTGTTTAGTATCTCATAAACATGCCAGAATACGTATTGTTACTATACTAGTTGCGGCACTCGAAGCTTACAGACTGAGATAAAAATTTGAGCTTTTATTTGATTAGTATACAGGTGGGAAAACTTAGATGAATTTTTATTACTATCATCAGCTTGCACAGAGAAAACTCGCTATGATTAATAACCGGATTAAGTCCTCTATTACAATAATTTAAGTGAAAGTTTAAACTCATAATTTATTTAAATAACAATCCAGCTAATAGTATTCTAAAAGCAATTTCAAAGTATTAGGAATTACAAGTAAAATGTAATATGGGTATTAAGAAAATCAGAAGTCTGCGAGGTCGAATTCATCTTTATAACGGAAAAAGGATAAGAAAATAAGAGCAATTTCTAACTTACAATGTTCAGTTTTCGATAAAATTCTTACCGAAATTTATACATAGGTACAGGCTACGAAGAGATATGATAATTATTGAATATACTTAATGACATAACTCAAAGGAAAACATTATGAAAAAAAATTATATGGCTAGTTTATAGATTTTAGTCTGCAATCTGTGACCGTCTCAAAAATCTAATTGTTGACATGTTGAAATGTTTGGAGCACGGTTGAATTAGTCTCCAGACATTTCAATCCCAGATCCTCTTCGGGTTTTTTCTGAGGTGAGTGATTGAGCTTCGTGAGGAGATCTGATAAAGAAGAATCAGTTTAATTCATATCCCAATCATACCATCTACAAATAGTGTCGATGAGTGAAGATATTTGATGTAATGGTTATATGGTAGACCATATCTCTCCATTGGATGGAGCGCCTCAGACTTAGTTTAGTTGCTCTTCTTGTTTTTATCCTTCCAAGCCCTATACCTAAGGCTTATAGGTAGTTATAACTAATATCCTTATAGTTAAATCTGCGGAGATCTTAGAAATATATTAATATTTTAATCCATAACTCACTAATCCATCTAGCCTTTGGCAGTCCTATTTTGGAATATTTTTGTCAATGTGATTATACTATTACTATCTATTACGAACTGCTTTGTTGTATTAGATTAATTTGTAATGTATATATTCGTGAATAGAGTTCGGTAAGGCTAAACAGTTAAAATTACCAACTTCAAGAACTTCTAGATTTAAGACCTCAGAAAACGAACTGATTAGTTATGGGCTGGAAGGTCCTACAAAAATTATTATTAATTATATAGAAAATTTATAATAAGTGTCCACCTTGTTCTCTCAATATACTTAAAATGGCTTAGTAAATATAGCGCATAGCTTAAAAGACATCCAACGTTAAAATTTTATCTACGTATTATTTTTACAGTGTTATAAAGTATTCATGAAATTCTCAATCTAATTATTACTTATATTGTTCACTTATGATAGGCCTATGTCCATTATTTTATGTACCAAATGTCTTCTAAAATCACTTGACAGCCTCAGCAATATTATTAATTATCCTAACTTCTAATCTATTGGGGCCTAACAAATTACGTCCCGAATACCAATAACTGGTGTCTTATCAATGGTGAGGACTGAAATTTATATTTAAATTATTGCTAAATAGAACTTATATGGCGGCATATACAGTTTATCAGGTAACGCTAGAGCAAGGCCAGGGAATAAAATTAAATAGCCATTCTTTTAATTTATTAAGAAAACTAAGTCAAGGGGAGAAACGTTCACATCCCTTTCTCTACCTTTAAAATATTCCAACATAGAGAACACGGCTACTTTGCATAAGTGCGCATTCAGTTGTTTCAGCCTCATTCCAAGTAAAGATCTCGCACGATATCTGTGCCGATGAGACAGTTACTCTCTAGAGAGAGACATGCTATTGTGCGAGAGAGAGGTAGCTTGGCCTTTACAAATAAAAAGGAAGGTACTGTTGTGCGAGAGAGATAGGTAGCACGCCAATCGACGCTACAGTCCCCATGAAAACATAATTCAATGATTTAGGCAATCGGCACAGATTTCGTGCGGGATCTTTAGCATAATTTGCGAGGCAAGATTTAAAATTTATGTTTGTGTATGAAATGAGTGGGTTACGATTACCCTTCAACAATTTATTGGTTAGCAAGTTCTTAGTATAATATACCATATAATTAACCTAATATAATACATTAATCATATTATACGCTCCGTATATAAAATTTAAACAAAATCGTTAGAGCCATTTACGAGAAAGTAGAATTAAGGATTTACCGTCTTAGCCTATGTCATTGATTTTCGCTTATTGATAGCAGTTGAAGGGCTATTAAATATCTCATTACTATCATCATCCATTGTTTCGTCAGTTTGTTACTTTAGATGTTCAAAATTCTTACATTCAGTCCAAATGATGTTGGTTAGTATACAAATTCTTTGAATTCTACGAAAGGTAATGAACATTTGTAAAATATACTTCCCGTATGTCTTAGTAGCCTACGTTAAACTTCGGAGCGTAACGCCGTACAAGCATTCACGCAAACAATATATATCATTACTTTTAATTACCTACTTCTCTATTTTAAACGGATTACCTACAATTCTAGCTTATTTACCCACCAGGCCGCAATATAATACTTCAATTAGTAATTTCCAAGTTATTATTCCACGTGTAACTTGTAGAAATGTTCGGAAGCAGTAATTGGTTGTAGTTACGGACAACGCTATTTTAAAATTCAGTAGCTCCATTTCTCCTTTGTCAGAAATTATGTCTCTTGCTATGTTCTTCATAAACTTCTTCTTCCCATTTGCAATTCTCTATAAATTCTTTTCTACATGTACAAACGCCACATCATTATTTTTTCCTTCGTAAGTTGATATTTATGAGAAAACTTTCTCCGGCTGAACGTCCTGGAAAGAGTGAATTCTGAGCAAATTATAAGAACATTTCATCCAATTGTTGGATTTAATGAATTGTTATTTATTACTTGAACTTGCTGTCTTGTTTATTCCGTATTTATTATCAATAGTTACATAGTTATAAGTTAAGAATGCGAATTATAAAATTTCAAAAATGAATTCTGCGACTAGAAATAAAGTACGGTTTAAATGTTCTACGTATTTAGTCCACTTTGAATACTTAATGTAGATGATAGATTGAAGGTATCATATTGGGGGAGGGAAGAAGGTTTATACTCATCTCTTCGTATGTATGGTATAGTATGGGAGTTATCCTGACAAGCCAGCACTGCACCGTAGGGTAATATGGTATTCCCGCTAAACAGAGTCCACCGCACCGGTCAACATTTCGACCAAAAACTCAGGACTTACAAGAGGAATGTGGGAATAGGATTCACTTCCAGCCGTGCCGGTATAGGGTATATTTTTTAATCTATGATGTGAGCTCAATTGACTTTTTTAAAAAAAATTGTATTAGGACATCCTTTGAATCTTTAAAATGCTCAAATTTAGGCTTGGAGTACTTTTACGTGCCGTAAATCTACGACACGGGACCCCCAGCTTAAAGTCCCTCCCGAAAGACTCCGTGCCCAAGATTTTTACGTTCTGAAAAATCCATCGACCGCGGCCGGGTTTGATCCCGCGCCCTGTGGATCCAGAGGCGGGCACGCTACCTCTAGACCACCGCGGCCGACTATACATACTTAGTTTTAATAATTTCAAGGAACAATTACGGCAAATTGGAAGAAAATCGAACGACGCTTTTAGTCAAGACTGTGCTACAAACAAATTTACAAACATACGAAATGCCGAACCCCTTCGCACTACGAGAAAATCGCTTGTTTTTTCTGCCTCTACTATAGGTGGCAAATCTGGCTCGTTGTGCTATCTGAACACCTATATCAGTATGTCATCTTCCTGCAAACTGGTTGTAAATTATATACAATCTTAGAATATACAAAAGATACTTTATAAATTATGACTGCTAAGAAAGATAATAAAAATGCCAGTGAATGCAGTGTTTTAATGTAATGTAACGTGAATGGTGTACATAATTCATAATGTAGTAGACACTACAGTACAGTCACATGCTTTATAGAAGTACAAGAGGCAATGCATTGTAGGAACAGGCAGTGAAAGGATAGTGACATTAATTACATCTGCTTGCATTATTATTATTATTATTATTATTATTATTATTATTATTATTATTATTATTATTATTATTATTATTATTATTGTTATTACTAACATTATTATTATTATTATTATTATTATTGTTATTACTAACATTGTTCATCATGTATTTTGTGGCGCTGAAGGGGATAAAGCTCCTCCCCCCTAGTCCCCCAATTAGAATGATTCTTCTTTAAGTAAATGTCTCATTTTCACTTAATTATTAGTGACAATAATGCAAGGTAGTTTAAAAGATTTTACACATGATATTTTAAATAAATGGTTGATTGGATAATTAATTTTTCACGTAACTTTCTCTTTCTTTCTTTCTTTCTTTCTTTCTTTCTTTCTTTCTTTCTTTCTCTCTTTCTTTCGTTCTTTCTTTATCTTAGTTTTACCTCTCCCTTTTAGGATTTAAGCTACCCAAGCCGCCCGGACCTTACAGGGCCGCAACCTGTCGGGAGAGGGATTATCTTTGGATCACATACATACTTTTTTGACCAGACAAGGACATGGAGGGCCTCCCCGGATGAATGATCAGTCCAATGCAGGGGCCACCTCCGAGACAACACATAGGACGAGACACACCATTCACACACACACTCATTCCAAACAAGGCGAGGATGGGATGAAGATGATAATGACGGCCAGATGATATCAGGGGACCACAAGGGCCTAAAGTTACTCACAGGTGAGGAAAAACCCTTCACGTAACTTATGTAACAGAAATTCGGTAAAAGAAGTTATAAAGAAATGTATAATGTTATTTCTTTTTTGGACCAATGACATAATTGCTAACCATTCGGGTACAGAGATCGCTACAAATTCTACCTCGAAACGTTTAATTCGCCACGCACTGGAAGTACAGAAGAACATTGCATCATGAGGTAGATGTTACGCACGTGTTCAGGATTGACTTCTGACCCGTGTGACAAGTGCCCCGTGATTACACACGCGATACCACTATTTGTAACATTGGTCGCGAAACTTACCAATCACGACTCAGACAGGGCGAATAACCTTGTTTACAGTCTACAACGTTGTTCATACTCTCAAGGAGAGACCACGTTTTGTATAACACCGATTTCATCAGCTTTAGAAAATTAAAGTAGCCTTAAGAGTAGTTTGAAGTGGTACTGTTGGTGCCATTTTAAGAAGATTTCGTCGCAAACCAAAAGCATATAATAGCATTGTTCCCTAATCCGAAAATCTGCACCGACATCTGACAAAGTACAGGTGCACTCGTAGTCGAGTGGATTTTCCCAGTGTTGCCGCTGTCATTCACTACTTCTTAAGTGAAGTAAACCTGCTGTGGTACGTATTCGGCAACATTGTACTGGGCTGTAGACAAGTATGAATACGCCTAATTACCTTTCTATTCACTGATTGACAGGTCGAAGAGGATTAGGGGGCAGCAGGTAGAAGCAGTTCTTGGAAAAAGAGTCTTTAAGAAGTAACACCCACAATATATCGCACCCCTGGTGGAAGACTGCCACAAGTAAAAAATAACATTTTTTCAGGAGGAGCATTTAAAGATTTTGATGCAATATGAAAAACAGTAAATATTACTTTAACACAAAATTGCTGCCACTTCCGGACAAGAACACTGCATAATCTCGGGTTTACGGGCTTGCGTATGATAAAAAAACTGAGATATGGCAGTTTTCTGCTATTTGAAACATCAGATGCTAGTGAGAAGAAGAATCAATTATATGCTGTAGAATCCTTATCATTACGATTTGGGTTGTGCCACTTTTCCAGGACATGGATATGATGACAAGCACTTATAAGTACTAGTTATCTCAACATTCAATTTTTTTGACTTATGGCAGTCTTCCACCAGGGGTGCGATATGGTTTAGGGATGATGATGATGACGCAATTGTGCAACCAGGATTTTAATCTGGGGGTGCTAAAATTTATAAAATACATGGTAAGTGGAATTGATAATTTCTTTAATTTTCTTTACAAGTTACTGTTATCAATGAAGTTATTATCCTATTGCAGTTATTATTATTATTATTGTTATTATTATTATGAGGCTTATTACTATAACTATTATTATTATCATCATCAACATCACAATTTTTCCGTCTCATCTATTGTTTATAACAAGTTTTAACACATCACAATACAAAGCATTTCATTCTACTTTTAAACTAATGTATTTAAAATCATGCTTGGTGTTGTCAATCTCAATATGTAAATAACAGTATTATTTGCTTTACATTCGCCAAATCGGGTTCAAATCCCATGGACAAAGTTTGCTGCAGGATTCATAATGGAAGGATATGATAAAATCGGCTGTTAATATAAATAATTTTAAGTTAATCACGGAACTCCAAACAAATTAGTATATTTAGTGCTATATATTACAGCAGTAAACAACCAATATTAAATTCTCCACCATACCGTCATTCAATCAGCTAAACTCTCGTATGCAACAGCGCTTCACACGATCGCTATAAGAACACACGGAACCCGATACTATCGGCGAGCAGATTCAACTATTTAGGCCTACTGGCACGATAACTGCGCGGCCATTTCATTTACAAACAACGATTAGAAAGCATTTGATCATAATTTCATAAAAATAATTTCACCAATAAATAGTAGGCCTAGTAAAAAATAAGAAACCTTGGACGGTTATTTAGATTTTTCAGTAAATAGGATTTAGGACAAAGGAATTCAGAAAAGAGTAATTCAGGGAGATGGGTGTTACGAAAAATATATTGGGAAATTGTCCGCTAAGTTTTACAGAGTACAAATTTACTTCTCAAAAAGGCTCGGAACCTGATATCTAGGGAAAATTTGTTTCTAAACAACGAACAACTGAGAACAGTAGCATGCCAGAATAATATCTGAACAGCTGCATTGGAAAATGGTTTACAACTTTTTCATGATACGCGAACAATCATTGTTTAACCTACTAGGTACATAGGCCTACTCTAGACAGGACAACCATCGTTAAACGGCTGTGGGTGACGGCATGCTGCACACATGATCCCCAATCCTGCCATGTGCCTTCGATAGATGACGCAGCGGTTGGATGGTAGGCCTAGTCCCTTCAGGGATACAATTTCACGGAGTTTTACTAGGTACATTCAACTAATTACTGGACGATACCATTTTATTTCGACAGTGACTATGCATGGGAAACATTACCTAAATGTAAATAAATTAGACAGCGTAGGAATTTTAAATTTCTGATAACGTGAAAATGTAATAAAATATTTGCAATTTTTAAAAATAAATAAAAGCAGATAAGGAATATTTTCCTCTAAAGCGTCATTTGTACCCACGATAAGGAAGGGCGTATTGCTAGAATGGAAATATATACCGTGTTCAGTACAACAATGAGAGAGAAAATTGACGTTACTAAACGTCGTTCCATGGAAAGGTTAGAAAGAGCGTAATATACAATATTTTACAGCATAGAGGCTTAAAAAATGAATAAAACAGACTTCTTAAGAGACATGTAAAGGAAATTGAAGCAATAAAAATTTATTCTCTTTATGAAAATAGAATATTAAGAAGAACACGTTTCTTAACCATTCGAACATGTAGATAAATTACATAATCAAAAGCGCAGCCGCCCAATATTAAATTTTTCTTCACTGCCTAACAAAGCATATCATTAGAAAAAACAATAAAATAAAGAACATTAAACGCGGAACGTGTCTGAATGAATTTGTATTTTTTACAAGAGCGAGGTTCGCGCGTGCATTATAATTACTGCGCTATACAAAGGGCGTTTGTTCCTCATTTAGAAAACCAGCCGTCAAACTACTAATGTATTGATAACATGAACATCAATATGATTTAAGCTATCATTGATTTGCTGCAAAGCCTTTTAATCCAAGTTTTTTTTTTAACACTGTGCACAACCTGAATCCTATTCAGATTTTGTAGTTACGATATCAATTGGTGTAATTTTATGCAGCGAACCTATACTTTCGGTTAATAACATGGAATGATAGTTTCCTTCTAGGGTTCGGAAAACGACGACCACACATGGAAGGATTCTAAAGTCAACATGGTTTTTCACCTTAAAGAATCGTTCATGACTAGATATTAGAATGAAAAAGTGTTGGTACCTTTTAACGCGAAATTATTTAAAATAACAGAGCACAGTAATCAGTCTCTAGTTTTTGTATCGTGAAATCGAATGACATGTTTCTAAAATTAAGTAATCTTCTATATTCTCTCACACAGAATTTTCAGGGTAATTAAACATAATTAATTCAGCTTACTCTTTACTCACCCTGCCATGTGTCCAAAGCACTTCCTGTACCAGCTACCTTCGTTTAATTAAAATAATATGTAAAACACAACAAGAAGTTGAGCGCTCTGAGCTTTCTCTTTTCCCTAAAATTATTTTTCCTCTTACAAGAGTAGATTCTGGGAAACTATTATTTAGGTTCGCTTTAACTCCTAGGTCTTATTGAGACTTACAGACGATTCACATTTACATTACAAACAAAATGTACTACTTAAAAAAACACCCCGAAAAAGCAACATTTAATTTGACAATTCACTTTAAGAAACAATTAATGGGTAGATCGTTATATTTACAAAAAATACTGGTAATAATTTTAAAGCACAAATATTTAAAATAACCTAAAAGAAACACGGTCTTTAATTTTGTATCGTGAGAACGAAGGATACAATTATAGAATTATTTATAATCTTCTATATATACTCACATAGATCGTTTCATGCAATGACATGCAATTACCACATCTTGCACATCTTGCGTAGTCTATGTTACAAAAAGTGTTTGAATACCTAACTCACTTTGGCTTATCACTAAATAAGTATTAGCTCTAATTAGTTAAGGATGTAAATAACCTAAAAAAAGCATAAGGCTAGATTTAATTTTTACTATTGTATAGGTATTTTATTGTAATTGTAATTAATATTATTGTAGTCTTAATTACGGTATTTTAATTGTAATTTCCTATCTTATAACATTAGTGTGAGTGCTATTTTCTTCTTTTTATTGCATTTTTTCTTGTAATTTTTGTATTCTAATTGTAGTTTTTGTAGGTTTTGGAATCCTGGTAGAGGGGAAGAGAAGACCTGATGGTCTTATCTCTGCCAGGATAAATAAATGAATAAAATTAAACTATTAGTAAGGGTACAAGAAAGTCGTCAAGACGCTTCGTGACACATCCTCGAAAAGTGCTTAATCCAAATCTGAAATATCGTTTATTGAAAAAAAAATTTCGTTTTCGAGAAATTTGATAAAATTGACTATTCCACTCATACTCCGTGTGTTTGATTTTAGTCAGTAATATTTGGCAATTCCTCAGATGTAGACCAATCACGATTGTTTATCTTATAAAATGCTTGCTATTAATATGAAGTCAGCTCGTTACTGGACAAGTAAGGCATCAACATGCCATGATTATTACGTCACATGCTACCAGTGGACACGATAAAAACACATTATTTTATACAACATAACTTGTTAAAAAACTGAAATAATATAAATGTTCAGTGATTTTAAAAACACAGTTTCAATTCGGTGCAAGCCAGTACGTGTGCTTTTATTGTGTTATGCTGTTAGCTTACTTGAATTAGTTTAACTATATCTTATATGCACCACTGGTAGCATTGGTTACAACATGGTATAAACTCGTACACTCTCGTGGGATTACCTATGATAATTTTACCATTTAACGTCATGTATAAGGGCATCACAAAGACCGCCTCTCAGCTGAAGAGTTTCTAGTACGTCAGCAGGGTCTATTTGAAAATCGGACGCATGCAGATGCCTTGGCCTACATAGATAAGTGTGTCTATGTGAATATAACAGCAGATTTCGGTTCCTGAAAACACCTTTAAGAAATTTTAACGCATATTTAAATGTAAACATTTTATATTAAGTACATTTTTACATTTTTTCAAGACAACTTTTATTATTATTATTATTATTATTATTATTATTATTATTATTATTATTGTTATTATTATTATTATTATTATTATTATTATTATTATTATTATTATTTCGGTACCATGGCTCCTTGATACACAAGCTTAATAATTTGTAGTTAGAAAATTTAACCATGAAAAAGGACCGTAACCATGAAAGTGATTGCATTATGAACAACAAACAATCCAGAGTCATGAGCTACTAGGTTTCGTTATGCGTATATCAATATGTCCCCGTTCCTGTGGGAGGCCGTGTTTGGTCTTGCACCACCAGCGTTTCTTTCATTAGATATGCTGACTGAATAATTTAAGATTGGACTTGGCTGTTGTCGGCAAGCTACAAATAATTTACTTTGACCCAGGCCAAGCTCTAGGGGTGGTCGAGAACAATACTGCCACCTAACCAAAATTATTGTCCATAATTAAAAGTTATAACAAGTAGCAAGGCTTCAGAATCTAATGGCGCCTTTCGACTCCACTCATCACTCTTTTTCTCTAGTTCTTCTCTATGACTTTCTTGTTTACTTTATTTTTCTTTCTATATTATCACTTCTGTTAGTTTCATTTTCTGTAGCCTATACAGTTTCGTGAAGTTCATTGTTAATATGAAACATAGGAGGAACTAAAATCAGGGTTATGTCTTTCCTTCATTTTACGTAAACAGAGGCTTAAAGGAACTATAAAGTAAACTTCAGCGGGCATCCGTAAAAGTTTAAAGATATTTACTGTATTTTAACAAGAGCACGATTTTCGTTGAACCTCGTAATGAATATAATTCCAACATATATTGTACATGCTGAGGTACATTACTTATTTTCCTATAGGATCTTCGATTTTTAGCAACATTCTTGTAGTTGTAGCATTCACTGATTCACAGATTTCTTCTGCAAAAGCATCCAGATCATTGAGTGAAGAGCACCGACGGATATATACGGTTGTAGAAGTGAAAGGGTTAAGGATCTGAGTGAGGTGCTGAAGATCACACGATATTCTACGGGTGCAGAAAATGGTTGGCATTGGTTTCTAGCAATTGCGGTCGATTTCGCTAGCATTTTTGCACGCATTTCGTTTTTTGAACTGATTTCACATTTTACTGCAAAATCAAATCACAGATCTACGGTGAATATATATATATATATAAGAATAAAGCTTTTGAGAACTTTCAAATTTTTAAAAAATCTCTGCAGATAAACTAAAGGCAAAATACACATTGATAAGAAATGTTTTCACACTTTGAAATTGAATACGCCTCTTACAATGATGATGTTGAATGAATCTGAATTTGATCGAGAGGACTGTACAGTCTTTTTCGAAAGTAGGGTGCTTACCGATGCGATGATAGTTTGGGTCTTTCGGATGTAGATATCACGCTCAATGGGTTAGTGAGTTTATAACAAACCTCTTATAGGCATGCCATATAAGTCAAAGTTCCGAACATTTTTGTTGCTGTACGCAATACTATACACCATATTACCATGACTGGAACGGATTTATAAATTTATCCTTTACTTAAGCTAAATTTTCAACAGTAACCGTATAGATAATAGTCTACACCGATCATTTTATTACGCCTTTTCCTTCTAATAACACTGTAAAATTATACTATAATCTGTAATTAAGTTACTATCTATTGTCGAGAAGTTATGCAGAATATGGCAACTTTAACCTAAGGCCTACTCTTAGCACCGTTCCGGCAGGCACAAGATCGTTAATTGGATGAATCCATGCGCAACGCAGGATCATTCGGTAATTCTCTACGGGTGGTCGCACACAGACACGGGCAGACATCACGATTATAAAACTGAAAATCAAATTTTCCACAATTTTAAAGCTAGAGAATTAAGATTATATATATATATGCATATATATTTATATTTATGTACATAGACCTATATTTAAATAGCTATTTAAAAACTATTGTATTAAATATAATTAAATGCGTATGTCTTATTTCATATTCCCATAGCAAAAGGAATATATATAGGAATATATTTATATCGAAATCAGAAATATATATTTAGTACAAAAGTTATTATATATATATATATTCCTTTTGCTATGGGAATATGAAATAAGACATACGCATTTAATTATATGTAGTACAATAGTTTTTAAATAGCTATTTTTAAAAAGAAGTATACATGCAACATACTCTGCTGTTACATATACAGGGATGAGTATTTGAGAAAGAATTTAATATTTTATGTAAAGACTGGATGGTATCACTGCACGATGTGAGGAAAAACATATTTAAGTAAAGTTAAGAATTAATATTAAAACTGTTAAATATTTTGGTTCTATTCGGTATGAAGGCATGTCTTCTCTTCGGTCATCTTAACAGGACTTTCTCGAACATTTTAGATTTAGCAAAGTAGAGAAACGTTTCACTCGGGTTCAATAACATTTTGGAAAACTATTCACAAAGTTTAACATCAAATAATAGAATTAAGTTTATAAAAAAGAAGTATTGTTTTGTGACTCTTATTGATCTCGAGTCTTTGGCATCATTTTTAAATAACAACTTCTAAATATCTTTCAATTAGGACCATCTTAATCGCAGTTAATTTACGTAAGTTTCTCAGACGGGTTTAAATCTCCGAATACCTCTTGAATGGGCTCAGAGCCCGCACACTATGGAGATCGTAACACCTTGATCGGACATAGCTTAAGGTAGCCATCATCTTTACATTTGGTGATAAAAATATGGGGGTCATAGGGGTAATTTTAATTCAGCTTTCACCTGCCGTTGGAAACGACAGAAAAATTAATGTCAAGTGGCCAGGTTTTTGTGGCGAAGGCGAGACCTTCCCTCTATTTAAGGTAACCTCAACAAACACGACCGCGATTATAGTTAATGAAGTCGTCTCTAATATCCATTGCAAACCGCTGCAATTGTGGTAACATTATAAATGATATTAAATTTTTTATTCTCAAACAGGTTTCTCCGCTCTTTGTCCAGTCTGTATTGGGTCGTTTGTACGAATTAATATTAGCTTCAATGCTGTAATCCTCAATAATTACATATATAGTATGTCATTCCAGAACGCAGGCTACTATTTTGGGAACAAAATTGGCATCAGCAAATTCTATTCGGAACGTTCCAACATTGACTCTTACGTGTATATCGCCTAATTCCTCTTTCACCAAACTCTTAATTTATAAACAAACTAGGAAAGTTAATGCAAGTAATAAAATTACCAATATTTTATATAGATTTTCTGTACAACGAATTTTCGGAAGATAAGTAAACTAGATAGTCCCCATGCGATTAATTTTGGTCACATTAAGAGAAAAGACCAATTTAAGCAATTTATGTCTTCATTTAGTCGTCTGCGAAACATTATTAGTATCCTTTTTAAAACATTCCTTTTTGGCTTGTTGTATGGGCACGTCTATTAAAAAATGAAAATTTTGGAAAATAATCTGACATGAGAGAGAGAGAGAGAGAGAGAGAGAGAGAGAGAGAGAGAGAGAGAGAGAGAGAGAGAGACGGGAGGGAGGTTTGAGATATGAATCCCTATAATATAAAGCCACATGGCTGACTGACTCACTCACTCACTCACTCACTGACATTAATATTTGCCCACTTCCAGATGAGCTAGAAACTTGAAATTTGGTACACATATAGCTTTTAGGCTGTAAACCACAGGAAAATCCCAATAACCTTTCCCGAGAACCTCAGCGGGGGTTTGGGGGCGGAGCCCCCAATGAGCGAAGCGAGTACTAATATAAAATTACAGGTCTATTATGTTAAAAGTTTTTATTTATACCACTAACTTATTTATTGATTTTAAACGTATAATTATGTCTACACCATTGGCTCATTCAAAAAAGAGGAACAGATTTTACCTTAAAATCGCATAAATAAATTACACAAACACATATGTAATTTAAATTTATTTACGCAAAATCATCCATCACAGCCACTGTCTCATCACACTTAATCAGTTTAAAC
Source organism: Ectobius pallidus (assembly GCA_964059195.1). NCBI lineage: Eukaryota > Metazoa > Arthropoda > Insecta > Blattodea > Ectobiidae > Ectobius > Ectobius pallidus. Next base: position 61,831,795 of record CAXKWD010000003.1, read on the forward strand.
ACAACATATAAACAAATTATAAAGGTTTAATTGATTTATTTTTTATCAGAACTAAAATAATATACAATCTACATGAATCAAAGGCATTTTTAAATATGTCATTTGTAAGTAATGCATAGGATTTTTTTTCTTTTTTTTGTACATTGGTTTATCTTTTCCTGACCTTCCCTGACGCTAGCTTGTCCTCTTAACTGTGTAGAATAACAATGTAACGTTTTATTCATAGAATGCCAAGGAATTTAGAAGGTCTTGCATCATACTTAGCTACCAGATGAATTATCGTAAGTCAATAGGCCTATTAAGAAATACAAAGGGAAAATCAAATGAAGTTGTAAAATTCATCTTGCAAAGTATGATTATATTCTATGTCTGCAATAATAAATAACTTGTATTAAAAGTTAGAGGTTTTGATATACTGAAGCAAATGTGCTGCAAGTAGATAAAAGACGCAGGTAAGTTAGGTTACCGGCAATGGGTGCAGGAAACTCGAATGTCTACTATGCTAGAATGAATGGGAAGAGAATTAAAAAACACTATCGTAGAAAAACAGTATTTTCATATAACATATGGAATGCGGTCCTGCAAGGTTAGGGTTAAATTTAAATAGCCTAGTCTATTCAATATTTACGTTTATTTATTATTTGATTTTTAAGATGTATTCTTTAAGATGCATTTTAAGATGTAATATTCTTACAGAATTGTGGCTACTTAATAACTAAACTAAACTAAACTCCGTGGCCCGACATCCCCGAAGAGCAGACAAAAATTCAATTTTCGGCTTAATGTGGGATGTAATTAATGGGGTGCACTTTATCCAGAAACCCTGACTTATTTTTAGGTTAAACAGTTAGTGCAAGTTTTAAAGTTTCGCGTCTTATAAATTAATTAAGAGGATTCTAATTATAATTTTATAACGTAAGCCTTTATTATAATTAACTTGTTACAAAACACGCGTCTTTACAACTTTCCAGAGTCTGTTGTATGTGAAAACTGATTTCCTGTGTTTGTTCCTGGGAGGGGTTAACCTTCCAGTACTAGGCACAATCTCCTATGAGTAGGGGCAGAATCTCATCATAGATAATAGCAACCTTTTCAATTAACTGACATCTCATTAACTGCTTGCCATGTTACCTTCATTTCTCCGAAATAAGAATTCCATCACATTAGATAGAAATCGCAATGTTCTGTTATTATTATGATTCTCTTTCACGTATTCTCATTAAACTCTTTTTTTAATGAAAATAAAACTATCGTACACACGATGCCTTCTTGAACGTCTATGATAAGATGTTATTATAGAAAGCCACGATAATCATAAATCTTGTTAAGTCAACAATTCTACTGCAAACATTTTGCTTTGCTAGAACACCCTAGCACTGGTCTGCTAAATTGTCTTGTACAGACAATTTTATTTCATCCTTATTAACACACCAAAATTGTAATTTCAAAACCCCAGTATATTTAGTTATCTTCGTCCATAAGAAAACTCAGTAAAAATCATATAAATCGCAACATATGAGTGAAAGTTTATTCAATATATTGTACTCATTTAATTAATCGGTTTGACAACCAACTTTGCTTTTCTTAAAATGATAGTGACTTAGCCATTTTGAATCCCTCTGTAGGTGAACATTTACATCGTTCCTCGCTTGCAACCATTATTTAAACATTAAGAGGGCGTGCCTCATACAATGCAATGACGGTGAACTTACCTGTTAATACAGATATATGAACCATGATATTATTTTATTTGTATGTATTTAACTTCGAGTGAAATTTAAAACACAAATAATACTTGCGTTACAGACTGTGCGCTTTTACAAGGACCCAAGATATCTTACCCATAGATCACAGGGTGGAGCTGATTCGCTAACGTGTTTTTTATTCTCTGTTTAGTATAATAGCATACATTAATATTCTTCTCGCTATGAGCTGTTATTTCGCTATCACACTAAGGATCTACCAGAGTAAAGCATTTTAAATGAAAGACAAGGGTTTAACAGAATTCCTTACTTTAGACCTCTAGAAGTCTTTCTTATTAACACCAGATTCTGTGGTCACAAATAAATAAACTGTTGTTAGTGACAGTTTTTCAGTCTTATCTCCCTGAAGATATCTGAATTATATTAGACCATTCTGAAAGGAAGGAGGGAAATTTTGTGTGGGGCAGGAATCGACCTCAGCTCCTACAGGACATACCCAGTCCCTTTCCAAATATTCCTCTAGAACCCTAGCGAACTCGCTCATTTAGAGTGTAGTGAGGATGCAACCTAGCTCTGGTGTTTTGTTTATTACAAGGATTTAAGTTAGCCAAGACTTTTGCTGGTATAAGTTACAGGGTTTTGTCTTATTCGGTGAAGAGATTTACGTAGAGGAAAATTAGTCCTGGGCGGGAATGGAACCTAGGTTTCAGCTTGATAAGCTGATGTCAAGACCAAGGCCAATACATTTCTAGAGAAGACGCATCAAACTCTGATGTAGGCTATATTTTATTAAAAGGTTTAAGTAACCAAGACTTTCACCACTAGTGCTAGTTAGTTACAGGTTTTGAATCTCTCTAAAGAGGTTTATATTATATCAGAAAAGGAACTAATGCACGTTTCATGGCCAGGATCTAGTAATTTAATATCCACTATCTATATGATGTTAAACTATCTAACAGGAACCACACAATTTAAATAATATATAAAAACAAAACAAATTTGACATTTAGTACCTATATTAAATAAGTAGACCTACAGTAATTAAACTGTCTTACAGGAACCACGTGATTTAAATAATATATAAGAACAAATAAGTATGACAGCCATTAACTATACGAAATAAGTACATGATTTTAAACTATTTTACAGGAACCAGGTAATTTAAATAATATATAAGAACAAATATATTTGACACCCACTGACTATACGAAAGAAGCACATGATTTTAAACTACCTAGTAGGAATCACGTAATATAAATAAAATATAAGTACATTCACGGGATTATAAAGCAAAAATGGATATCTCAGTATGTTTGAAACGGACTACACGGTGACACCTAACGCAAGCACAAGCAGACTGTCGTGTTATTATGAATGTCCCGTGCATACTGAGAATTCCTTTTCATAATAGGTATAGTTCTAAAATTAATCACGAGAAATCACGTGATTATATTTTTCAATAATAAAGTATACTGTCTGCTCCATTGTTGAGGAATTGCTGAAATACACAGGGTAAGTACGCACCTGTAAGAAATATAGCTAGCCCTCATTCAACAGGCAGTTTTATTTTTGATCTAGCGAAGTAATGATTTCTTTAGAATTTTGTAAAAAGCATGCTAGAGGACGCGAAACTATTATTCGCGCAAACGTGGAAGATTAATTTCCGGCAATCATTCTTATCACATCTCTTACAGCATTTGCACTAGTTACAGTGCACGCAGCAGTTAAATAAATCCGTATAACAGTACCAGCACAACTATAAAAGAGGCGTCGGTACCTGCAATTATGTGCAGAAATGATAAATATAGTTTACAGCCTAAGCATTTCATTCTGTCGGCAAGTAATGATTACATCTTCATAACATACGCTTCGCGGATAAAAATTGCAATGCGGATATGCATTCGGCGTAGGAAAACACTGCGTGACAATTATAATACAGAGCATGATAGTATCGCCCTCAGTACTGTTCGTTTTAACACATGTCCAACAAGAATATCACAGTCCCGGGATGAAGACGCAAGAACCGACTTACTAGGACACTTCAGGACTCTTTAGGTATAGGCTAGTAGGCTAAATAAAATTCAAGGTATTCACGGAACAGAGCATTGGAGTTAAATTATCCTTTGAAAATGCATATGAGAGATCTGGATGATAAGTGGCATCCCATTCATTTGAAATGTGGTTGATGGAATACCCTTGTAGCAAAAACGTTGTAAGCGACATTTTTTATTTTTTTTTATTTTTTATTTTTTTTTTTTATTTTTTTTTACTACAGGAAGAGGATAAAACAACTGGTACATGCAGGTTTCAAAGATTTTACACCATTCATGAACAAACTCTTTACTTTTGAATAAAGAATATACTTTTTGTTAATACATTTCATATTTTTAAAGCATTATAGAAAACCACCTGTTTTGATTTGTTTTTTATTACAAAAGTTTAAAAAGACTAACTAGATAATAAATTCCGAATTAATTTGAACCAAAGTCTAAATTAAATACACTTCGTATTTATATTTATTTTTGGGATTTTAATAAACCTAACTTAATTTTAGTTTGCTCCAAATAGTATGGAAGTAGCATTGTATTAATACCATATTCAATACATTTATAACGTTTTTCCACCTACCACATTTGGCGGTTCTTTAGAAGGAAAATTTGAAATCCTTGCACTTTATGTATGCTTCCTTACTATCCTTTAATCTTTTTCGCTATTTTTTTCCAGTGCAAAAACTTAATCTTTACATTTTTCTTATTATTAATCTGTTTTATTACACTATCAGGCAGAGAAAATTACTTAGCGTTATTCACTATGTAACGTTTTTTCCACATTCTTCTAGATTCGACCCCGCATATATCCAAAGATTGTACTTTTATTTTTACTTACGAGAGTACAGAATAATGTGTTCTCAAGTAAAATAATGCACTGGGAAAAATTCCGCTTGCAACGTTTACTATTTAGGTATTCTATATAGCTCTCTTATAGCCTATATAATTATTTTGATGATAAAGCCTTTACAGAATCGTTCACTTACTGCAGCATTCATCCGTGTTTCATGTGTAATCACATGTGTAATTTCATGTGTAATAATAACAATATTATTATTGTAGACGACCGGCTACAGGGTATAATGTATGCACAGTCCTATGATACTTAGGATGACTGCTCTAATATAAGTGCACATACTAATCAGAATGAATGTGCGTGAGTGTCTGATTAGAGCCTAGGAAAAGCTTTATGATCTTGCTAGTAATTGCATAGTACAGCTATATTCCTTGTTCTTGGAAGACTAAGACAGAACAGTTCCCTCAGGTTATTCTGCATGAGTGCATACGTAGTAATAATATTGTAGCAGAAAAATGTAAACGTAAGAAGCTACATTATTGCGGAGGTAATAAATTTCTGAGTAAAAGAATATAGGTAATGCAATATTGAATAATGAGCAATTCCATAGTCGGTAGCTATCCATACAGTGATTGGATGAACTAGGACTTTGAGGACTTGCAAATTACCAAAGTATGTCTATAAATGAGGAATTTAAGACATAAAAATCCTTTAAAAAAATGCCCTAATATTATTAAATTCCTATGAATAATCTTACATTATAAATTAACTTAGTGGAGTACGAGGGTTTGAGTAGTAATCTGATTTAATAACTGCATTATTGGATATTCAAGTACCGTACCTACATTGAAGGCTGATACTTTTGACATTTATATTATTATTGTGGATTTCTGTACAAACTGGATTGAAAAGCACTAAGAATGACAAAATTAATTTTTTTTAAATGCACTTAAGAGACAGAAATTTTAAAAAAATTTCACAATAAATATTCAAAGAAGCTGTAATTAACATAAACAGGCAAATATGAAAACATCTATGTTTCTACATTACTAGAAAGATGCAACTTCATGCGCTCTGAATGTACGTTTATTGAATAAATACTCTACTGCACGAGAATGATTTCATTATTACATGTTATATTATGAAACGTATTTATCCTACTTTACCCTATTCTGAAAGCAATGAAAAATTGTTCACGTGTTAGGTATAATGGTACTAGTGCAATAAAAGTAAACGAATACTATGTGTTTTTATTTTCAGGAAAGCATATGTTTAACATATCATCACCGGCAGAGTTCGCGGAGCTCCGTCAAGAGAGGAGGCAGGTCGACTGACATAATGCATGGTTACTGAGGAAGACAGAGCACTGGACCGGAGCACTAGCGCTACTTAATTATTCTGGAGGCTTGTAATTACTGGCGAGTTCAAACCCCCAGGCATCAAAATAAAATTATAACAAACAAACTAAAAATCCAGTGCTCGGCTGGGTAGTTGAAATTAAATGTGGAATTTATGATATTACGTCATGCTTAATATTATCATAGTATCTGTTACTGGATTAGTTTATAATTAATATACAAGTTTATCGATATTTGGTTGAACAGACCAAGCTATTATCATTGAAACGGTTATAATGATGCTCAAATTGAATCGGCAAGTGACCCTGAAATTCGATGTCGACGTTTCCTCATTAGCATAAGCTTTAGATGTCCTGAATCCAGAAATCTCTCTCTTTTATTTCTGAATTGCCGACTTCTAGATCAGAATTTCTAAAATATAAAAAAACAATGGAATTACAAATCAAATTATAAAATTTAAATTGATTTCAGTAGAACCAAATCTAATTGATGATATATTTTAAGAAAAATATATTAAATTAATATATTTAGCGGGCTGCTAATTGGAAAACCTTGCTCTAGATGATCCTCGAGGTGATGAATTTACAACCTGTCACTCTGACCTCTAGGAAAATAGGCATAAGTAAATTTTTCGATAAAAGAAAGCCCCACTAGGAGGCCCTATGTTCCCTGCGCGGAGGTTCAATATATTCGATGGACAGGTTATTACAAATCATAGAAGTAATTATGTGCCGAGTTACTGAATTTAAATTATGCCAAGTGAAGAGCCGAAAATATATAATCTTGCATTTTATAGTACAGTATTAAAAGTTAAATTAGTTAAACCAATTACTTTTCTTGGTTTTGAAGAGCCAGAAACTAACTCCTATGGAACCTGGCATCATTTTCAGTTTCTGTAGCCTATGCAGGCCGCAACACAATGCACCAAGATATTTTTGGAAGTATATTGTGTCCTGTTATGATATTAAATTATGTCATAGGCTATACATGTTAATAAGGCTTATGATAAACTTATACACTTATAAAAAACGTATGATAGCTTTGAATCCTCATCTGCCTTATATCCATATTATTCTATAGGCCTAAGATCATTAAACCTTTGCCGTTTCTAAACAGACGGGCATCAGGGATCCTTTCACAGACTGAGGTTTCGTAAAAGTCATTAAAAAGAAAGTACGCGTACAATACAATGTAAAAACTACAGAGAATGGAAAAGCAGCGATAACCTAGTAATACTCAACCAAGCAAATTAATTAGTTATGTTGTGCACTTGACGAATTTGTAAGGATTAAGCCTATGTTCTAATTAAAGGAACAGATGATTGATAAGCGTGGAAACGTATTTTATATATCAGAATTCCTACTAATGAACAAGCAAAACCAAGGAAAAATCCTAGTAGGTTGGCGGGTTCCTGATTTTAACCCGACATTTCCAGAATGTGTGATCGAAAAAGTCCGCCTCGGCAAATTGACTTGGTTTCTCATGGTCCATATGAAACAATCATGGATGTGATTCGGATATCGATGAAATATAAATAGCAAACAAAACGTCTAAGAAGGATCAATTAATGTAGTACTAATTAACTTTACTTGACATTTCAATGTAAGTGAAACCATCCTCGAAGTCATGACCCTGGTTTGACATTGATGATCAATTCCAGAAGTCAAGTAAAGCAATAATTTGAATGAGATTTTACCATAGTGTGGCAGATCACGGACCTTCTTATTTATTAAATGCCAGAATGGTACTTTATAAGTTTGTGTGGGGGACGGAAAAATGTCTGTCCGTCCGTCTGTCCTGTCTGTTCTCGCAATAACTCAAATACGCTTTATCAGATTTTCATGAAACTTGGTATATGCATTTAATAACGTCCATTGGACCAATTGGTGTAAGCCCAATTTAGTGCCTATTTTATGGTAATATAGAATTTATTAAATGCAAATCAGTTATCCTGACAACATATTGTTTAAAGTGTTCATTAGGCCTATACGGTTTTGGAAGTTGCAATACATTTAGCTTTGACAAATGACACTATCTCCTCACATATGTTTATCAAACTAGCTCGTTAAACTGAGCGAGGTGGCAGAGATGGCAACGTCTTGGACTCGTATTCTGAAGATCACTGGTTTATATCCCGTAGCCGGTCAATTTGACATTTTTTGTTTGTATTTTTGTGTGAGGGTGCGATTGTCAAGGTATCAAAAATCTGTTTAATTCTGCTGATGCTTGTAGATGTTAATCTGATTTTTAAGAAAACTAGACCGTTGTTCTTTCGTAAGTCCTGCTTAATGAATCAATGTGGAGCTTAACTCGGAAATCATGTTAAAAACAAAAACAAAAACAAACAAAAAACTTAATTTTCTGCATATCATAATTGCAATTATAACTGAATAAACAAAATCATTCTGGCACTTTTTACATCAGTTTACCTGATTTTATTTTTTTTATTTTCATAGCTGGATACCCCTGTCTAGTAATCTCAGTACGAGCACGCTTCCAGTGTCAGATAGGGTCAGTCGACAGTGAGTATTTTAGTTGCAAAATAGTTGGGCATGTCACTGACCCACTGCATGAAGAAGTTTACGGCTATTGTGGCATCTCTGTTTCTCTATCTTGATCACTGCATGCACTTTTACTACACATGTTGTACGATTGTTACCCATGAAAAAACACCCGCTGGTTTTAACTAAGAAAACTGCACAGAAATCTGCGAGAAGGAACCTACTGAAAATAATAAATCAATTCTACTCTGTCATTTTGACAACAACATACTAAAAGTTTGCCCCGGTCAGGATTTAAAACTATAAGCTTGATGTAAGGTGAATATACTCCATGTTTTTCAAAGTTACATTAATACATGTTTGTATATTCATCAGGCGCTACTTGAAAATGACGTTACAGGATAATACATTTTGTTACTCCTAGATTTTGAAATAGTTCATGCATCGGATCTGGGATCAGTTTGGAATAATTAGTGTTGGATCGCTTTCGTGTCCAAGATTTATCGTTTTATTTACTGTGGTAGTGAAAATAATTGGCATTTTTAAAATAAGAAATGCTTGCTTATTAGATATACACTGATCGGAAATGTGTAAAAAGCGTAGGCCTATATACCTCATTGCACGCCATGTATTTCCGATTCTGGTTATAAATACATTAATTAAGAAAGTTAAATCCAATTTGTTGAATAAGGTAAGTTATGAGATAACTTTTACTTCAGCGTCCAAGTTCATATCAGTAAAGAACTAATTTGTTCGCATATGTGTAAGTAGAAATGAATTATATTTTTAAGAAACAGAAATATTTATAAAATGCACAGCATAAAAATTATATATTTTTAAAATAGTTAACCGTGTTCACAAAACCCAAAATTGCACACTATGCACTACTTTAAAACTGTGACCCAATTTATAGATGAGTTCAGAATCGTCAACTTTTTACGACATAGGTCTATAACTTATGCATGCAACATTTTTGTCACTAATTTTATTTATCTCTTTTCTTTGCCTTGGAAAGACGAAATTGGAAAATTCTCAATATATGGGGTTTAAGAACTCGTTGGCATGTAAGCCATGTGATTCATAGTTATAGATAGCAATATCCCCTTCTCATCATAGGGCATATTAGAACGATTTTTTTTAATGCAGCGAATCCCTAAAATATTCGCTCAGTCAGGAAATGAATTAGGAAGAACGTATCAACTTACATACTTACTCAATGGCAATAAACAATTCCTAAGCACGTTAAAGGAATATTATATATTTTATGGAACCCGGAGGTTCATTGCCGCGCTTCAACCAATTCTGTGCTAACTCCGTTCCTCCCTCAAATCTATAATAATATTTTCTCCCAACTAAGTCTAGGTCTTTCAAGTGGTATTTTCCTTTCGGGTCTCCCAGTCAATACTTTTGAGGTATGTCTTCCCTCCCCCATGCGCACAACATGTCCAGCCCATTTCATCCTCCGTGATGTAATTACCCTAACTATATCCGGTGAAGAGTGGAGGTTATAAAGCTCGTCGTTATGCAGTATCCTCCAGTTCCCATTTTCATCCCTCTTAGGTCGAAATATTTTCCTAAGCACCCTGTTTTCGAACACTCTCAGATTATGTTCTTTCCGAAGAGTGAGCGACCATGTCTTACACCCAAATAATACAACCGGCAGGATGATTGTCTTATTTTCATTTTTAGATTTCTGGTTAGAAGACGAGAAGATAAGAGTTTCTGAACTTCATAAAACAAGCATTTCGTGATTTCAGTGATTTCGTGATTTGAATTTATCCACTTGTTCGAACGATTTACCGGCTATTCTAATATTTTGTAGCGCATTATTTTGACGTTTCATGACCATATACTTAGTTTTTTGGTATTAATTTCCAATCCATCATTCCTGCAGGCATCGAAAAGAAACTACCTCTTTCTTAAAATTTTCTATGTTTTATAAAGGTTTAGAGAGTTCCATACATTTATGATTTTCATCTCTGTCCATCGCACATGCATAATTCATATGTTTTACATATCAACTTACCAATTAAAAATACGGTTTAGGAAAGGACAAAGTTAAAGGTTAAGACAACAGTGATAAAATTTTTATGTCAACGTTCAAAGCTTCTAGTCGTAAAAGAATAAATCGTAAATAAAACATTTCAAGTTTACCACTCTGAAATTTCGTTGTAGCTTTCTCAAAATATTCCAAATTAGGTGTTCTTATTATGTAGAGATGATACCGTCAAATGTTTATACTGAGCCACCGTTCAGCAAAGCTCGTAATGATTATATGTCAGCATTGGTTTGCATGCTTTCCTACACATTACCCAAAATGTACCATATCTATGTAAATGTTGATCTCATTATGGAGTTTCTTTCTTCCCCTGTGAATTCGTTAATCCTGGATCCGATAGAGTTTCTCACTACTAATTCTTGAGTAGGCCTACTTAGGCCTGATCTATATTCTAATTCTATCACGAATACATAATTCAGACCGTGTTTTACACTGGTTGAGAACTACTAGAAGTAATCAACACAGCCAAGAGGGCAAAATACTGTTTAGCGTAACAACAAGTATTACCCTGCCTTATTTCCATTTTAATTCATTTTTAGGTGGGAACCAAAATAAATTATATAAATGCCATTAAAACTCTCTATCATTAACTTATAGTCCCGAATTGTTAACAGCTTCGTTTCTAATAGGCTATGTCTGTATTTTAAAATTCACAAAAATAATTTATATTAGTGGCATTTATTATTGTGAAGTTAAGTTTTTCCTTCGTTATATAAAGGCAATCCGTGTGCATAAAAAGCTATGAAACTTGTAACAGTGATGACTCCTTTTGTTAAAGTTAAATCTTTTCTTAAGCATCAGTCTACTTTCCGCGCTTGAAAGAATATTAGATCATAAATTTTAAATAGAACCAAGATGACGTTCCAAAGATACGAGGCACATCCGCGCCGACTACAGAGACATGGAGAGATCTGGAATGCCATGGAAGAGGATCATATTTCTTTTGTTTAAAATTCCTAACCTTAATTTTAGTAGAAGCCATAAATGTTGACAATGAAACATTTTTACGACACTGGGGTACTTTTTATCCGCTTCCTCTTCCGTGGTGGATGTGTAGAAATGCGATGATAAGCACGATGACTACATGCGAGACATTTCGTAGATAATCTTGTAAAAAATTGGAATATAGCAGAAAGCAAGTGACGTTTCTAGCGGGTAGACAAATGGTGGGTTTGAGTTTTAGCGCAATAATATTATTCGGAACAAATTCCTGCACGACCCATCTTCCATGTCTCAGACATTAAATATTTGCAAGTTCAGGGGTTTCTAACTTTCCAAGAATACGATAACCTGACTCCGCTTTAAACGCATACTGTTTACTTTTCTTTCTTAGGCCTACCTACTTTCTGCTGTTGATTAATTCGTTGTTCTTTCCTTTTCCTCATAAAATAATTCCGGGGTGCGCGGGCAAAGAGAGTTAAGTCCACTTTCTTGTTACTGAGAAGTAGAGTGACTTAACACACTATAGCCGCCCAACATAGCTTTAGAGATGGATAAACCCATGAGGCACACATCCATAACTACCGTACAATTTTGAATATGACTTACTGGACTTTACACAAATGTAAATAAGATTTTTATCTATAACTCTGTGGACATATCTCAATTTTTTTAGGATGGTGGACTTAACTCTCTTTGCCCGCGCACCCAGGAATTATTTATTGGACCTCTCAAAATACTGACTAGATATTGCTTTAAGAATAAAATTTTGACAAACTTACGAATAGCAGCACTAGTCTTGCGTTTTTAGAGGTATTCGACTATAAGTGGAACTGCAGACTAATGACCTCTAGGACCCGGATTATACCTCTTTATTTCCCTTAATGGATCATGTGTTCTCATTAGAATGGACTCTACCGGTAAGTGGACGAAGTGCGTAGGCGCTAAGTCCATCCTCCATAGTGCTGATGTTCTAATGCCGAGAGTACCAACGTGCTCGGATAGAGGAGCTGCAAGTATTATTCCAGATCGGGGGTTGACCTCTTGCCTAAATGTTTAAAATATGGATTATATAGTACTGATCTCTACCTAGCTTGCTGAAGTAAGTTTTCAGATAGCATGGCTCATATATAGTATGATGGAAGCTGGGAGGTGGAGAGATGCCGTACACAAGTATAATATTCTCCAATTTTTTTTTTTTAAGAGGAGAGGCAACTATAACTTCTTGACGATGATATCCTTTAACCACTAATAATCTATACTCTAGCCTAAATGTTTCCAGGTGCAATGCACTAGAGCTCATCATTAATGTTACTTAAGCATCACATTTAAACACATTTAAATAAATTATATCACATTAGACCTTTACATTTTTCATTAGATATGAGTACGGCCTGGAAGTTTAATGCTCTATCATAAGACGAAGTATCCATGAAAATATGCTCTAAAATTTGTAAAATATGCTCCGGAACCAATGAAATATTCACTATCATTCAAGTAATTTTAATACTTTTCATTATCTTATTAGCTGAATATTATCATAAATTACAAAAATAATATAAATTGTATAAATTACATTACAAAACTTTAAAAAACAAGGACAATGCAACAAATTTTAGTATACTGAAAACTAGTGACGTGAAACACCGGTTTCATAATATACAATCAGTTCCGAAAACATTAGGCTACGTACTGTCAATCATTGTCAGTCGATTCTCAAAACATTCACTTTGCCAAATATGATGTAAATGTTTGAATTAACAGAGATATGCACAATATTTAAAACCTGTCAGAAGTATGCCACAAAAATGAGATAAATTAATAAAGTATGCACAAATATTTTAATATGAAGCAAATATGATGCATTATCAAAAAACTAACAAAATATACTACAATTATGCAAAATTAAACCATCAATTCTGTGCCTTTTTTTTCAAACCCTATACAAATTTTAACATTAGCATGTAATAGAGAGTATTAGTAAAATATGATTTTTCATGAACTTCCGGGTCCTAGGTATGAGAATCAATCTAGTAGGCACACGGTTCGATCCCTGCAAAACAAACGAAATGAGCTTACTTGCAATCTGAAGATTCTTTTAACAAATGCAAAGGAACGAAGTTTGGATGTCGCGCCAAAATATGATGAAGCAAACTATAATGCAGAACAACAGGTTTGTATAACTGCAGGTTGATACTACACAGTGTGTCTAGCCAGATGCGAAAAGCAAGTTCTGGTCTTCCAAATCTATATTGGGAGATCAAATTGCTACTTATCTCGAGACACATAAATATAACACCTTACATAAATGTTTATAATGGAGTGTTGTAACGATAACTGTAAATTTCTTAACATGAATACGAAGCAGATGATAATATGTACTCCTTACCTGCTCATTGTACGCTGCCAGCATATTGATGGAAACCTTCATCATTCCGGAATAAGTTTCTAAAAAGAAAGAAAAAAGAAGACTGTAAGCATACATATTAAATTTAGTCCTTTCTTTGTAATACACAATTTAATAATTAACTACTGCCAAGCGAAATTAATATAATCAATAGGAAAAAGTAATACGAAAAAGCAGAAATAAGGCAATATTCCTAGGTGAACCCCAATGAACGTAACAAGTACAAATGTTAGGTTTACTTTTTGTTATAGAGGACTTGTATGAAGTTCAGGCAAAATCAGAAATAAAGGACAACTCGAGCCAAAAGTATTTGTTCTTATCATTAATATTCCCTGCGATTGAACATTTTCTGAAAGGGTTTAGTCGGATCTTTGACTTAAGAAAGAAAAGTTTGAATTAGTATAGGCCTATCCACAAGGAAAAAATGGTTAATCAGCGAATAAAAGAAAACTGCAATTTAATCCATTGTCAGAGAAAAAACTGGTGAGAGTATGATGATGAAAAATCGTTCTTTCAAAATCTATAGATAGTAAATGTCAGTTATATAAATTATTTTCTGAGTTTTAAAATAGAGCCAGAATAAGAAACAAAACTGATAAGTGATAACAACTCGTGACTAGAAGTTAATGAGTAAGAATTTTTTTCATTTATCTTAATTCATCTAGAAATGAATTAAAATCGAAAGATGTCAGAAACCATTATAATCAACATACAACAATACAATTCAATGAAACCGCATTCACGACTCATTAGACTAAATAATCAAGTGATCTAGTTGTATGCTTGTATGCTTCACAGGTTCAAATCTGACAGAAGGCGTATTTTTTTGCCTAAAATCTAAGTATTCAACCTTGTACCCTGTAAGAGGTATCATCGTCACATAGATTAATTTATAGTTCCCTCTCCTTACTTCTTTGTCCCTCGTCGTTACAACAGATCACTATGGTAAAATGGTGGTCTACACGAATTGACATTCTGCCATATGATATATTTCCAGGACTAAAATATGTGAAGAAAACTTTCGAAATCAAATATTGTACATTGTATATTTAAGATATTAAGTTGTAGTGTATTTATAAGGTGATAACGTAGATTACAAAGAAAATGTCACTGATTATGTCACTGATTCTAGCACAATGAAAGCCAGCGTCTGAAGAATTCCCTATTATATGGACTTCCTTATTCTCTGTATAGAAATATAATATAAATTAATGTAATTTATTGCTTAGTGCTTAATAATTCCTACACTTGTAATTGAATTAGCAGATAAGTTTATGTTCTGGGAATGATGATTATTGCCATCTGAAATCAGATCTATTCTAACTAGAAAAGTTTCATACTACCTAGGTAGATGATACGAATCGATAATTTATTGCCTGAACAAAATAATTATTGCTGCAGCTGTAATTTAATTAACAGTAGAGAATGACAAGAATTTTTAATTAGATAATTTAGCCTATCGCTTTCAAAATAAAAGAAATCAATTTATATCCTTCCAATCTATAAAAACTTTTCCATTAACGTTGTTCCGCTTCTCCAGGACTCTTTGAAAGTTAGATGGGATGATGAAACTAGACGAGTTTTATGTCATAAAAATTTCCAGGTGGAGTAACGTCCAGGAAATGTTGGGAAGGTAGCTGTGTTCCAACCAAAAGTCTCATGATATGTAGGATTAGCATCTTTAGAACCACCAGAGTGGAACATTGTGGAAGCAAATTAAATACTTGTCTGTTATACAGATTGGTGAGCCGAAAGATACATAGAAGTTTCTTGTAAACTAATATGCACTGACAAATAATATACTTTGGATTTTCTTTAACCAGACCGAAAAAGTTGGTATTAATTAATGAAACAGGATAAATGGTTATACTGTATATGCATTCATGAAACACAGCTTATTGTCTCTGTTGGACATTACATGAGAATATTATAGGATAAAAATTCCTCTGGGGTTTTTTGAACCCAGGACCTTTGACTATCCGTGCCACTGCTCTACCAGTTGAGCTAAGTCAGATCTCATTTCACAGCGCTAGATGGAACCTCTCCCCTATGACTGGTTGCCCTCAATGGCCTACCTCACTGACAGAAAAATTATGTCATATGCAGTAGTGTGAGGCACACTAATTAGTGATTTTTGTGACCGGGCTTCCACTGTTATTGTACAATAACATTCATCTAACGCTATGAAGTGAACTCTGGTTTAGCTCAGTTGGTAGAGCAGTGACACCGATAGTCAAAGGTTCTGGGTTCAAATCCTAGAGTCAGAGAAATCTGTCTCCTATAATATTCTCACAGAATAAATGATATTGTATTAATATTATTTACATAGTGAAATGTATTAAATTTATATTTTGAAGTGGTTATAGAACAAATGCATTTAAAAATGTATTAAGTATAGTCTGTAGATATACCACTAGCAAAAGATACCTTACCTAGTTCGGGGCTAGTAATATTTTACTTAATTCAGTTATAGCGATAGAAAGAGACACCTCTTCTCGTAACTAATTTGAAATGCTCTCCTTTTGCAGAATTCACAAAATTTTGTATAATTCTTAAGTATAATTCTAAGATTTTACAAAATAGCTGTTTCAAAGAGCTGTTCCATGAACGGTTGGACAAAAATATACATCAACAATAATTTTCACAATTGTGCCTACTATGTATGCATCTCATTAAAAGCGTATTAACTTATGTCAACATTTCGTAAAGAACAACACTTGAGGAAATCGCATTTTCATACAATTTTATCATATGTCTTGAATTTGTTTCAGTAAAATTAATATTAAGAAATATGTTTTAATTTTCAAATGTTCATTGCCCCTTATGAATGGAATGGAAAATAGTTAAGAAATTGTCAGACGTTTGGGTTGATTTAAAATAAAAATCTGTCCAGTAGACTTATTCATTATTTGATTTTTATATTGTAGAAAAGTATGCTATATATATTGTAGGTAGTGAAGTGTAATTGAGTCGACTGTTTTTGACATTAATACTTCCATAAAGTTTTAAAAGTGTTTTCGAATTCGTTGAAAAATCTGGTAACCTTACTTTTATTTGTACTTTATGTCAGATTGATAAGACAAAAACTCGCAAATACCATGAGAAAATCGTGGGATTGACAAAATATTCATTATATTTGGAGCCTTTAAAAAAACAAGGCCACAATTCTATTACTAAAACATCTGCAAAGTTTATCATTAGAATGAAGCGATCACCATTATTATCGAATGTAAGTTTTAAATTGTATTCTTTTTTCAAGTCCACGTAACACCCCGATAAATTGGTAGTTAGCACTATATTTAAGATGCTGAAACAAAATTCATCAATCTAAAAAACTCGTATTTCCAACTTCCCAACATTAATAATCCTCAAGTTGCTTACAAAAGCCTGCTCTCGACGTCTTCCGGCAATCTTTAATTACAGGTGTCGGCAAGGAAGATAGGGGCGTAAACTCTAATAACACGTATACTCGTCTGCAGAACTCATTGGTATAAAACGCCATTTTGCTCGGGTGTTATTTGTTGTTTCGTCTATTTGTTTCTTTTATTTTCGTCGTGAAGTGGAGCGGTTGTAACAGACGTATCTGAACTTCCGGTAGGCGTGCTAATAGTTGTGCATACAGCCAGACTATTGGTTACTTCAGGGTGAATACTGTAATTATGACTATCTGCATAATCTACAACGTGAGGCAGTTTCGACCTCGTTCCGAGTTATCATATGGGTGGAGTTGAAAGACCTCACTTTACCTACCGCTTTTCTCCCGTACAAAAAGGAGTTGCTACTACATATTTTATATTTGAACACAATGTTCAATTAATTGTTCACAGATATTTATGGCAACGTAATAAATTATAATGCCCAATAGTCTATGCATCAATGCAGCTGCATTGCTGCAATTGAAGAAATGGCCTCTATTTCACAGTAAAACTATAGACTGAAGACCTAAATATTTTTATTAATAATTATTATCATTATCAATTATTATTATATCAATAGTCTATGCATCAATGCAGCTGCATTGCTGCAATTGAAGAAGTGGCCTCTATTTCACAGTAAAACTATAGATTGAAGATCTAAATATTTGTTTATTAATAATTATTATCATTATTAATTATTTGCCTGATACATTAATTATTTACCTGCAGTGAGAAAGGGTCAGGAAAATATTAAGATGCTTTTCATCTTCTTATCCAATTCCAAACCGCAATTTCTTTCCACTAAACTCTTTCTACTAATAAGAACAATGCCAAAATTGTTATTATAATCAATGACTTGCCATTGACTACATGTGCCTATAATCTGTCATAAATTTGAAGGTACCTTTTTTTATTATTTTGTTAAAACATTCTGTTTAAACGCACTAAAATGACGCTCTAATTCTGAACTGAATTTTCCCCAGGTACGCCATAGCGTAGTGGTTGAGGCGCTGCGATACAAACCGAAAGGTCGCGGGTTCGATCACCGATGAGATCGTAGTTTTTCAATTGGCCTAATCCTTCTGGTGGCACTATGACCCTGAGATCGACTGAGCCTCCAACAGAAATGAGTACCAGGAGCAATCCTGGGGGTAAAGGCGGCCGGTGCGTAAGGCTGACAACCTTACCACCCTCCTATGCCGAATGTCCAAAATCTGGGATCCTCAAGATCCTGGAACCCTCTGGGCCTCCATGGCCTGTATAAGGAACACTTTTTAACTACAGCCTTAATATTACTTGTAAGCCGATCTGTAATTATTGATCCCATATATTTGAATTTACCCATTGTTCGAATGTTTTACCAGCTATTCTAATATTTTGTAGCGCATTATTTTCTTAAACAGCTTTTTCTGTAGCCTATAATTTCCAGTCCAACATTCCTACAGGCATCTAGAAAACTTTTTGCATGTCTGCCGATTGTGTTTAGGCTATGTGATTGCCCAAAAGACAATCATAATATTTGTATAAGCTAAAATCAGGCGATTGCCTATTAAATTCTAGGCCCACGTTGTTTTTCTGAACTTTCTTAATGGCATATTCCAAAGCGAAATTAAAAAGTAAAAGCATTTCCTTGTTTCAAGTCACTTTTAATGGTAAACCTGTCTGAAATAAGTTTACCTACCCTGGCTCTGCTATAGATTTTTGGTATATCTGATATATAAATGTGAAAATCTTAGAATTTAGAATTTTAATGGAAATAATACCAAATAGTTTCACTAAGATACTACATTCTAAGATAAGGGTGATGTAGGCAGAAGTTAATCATTCAAATCTATAGCCTATTATGAAAAACAAAACTAATGTTATTCCTGAGATCGTAATCAGCTCGCTTGCTTTTGTATTATTCTCAGTGATACAATGCGAGATGCATGCTATGCATTTTCACAAACAATATCAAGGTTTGTATAAAATTGAGCGTGTTTTTCCTCCACGCCTTGATTTGCTAGTGATGGTATCAAGTAATTGGATTCCTGGCTTCTCATTGTTTGAGGGAAACCTTCCTTTTGTTGTTTCCTGTAAGTTTATAAATCAGAACACCACGCAAGTGTCATGTGATATTATGCGCATTTTAAAGCAATTTCGTTAAACATTCCGTAGACTACTTTGTATCTTTTATAGCTTGAGCACACGCTCGAGAATTTTGCATTGTTTTAAGTTATTTTCCCTATGTGAAATTTGTACGTTCTATGGTGTCTCAAAGCAGATCTGTATAAGGTAAAGGAACCCAAAAAAGATAATAGAGATTTTTAATAGCCTTGACCCTAGCAATATCAAGGAAGGTCTGAGAGGCCCGTAACTTTTAAAGTTTCTTTAAAAAAAGTTTCTTAAATTTGCATACTGCCAGATGCAACCATACTCCAACATATTTTAGATCATAAGTTATGTGATAATTTAAGTTATAAATATGTTTTTATTGTATTAATAATAGTTCACGCAACTTATATTTTAATTTTTTTCAATAATAGTGTGATAATTTGTTTGAAACTTCCCATGCCAAATATCTTGAATGTAATCCTTTTATATATAACAATATGATAATGAACATGCCCAACTAATTGACATTTTATACAAGCTGTAAAAATTAGTACATAAACATTTGCTTATACAAAATTCTAAATAAAATTTGAATTGTTTATCTCCCAAGTCTTTCATATTCGGACATATTACGTCATATGTGGTATTGAAATTTTACCAGTACAAAGGCTGAAAATCTTGTTAAGTTATATTTTAATATAAGCTTACTTGACATAAAAATCTTTAAATAACATCTATTGTCAATAAGACATTCTGTTTCACGAAATGCGGAGACAACTTTAAAATATTTCCAGTAAAATAATACAACCGAACAGGATGGTATAGACGCTAACGTCTGGTGCTCGCATTCGGGAGGTCTCGGGTTCAAACATTTTTATTTGAGGTTTTCAAGGTTTCCACAATTACACACACAAATGCCGGACTGGGATGGCAAGTGATGGGAAAATCTTATAGGAGTGAGCCAAATGACAGACAAATTTCACAAGTCGGGTCAAAATAGTTTATTGAAATGCTGAATTTTCAGAACAATTTTATCTGTTATTTATATATGCAGAAGTATAAGGCAGTAGAACTGCGATTGTACTTCCGACAGGTTTTCACAGTCCGGTTGCAACCGGAACGAGATGAGCCTCAATAGTGAAGTTAAAAGACTGTCAGTTTGGTCAGTTGCCCATCATTGGTAAGCGGTAATTAATCAACAACACAGACGAGGATAGTACAGAATTTAGAAATAAACCTCCTAGACGTGCATAAGGGATAAACAATAACAAAATATATACGCTGGAAATAAGGCATTTGTAGTTGCACACGTCTGAGCATGACAGAGTTTCCCACGTGTTGGCTTGAAGGAAGCGGATGATTTTTCGCACGCTTTGTAACACATACCTATACATAATTAGCGGTGACGCCTGTTTACAGCTCATCTTTATATCGCGAGAAACCTACGACCTCCAGCAATAAAGCTCTCAGCATTGACCTGTTATGACAAGTGTAGGGTTTATTTATACACTAAGTGTGTATTTACAGGTATATTATAAAACTAGTATATGATTTTCTTTTCTCCAAAATAAAAATGATTTCAATCGTTGAATCTAATCTTCAACCGCAAACCTTCTTATTTAATAAGTAGTTTGGTTGAGTTTATGCAGATTCCCCCTGTGGAATAGGACGCACCTGTCCTATAGTTTCCATCTAATTAGTAGAAGCCTACTTCCAAGATTATTTTATGACACAACATACGCTTGAATTAGGTATTCAATTTTCCTCTTGATATATACAGTTAGGCCTATATTGCTCTAGAATGTTTCGATATGTGCATTTTGTGTAGATACAAGAGTTGCTTCTTTTGCTACCGTATCTGCTTGCTCTTGTCCCTGTATTCCTTGATGATAAAGAATCCAAACTACAATGAAATCTTGGGATTTATTGGAGATATTGTATAGCAATACTAAATTTAATTAATCAATGGATTCTGGAACTTTTATGACGGACGAAGAATCAGTTAAGAGTACAATACATATCTATAATTTAGTAGGATATTTTAGTACATATTCAAAAGTTCAGTATACAGTTCAGCACAGTAAATTGTATATGATAAAAATGAAATAACTCATGTAGGCCTAATATTATAATGTGGGTGGAATAAACTAGGGCTATTGCACATGATGTGTTGCCATTTTTACTTTTATAGCCTTTCTGTATATTTTCCACAAATTTCATTGAATAATTGTTAATGGTGTTTCACTTAGTTGTTTCCTTTGGATATTTATATAAATTAAATGTAAGGATACAATCTAAAATTTAGAAAGGCAGCTGTCTTGAGGGTTAAGTTTTTTTCTCCGGATGCCTAATGACAGATCTCCAGTTTCAACAAATATACTGGACGTAGGTCTAGTTTTAAATGCACCTGAACCAACTCGAAGAGCTGAAGTCTGTACTGCATCAAGGATTTTAAAATGTAGTAGGTTTACTGAATTACACATAGCGTACTACAGCACCATAAAATAATATGGCTCTAGTTTTTTTTTTTTTTATTTATTCAGCATGTTCCATTGCATGTGATGCAATACTACATGCTTTTTTTTATTATAATGTTCCAATAAATATCTTACAATTAAACAGAGTACGAAATTTGAAATCAGATGGCTACAGTTAATATTCTTCTATCTAATCTTACACTACATTATGTAACCTATTCCTATTTACAATATTTACATGTTATCTTATTGGTCATATTACTATAATTACTTTACATAACTTCGTTTAGTGACATCTCAGTGCGATTACATTATAATAACTCAAAGTTTACATTGTTAACAAAATCCAGGAAAGGTCTTTTGTGTTTCATTAACATTTCACTTTTTGAAACTGGCCATTTTCCTCCTTTGATCGAGATCTTAGCTTTCAGGCTATTTCTTTCTTTAGCTAGTATTCAGTATTAAGTATAGATATATAGGTAGATATTAATACATGATTATCTCCTCTCTATTACTGGCAGAGAGTGTTTTTGTGAATATTACTTCGGATTAAACAGTCATCTTTGAAAACTTTGAGTTACGGTAGATATATATGTTTTGTAGGATCTGTGCTGCTTAGTCTGATGGATATCGGTATCTCTGTTAAAATTGCGACGCTCTGTTGGGCAGCACTTCATAGCAAAAAATCAAGCCTCATAACTTTCCATCTGCAGGCTGCTGCTATTGTTTCGGATTTTCTTTCGTAATGTATATATTTGTTTTGAAAATCATATAAAGTGAGGAAGTGATAAAAAGTTTGATTTTATCATCGCTTTGGGCCATTTCATACATATGTTAGTCCATGCCAAATTTGTATGTATATATGGGCACTTGTTAGTATATAAATCCTCACTCTGGTGATTACCATTATATTAAATGCAACTTGATTGTATTAATTTATTTCCAAAGTCATATCCTTGTCCACCGCTGTGGCTCAGGGGATGCGTCCAATCCTCTCACGCAGCGGGCCCGGGTTCGATTCCTGGTCGGGACAAGTTACCTAGGTGAGGTATTTTCCGGGGTTTTCCCTCACCTATGAGACAAATGTCAGGTAACTTTAGGCCCTTGTGGTCCCCGGATATCATCTGGCCGTCATCATCATCTTCATCCTCATCCTCGCCTTGTTCTGAGTGAGTGTGTGTGTGTGTGAATGGTGTGTATCGTCCTATGTGTTCGTGTTGTCTCGGAGGTGGCCCCGGCATTGGGCTGATCACTCATCCGGGGAGGCCCTCCATGTCCTTGTCTGGTCAAAAAAGTCTGTATGTGATCCAAAGGTAATCCCTCTCCCGACAGGTCGCGGCCCTGTAAGGCCCGGGCGGCTTGGGTCGCTTGAATCCTAAAAGGGAGAGGTAAAACTAAGAAAAAGAAAGAAAGAAAAGTCATATCCTTCATTCTTTGACTGCTTTCTATTAAACATTTGGTAGCGTCTAAAGGGCCCTATTAAAATTACATCAGAAACAAAGAGCACGGAGTTTGCGACATGAAAGAGCTCATAAATACGAGTGGATCGGCTTCCCTTTTTCTGCCTGCACCCACAGGAGCACAAAACAAAAACGTATTGAAATTCACATGACCACTGGAGAAAATTTGCATTGTATGATAAAAAGAATACAACTTCAATCACCATCTGGAACCCTTTCAAGAACCGCTATTGTTAATTATTCATGTACCCGTGGCGATGAACGTTTAGTACTATCTTCGATTATGCTATTCCACATTTGGAAAGGGTACAAAAAGAAATACGTGTACGCATTGCAATTCTTCCTTTAAATACAGTGCATGTAAATTTTTGCATTGTTCAGACGCAATGTACGCTTGCTGTATAATTAATACTTAGATGTCCACTATTAAACGGTATAAGGTGATTTAAACACGGTTGACGGTAATATTTATGTCGTTTCTTTAACTTGAGTTTTTAACATTTTCACTTCTGCTGAAGTAGAAATGCATACGGTACTTTATGTAAAATGTGATGATTCTTATTCGCATATTACTATTATCATTTATGGAAACCAGCTATTCCACTGAAATTTTCCTCGTTCATTTCAAACTTAAAGCGCACTGATGGTTTCATTTGATGACTGCTTTTATAAACGTACAAAATTCAGTTCTGAAAGGATTAAAATATTACACCAATTACACTTTGAACATTATTTTAAAAATCCCAGTCGCTTGAGATTTTTTAATTGATTCTTAATAACTTTGCCGTGCTGTTTTCAAATCTGAAAAAGGTATTTTTCTACATGCTCTAGTTTTCATGTAGCCTAATTTGAACTTACGCATTTCAGCCGTTTATGTTTATATTATCGACAGGTAATAATATAATGTTATCAAGATATGTAATTTGTTCTGTTTTGTTCTAATCAATTGTTATCTGACCATGGCTACAAGGAGACATCAATGTATAAATGATCCAGACAGTTTCTGTTGCATTTGTAGGTACTTCACCTTGATTCGAAATATAACATCTTCTGTGAGCTTCGTCTATAAAGTACTTTGGACTTTACTTTGGGGACCAAGACAAGAAATGGGCTACTCATAGTGTACGTCACAATTACAAGGAAATTCTTTTTAGTAATAATACACGATTTTAATCCAAAGGCAATTTTTTTCGGAAACATATTCTATTTACGTGTGTAAATAACAACGTGTGTGTTGATAGAAATTTTAACTTGTAGAAGTCGAGTTCTAAGATTTTGAAAAATATGGTTTCTATTATGGATTGGTTACTTTCAACGGAATGCTGGTTCAAAATCTACGTTAGTAAATAAAAACAACCAAATGGATAAGAAATTAATTTCCTTCCCTTTTCTCTTAAAAATCTCGATTTCGATACCTGCTGTAAACCGCAATGAATTCCTTCAAGGACAATACCACTCTAATGCATTATATGCAACATTAGTTAGAAAATACATTCTGTACTTAATTTAGGAAAGTATGGAACAATAACAGTAAATATACATTCTCAGAACACTAAGAAAAAAAGTACGTCAGTTGATTTTCAGAACACAATGGATTCGCAGTTGTGTGTCCGAACTCCTTCGATTGCGAACAGTCGATTCTACAGTCCTTGTGCTTGAATATTAAACTCTGCTTATGCTGATCGTATTCTAAGAACAAAACTTCTGCATCATTTAACTCCCTAACTCAAGGGGTCTTAATTTGTTAGTCAATGTGGCATTGTATCTAGTGCTGAATCAGATAATGCATCGTTATTTGATACCTGGGACGAAGATATTTCAGCTGAAATCATTATAATCCTTATTAGGCCCAATCCTTTGAAGGAAACAAGAAAATAATGGAATCATGTACGATCATCTCTTCTATCACTGGGTTTAGATCTTGCGAGCTGCTGGAAAATACACAAAAGGAAAAGGCTTCCAAACATCAATTGTATTTTAAACGCAACAGAGAAAAAAAATGTGTTTTTGTTCGAGTTTATTTAATTCATACATTCGAAAGGAAACAAAAGTGCAATACAGAAATCAAATGAAGTGCATTCGTGAGTGAAAAGAGCAATACATGGATCTATGGTGGATAGGCCTTATGTATCTTCTCACCAGCTCAAATAAAAAAAAAATCCCTTTAGGCAGGCCTACAGGCGGAGGTAGATTTCGAAGTGCTTTTGGTTTAATTTATTGTCGCTGCATAGCACTCTTCTTATTTAGCCTTGGCATGGTAAACCTGCAGTAATAAGAACTGAATTCGGTAAAGAGGAAGAGCCTACAATCATTTGTTTTGACAACAAGAATAGGATATAATATTCTGGGAGGCCGTGCGCAAGATCAGCAATGAATAAAATTAGCAAAGCCGCTAAACAAGACAAAATTATGATAGGCCTATTATAATAATTCTTTTAAGTGTTATTATTTTCAAACATTAAAATCTCGCGTCATATGAGAGCTATCAAGAAACCATTTATTGATTTGTAGAGTACTCATCAAGAGCTTTTCAACGATACCCCACAAGACGTGGTTTCAAAAGTTTCGAATTTTCATCCCCCACCCCAACCCCCACCCTGACTCGAACCCCCGAATCGTTGGTGTCACTGTGAACTCCATAGTGAGTACTCTAATTTATTCAAACAATGTTTCCCTCTATACTTCATAGGGGCCAAGATAAAAATGTTTTAAAATTTCAACCCCCTCCCTCGACCACCCCCTTGGGCCAATTTTGCTCATTAACGAACTTGTCCGAACTATTGGGCCTAGAAATTACATATTAAAATTTGGTTCAAATATCTTCAAAATTACGGCCGCTAGCGTGTAAAGATATATATATATATATATATATATATATAAATATCACAATTTTTTTTTGAACAGGCGGTGGTTTCGTACTCAGGGGAGCATGAAACGTAAAGATATGAAAGAATTTTTCGAAAATTATGACATGGTATCCATTGCAATAGGTAGATTTTTCTTCGAAATTTACCTAATAAAAGAAACGTACAAACAAACAAAAGACATGGTGCAGATAAATGTACAAACTTCCCTTTGAACTAAATATGGGTGGAACAGACTCTTACCCACTTCGCGAAAGATGATAGTAGCGATGAAAAATTGGAATATGACTTACAGAATCACTGGAGCAAGGAGAAAAACACAGAAAGCAATTAAAGGCATCAAACGCATCACTGAGCATTTTCACTGAGCGAGAGAAGCATGATATTGCAAAAATATTTCAAGAAATTTAGCAGATCTGCTTTAAAAATCAGCAGGGCTCAGATTAGTATGCCATACAATGCTATAGCCTATATGACGTAAATGTCTTCTCGTAATATCGACCTTGGTGGCGCAGTCAGTATCGCGCTGGCTCCTGTGTTCTAGGTTGCGTGTTCGTTCCTTCGGTCAAGTGAATTTGAATACGTTTTGTTTTGTGCTCCTGTGGGTGCAGGCACAAAAGGGGAAGCCGATCCACTCTTATATATCAGCTCTTTCCTGTTACGAACTCCATGCTCTTTGTTTCAGATTTCATTTTAATTGGTCTATTTAGACGCTACCGAATGTTTTATAGGAAGCAGTCGACGAATGAAGGATAGGCTATAACTTTAGAAATAAAAGAATACAATAAAATTACATTTAACATAATGATAATCACAACAGTTAGGATTTATATGTATTAAAAGTAACTATATAATGTACAGGTAGGGAAAAAAAGCGGACCGACTAAAATATCTAAGTTGCCGATATGAGCCACTGCGCATGCCTAGCGGCATTCACAGGATAGCAGGGAATGTATTAAAATTTGTCCTAGTGTCGATAAATTGCTTGAATTGAGAAATAATGTCCCGTAATTTGCATTGCTTGTGAAAACAAACGTTTCTGTTACATCTCTTACATTTATTTACGTATCACAAGGCTCTGAAATCAGCTACAAGAGTTGGTCCACTTTTTTTCCCCTACCTGTAGATACAAATGGACAAAAAAAATAGCATGGACTAACATATGTGTGAAATGGCATTTATCTGTGCATAAATGTGACAGACCCTTGTCTATAGATTTACAGGCAAGTAAAATAACTCTTGCGGAACAAAGTTCCGGCACACCGGCGACGTTCACAGGCCTAAGTTGCAGTACATCCCCGTCGTTAAGTAACCATAATACCATCTTTCAGTGAGGTCAACCATAAAGAGAGGGATTCCATCTAGCAACTGTGAGTCGAATAGTGGCTAGCTCAGTTGAGAGAGCATCGGCACGTAAAGCTAAAAGTCATAGATTCAAATCCCACCCAGTGTCACAGGAATTTTTCTCCTAAAATAATCTCACTTAATGTTCAACAGCAGCAATGTCGTTTCATGAATGCAAAGAATATGAAGAACGGTCATTCAATGAAAACTACCGATCCGACGATCAGTTTAAGGTCTGTTTTTTGTTCATTACATAATTAGGTTATACCACAATCACTTTAAAAAGTAATTTTTTTATAATTAATTTTTTAACTCATACCTAATTAAGTTGCAATATTAGAACATCCTTGTAGACTTTGATCTAAGACACTGGTAAAGAGACTATTTTTATCTTCTCTCAATGTTCTGGTATGTCTATTTAATTTCTTTCCTTCAAACATATTACAATGGGTATATATGCATTCATGAATCACAGATTATAGTCATATTACAAGGAAATAATTCATTCACTTAGCAATTAATCAGAATTCCTATTCTGACTGCGTAGGCGAAGCGTGAGTTCATAGTTCGTATTCCGAGGTAGTATTTCTGATATACAGGTCAAGGATTCCTTACGTACCTCTCGCCTCCTAGAGGTCTCAACCTCCACCTTTCAATTCTTCTACATAGGTAATTTGTATGCCATTCAATGTAAGCTACGTTGCAGCATTGTAGGTTATCCATCAGTATTTAAATGAACGACGAGAAAACAAAATGTGAAAAAATGTAAAAAAAAAAAAAATTAGAATTAGAGGAAACATGGCAATACTTCAATAATTACTGGACTCGGATACAACCCTAGAACTCTTTAGACAAGACGTATAAGAGTAAAACATCTGGCTTCTTCAGCACCAAAGAAATCTCGATATCAATAAATATATAGATATATGCATATACTTTTATGAACCGCAGATTATTGTCTCTATTGGACATTACATGATAATACACAGGCATAATGAGGGGGGTTTTGGGGGTTTGAATCCCCCCCATTGATTAAAAAAGGGAAAATTGTACTATTTATTTCATTATTGTGATATATCACCTTTTTTAAAAATCTGCTTATAAATTACTTAATATGAGTTTAAAGCGTGGGAAGCTTAAAACTCGTTGTTGTGCGTCTTAATTTTTAAAATTTTCCGGGGGAGGACCCCGGGACCCCCTCTCCAGATGTTATAACCCCCCATATGGTCGGCCTGGTTACGCCTATGTGATAATATTATAGGAGAAAAATTACTCTGACACTGGGACTTGAACCCAGGACCTTTGGCTATCCGTGCCAATGCTCTACCAACTGAGCATTCTCTTATAATATTATCATCAATAAATATATCAGATTTAGATATCTCAAATGCTGCTAAATTCATGAAAAGTTTAATTATTGTAAATTTATTTTTCTTAGGCTTTCGAAATGAGAACGACATATTAATTTTTTTTAAATTTAAAAATGCACAATACTATTTCTTGCTCTGTTATCAATGGATAATTGAGCACACTTCTTCACTAACTTTTTTTATTTAAAGTTTATACGATATTTGATATTTAGAATGAATGCTTGATTTTTAAAGTTCATTTATACTGAGGCACTAATATACAAACCGAAAGGTCGAGGGTTCGATCACCGATCAAGTCATTTGGATTGTTCAATATGCTTAATATTTCTGGTAGCACTATGGTCCTAATGTCGACTAAGTCTTCGGCAGAAATAAGTACCAGGGAGTAAAAGCAGAAGGCCTTAACACCCTCATTAGCCAAATGTCTAAATTTCTTCTTTTTACTAACAAGTCGCTGTTATATTGTGCCGTAGAATAAGTTTCAACAATAAATCCTAATACAAACGAGAATTATGATTTTGTTTCCCCTGCTTTCGTTTTAATCAGTAACCCAATCCTCTCAGCTGCCGGCTCACGAAGCCCCCCCAAGCAACCTAGCGGCTTGTCCTTACCTGTCACTTCAAAATAAGATTTCATTTACGGTCAAATGAAGCCAGTTAGCCTACGTTCCATTCGAAAGAAGGGTTAATGTTAAGCCACAAATGTCCTTACGTTTGGTAGGCCTATCATAGGTGGTTACCAGTACACACAGTCTTCTAATGTAACATTATTTTATATAATCACATGCCGCTCCTTTCCAATTTCAATTACAAATGGAAGACAAATATAAAATTACTAACATATATATATACGTGTTACGGGTCAAACCCGATTTTAGGCTAAACTAGTAAAACCTAATAGACGTACAATGATACTGTAAAAACTAGTTTGAATTAGGACAAACTAGTTTATACGAGTACTAGGGTTTCTTGGATATAACATTTGGTTTAGGAAGAACTAGTTTATCCTAAAATCGGGGTTGACCCCACATATAGTATATTAGACCTGTATAATTATATTGTCTGTGTATTTGAAAAGAGAATTCCCTGTTTCATCTACTCTTGCCTTCTAATTCAATGAACTTTTCAACCTTTTAATAATCTCCATATATTTCACTAGTGGCACTATGGCCCTGGGGTCGACTCAGCCTCTAACAGAAATGAGTACCAGAAGCAATCTTGGGGGCAAAGGCGGCCGGTGCCGCATGTCTAAAAATTTGGGAGCCTCAACCTCCTGGAACCCTAAGGGCCTCCACGGTCTGTAAAGGGATCACTTTATTATATATTTCACTATCAAACATCAATTTATTTGACCTATAAGGAAAACATAAATACTTCCCTCGCAAGCACCTTTTCAAATAGGTATACGCTTGGGAATATATTTTTTTCACCAATTAGAAAAGTTTTTAGTGCACTTTCACTTACACTTCTTTTAAAATTCATTGCATTAAATGTCCGTCGGATTTTCTGCGGGAGGTCTTCTCTCATCTTCAGCCGAGTTATTGTAGTTCTTGTATGAAAATGTGTGAGAACTTAAGTTGAGTTTAAAACAAGTGTTGGATGTGATTCGGTGTGTTGGTTTATTTTCCTGCTTTTTTTTACGTTCTCTGTAAGATTTCCATGTCCATATACAAGCACACAATATCACACTCAACTCTAATAATAAATAACTCATTTTCAAATCTCACAGTATTTCATTACAATCATACACAAAAACATTCAAACCCTCTCCATACCCCCATCAAAATACACCCCTATCCGCAATCACAGATCTACAAGAACTCAGGTGACACTGCAAGAACGCCACCCTTGAAACGGCCGTCCGGACATTTACCAAGGTAAATTAATGTGTACTTTAGAATTTAACCTGACTCTTCACCGCATATAGTAAGGATAATTAAATCACGGAGGACAAAATGGGCTGGAGATGTTAGAATTAGAATTGTTTTATTGGGTGCATGAGGGAGGAAAGACATATCTAAAATAATATTGACTGGGAGATCAGAAGGGAAGATACCACTTGGAAGACCTAGATGTAGTTGGGAGGATAATAATAGAATATATTTAAGGGAAACAGGATTTGCGAGGGATGGTTGGATGGAATTAGCACAGAATAAGGTTTAATGACGAGGTCATGTAAGCGCGGCAATGAACCTCCGGATTCCTTAAAATAGATAATATTCCTTTAGCTTCGCTAGGAATTACTGTCTATTGTCATTGAGTAAGTAATTAAGTAAGCAAATTATATCAATGCAATGTAGGCTATTATTTTTTCCTTCAAATGTCAGGGATCTCTTCGGTCTTGGTTTCATAAAATAAAAATTAGCCATGTCGTAGGCCTACTAAAGAAACTGGTCTGCCGTTACGGATGGAGAATTGTAAAATGTTTAGCTGATTTCCTTTTTTGCTTTCTAATATTAAAACATCTGCTGACGCTCATTTTACTTTATTGTCAAAAATGTTATTATGGTCTGCATGTCGTTAATATTTGGATTCTGAAAGACATTTCCGCGATGCGAGCCTATCATCGGACGTTGAATATAAAAGCAATGGCGTGATTGCCTTTTACATAAAGAATTTTCCTACAAGCACATTTAGTCTCAGAGGTAAAGTGTATACGCCATAAAATATGAACATTCTTACAACATGTTTTGAAGGTGCCATAAAGTGGTTAGAAAGCGTATACATTTGCAAAATTATAATTAACTTCATTACGGTCTCCATCTTCAGTCATCGACACTGTCTTAACATCGTCTGCATCGCCTAATTTTCACTCGGCAGAACGCACCGACTCGGGCTTGCATATTTTAATTCCAAACAGCGCTCTTGTCCGCTATAAAATTTCCATGAGTAATTACCTTGAATAAAAAGTTTTTTGAAATGGATGCCACGTCTAAGGAACATTCTATAGAAAATTGATGGCCAATAAGCATCGTTGTGAATACGTGGAAAGTTTTTATTATTGCTCATTTCTCTTGCCAATTAAGTAATTATTTTAAGAGTCTTTTTTCGGAGAATACTTCTGTGTTAAGTAATTGAACGTGAAAAGTCATAATTACTTTTACAATAAATTAGTATACTTTTAATCACAAGGCAATTAAGCATTTCTTATCGGCAGTATAATAAAAGAAGAAACCAGATTGGCGTAGCACAAGATTCGTTCCCCTTGCTAGAATTTGAAGCTGGAAATTTAGGCTTTTAATATGAGGTGATTGAAGCTCTCATACCAAGAGTATTTTAGTATAAAAACTCTATACCGTTTTATAAGTAGAGATTCCTAAAGGACAAAAACAATAATAGGCCTATAACTAATTAGGAAATAACATTGGTCAATCTATGAGAAGTCAGCTGAAAATATTCCAAGTTTGAAAAAGTTGTCAGAATTAGGCCTTACTTCTGAATAGGGGACTGGTTCAAGCCTTTGTATCTAGAGCATTTGAAATACCCTATAGGACTGCATTACAATCATTAAATAACATCAAACAACTTTCTTATAAATTGATAACACTTTAAATTGGATGTTGTGATTGTAAGAATTTGGTTTCTAACGATCAACGATGTATTTTTTGTTTTATTATTTATATACCATTTTCCACTTACAAACAATTCTCTATTAGCCTACAGATGAATAACATTGTGACAGAATGTGACAGATGGAAGAAATGCACGGCGTTCACTTAAAGGTATTATAATTCTGGTATCATCGATCTCGACTTTGTATTATTATTGTTTGCTCATTTTACGAACAATCATACCAGTTACTGCATTTTATCAATTGACAGATTTTACAAACAGCCCTAATAGTTAAGAATACGATCTGCTAAAAAAAAGTCAGGTTTTCTACTGCAAGCCCGGAGCTGAACGTTTTTAATCCCTTAAGAAAGATGTGAGCAGACTAAGAATCAGAGGGTGGAATATAAAAGATGGAACACTTGATATAAAGCTTATAAAGAGAACCATTACATAAACTCAAAAGAAGCACTAAAACAGTGCTCTTCAGTGAAGTATGTGGCAAGTTTGCTAGTCTATATAGGTAGGAGAAATGTTTTAACGACTTTATGCTACAATGAATTTGGCTTTTTTATTTACTCCTGCCTATCTTCAATTGGTAATTCAGGAATTAAAGTATTGTAAAACCATATGAGTAATAATTGGTAAAATTGTAAGAAAGCCCACAAGTGTAAAACGTTCACTTGCTTTCTCCCTAAATTTTGAAAAGTGACTTATACCTCTGTAGTGGTGGACTCCCCCCTCAGCGATTAATTTAATTGGATTTTTATCAAATCAGTTCTGCCAATGTGCTTTTAATCTTCAATTCTATAATCCTTTAACATACTGTTAACTGTTGTTTCCTGTAATAATTCTTGAATTAACCTCACACATCTGCTGTCAGAATCAACCAATCAATTATTTACAACGACGTTACTTTGTCGATCAACAGTGATAAAATAATAATAATAATAATAATAATAATAATAATATGCAAAAGGGTAGACAATTAGATATCATGGAAATTAAATTCAATCATGTCTCAAGAATGGCCACGCCCTTTTAAAAATAACTCTGTTCAGATTTATCTTGATAAAGGGGGATTAAAGATAGAAACCTTGTAATAAGTACCAATCAACGATCATATTATTTCTTATTAAAACAACCCAGTTTAACTTGAACTCATTTGGTAAAACATGAGACACATTGAAAGTGTGAAAATATGTAACAATCTAACAAGCATCACCTGCCGATTTAAAAGTCCAATGTGAGTGCGAGAAGAGTTTGGATGTCTTGAAAATTGTTCTAACGATCCTAGTAACTACCTTCTGTTATAAATAACGTTTATTAGAGTGGCTGCATAAGACTGACTTTGCATTTAAACGGTTTGCTTCTTGTGTAAGAATTAATTGCAGGCAAGGAGCGCAAAGGTGTACTTAAAGCTCAGTTTAATATCGTAAAAGTGAATAGCAGTTACTACATATTCTACTATAGGCTACTTCAAGTCAACCAAGTTTTTGATCATGAGTTTCTGTTTTAAGATATACTTACATGCATACAACAATACCAAGAAGATGGTAAGGTAGTAAAAACAATTTACTTAATAAAAAACGAAATTTGTTTAAATTTTTCAACAAATACACGATCAATCTTGAATAAGTGTGTATATCTAATAAAAAAAAATGTTTTTTTAAAAATAAATGTATATTCGTATATATTTTTCACAAGATAATAAATTATAATAAATTCGTTCTTAATAGTGATTAGGGAAACAAAAATCAAATAATGGGTTATAGCCCTGTTTTGTTATAGGCCTATCTCTGATCTGCAATGAAACAGAATATTCAATATGGCTTTTGACATGCGTTGAAGTACAAACATTTAGGCCTATGAAAAGTATTTGGCTCGCACGAGATATTAATATTTGTTTAAATAGACATAGGGAGGTAAATTGTATTAATGGGCTATATAGCCCATATTGTAATAGAACTAAATATTTAATATGGCATTTAGTTACACATACCGGATAGTCTGATAACCATGCACTTAAAAGTTAGTCAACTGTGTAGAAAATTCGCTAAATAAGAATACTTTATTCAGTTCAATTTAATCAGAATGTAAACTTCAACATTTTAGCCTATACTTAGTATTGATAATATTCGTTATTATTATTATTATTATTATTATTATTTGGTGCACTAATTAATACTCTTGGTGTATTGATTAACAACTTGGGGTACTGATTAATAACTTGGTGTACTGATAAATTCCTTGAATTGATTAGCACTTGGTTATATTGATTTATGCTTGGTGTGTTGATTAAGTATTGAGTTTCTGTTTACGTATTATTACTATGTTAATGTATTACAGTACTATCTTGTTTATCTATTATATTATTGTAGAACTACCACCAGACTACGGCCTAACTGTAGTAAAAATAAACATTCATGTATGCAAAAAATATACCTTTCTCAAGTTCCTTACCGGAAGGAATTGGTGTTAAAATTTTTCTGACTTGCAGAAATCGGACTTGTATCTATTGGAAGGGACGGTTAAAACTTTTGAGTTCTTTGCTATAATGCTGGCGCTATGAAAGGAACCTTACTTAAGATATCTGTATTCTATCCTTGCCGTAAATTTAGAGGATTGATTCTAATAGGCTCGATGAGTAGAATTGTGGCGAAGGACACACTTCAGTGTTAATATATATATACACACACATAGGTATAAGCTTTCGGGCTTATTCAGCATGACTAGGAATAAGTTCCTAATACTATAAAGTAATAGAATACTGCGCATAACCTAGTTACCTCAAAACGAATAAAAAACTTCCAATAGCAAATGTATGTAACGTAAGTGAAAAAAACATCAATTCAATTAAGCGCAGTAGTTGAGGGGGACACTAATCAGCAACATAAGTTATCCCTACTTGCAATCGATTTCAACTAATTACTAGACACCAATTAATCTGGTGGGTAAATACATTAAAAGTGTGGAGATATTGACTAGAATCGGTTTAATTAGCAGTAAATAATGAGACATATCTTAGCCATTACTTTGTTTGCTACTAAGAATGATATTTTATGTTATTTGCTTTTTACATCCTACAGCAATCAGTGCTAATAGGAGCAAGTGATAAGTAGAAGTAACGAGAATGCTACGAATAAGCTCATTCCGGCTAAATCTTGAAACACCTGAGCAGATTTAAGATGCCTTCTAATTCTAGACAGTTCGCTATTGGAATTGGTTGAGATGTAATTCCTGTGCATTCATGAGTATTATCTGTGCCTGCGGGAAAATTCTGGGTAGTAAAGTTGAGTTGCGGCCCTGTCTCAAATTTAGTACGAATTGCCGGCCGTTCGAATTGCAGCCCAGCATATTGAGAGGGACATTTGAGTTGCGGTCAGGAAATTAGGTATTGATCAGCCTATTAGAGTTACCCCCAGCGTTATCTATTAGCGTTATGAACGACGGCAAGCGTAATGGCAGCGAGTACGAAATTATCATGGAAGAATTTTAAATTACCTATTTGTATATTAATTATGAAATTGAAGACCATTCATTCAGTTTTTGTGGTTCTATATTCAGTAATGAGATATTTATTAGACTTAACAGCAAAAATACTCAAAATTTATTTAGTAGTTACTAATTTCGGTGGCGTTCGAGGTATGCTAGGGTTAAGGTATGTTAATTCGTACATTGAATTCCATCGGACGTAGCATTTAGTACCTCCTTAATCCATTAATATGAAAATAATCGTAATGGATCTATAATTTTAAAATCTAAAATACGACTTGAAGAGATCTGAACTAACCATATTGCTGCTAAGAATGTAAAAAGTCTTCCCTCTACAGGCCATGGAGGCCCAGAGGTTCCAAGAGTTTGAGGCTCCCAGATATTAGACATTCCACACATGAAGGTGGTAAAGTTGTCAGCCTTACGCACTGGCCGCCTTTACCCCAGGATTGCTCATGGTATTCATTTCAGTTGGAGGCTGAGACGATCCCAGGGCCATAGTGCCACCAGAAGGATTAGGCCAATTGAAAAACTCCAACGACCTCGTCAGGGATCGAACCTGCGACCTTCCGGTTTGTAGCGCAGCGCCTCAACCATTACGCCATGGCGTATCCACGCTAAGAATGTAAGAGTAATAAATAATAATAAACAATCAGGACTGCAAGTAATACGTAGTCTAAAATAGCCGCAACTAACCTGTCTCAGACTGATAATTTATTAGATCGGCCGCAACTTGTATCCATCCATTCTAGGCATGCCTATGATATGTCCAACATCCAAAATGAAACGGTCAATTATTTTTTATTGGAACACTTAAATATTACGTACAAATGGTACAATAACAAGAAATAAGATGATAGATTAATAGATGTATTATTAATTAATGATGTACAGAATTAAATATTAATTCCGTCAGAAATTAGAAATCCTTCGGCAATTCGAAATTTCAGGCAATATAATAATCAATATCTGTAATATTGTATTATTAATTATGCCGTTAACTGTCTTACTCACTGTGCAGATTTTAAGCGAAAGAAGCAATGATTAAAATATCCAACTTACATACCTAAATTTATATACCAATATAAGTAATCATCAAGTGAAATCATCAGTGGACACTTAGTCTGAAATTAACAAAGAATTTTTCTGTAGAATATCTTGTTTCCATGAATGCAAGTGTAATGAAACGATAAAAATCCTCACATTTTACATCTAAAAAGGTAAAGTGATCCCTATACAGGCCATGGAGGCCCAGAGGGTTCCAGGAGGTTGAGGCTCCCAGATTTTGGACATTCGGCACGTGAAGGTGGTAAGGTTGTCAGCCTTACGCACCGGCCGCCTTTACCCCCAGGAGTGCTCCTGGTACTCATTTCTGTTAGAGGCTGAGTCAACCCCAGGGCCATAGTGCCACCAGAAGGATTAGGCCAATTGAAAAACTCCAACGACCTCATCGGGAATCGAACCCGCGACCTTCCGGTTTGTAGCGCAGCGCCTCAACCACTACGCTACGGCGTACCCCCACATTTTACATCTAATTGCCGTATTTTTCTATTACTGGTATCTTATATTTCTGCTTTTATAAATTTCTGAAGTGGTGAATTTATTCGTTAGTAACAGCAGAAAGGTTAAATAAGAGAACTCACTTTACACAAAAAATAACAATAGGCCTACTCTATAGTAGGCCTGCTCTATATTTGTAAAAAATCGTAATACAACATTAAATAAATAGGCCTACATGAAAGCAATATTATTTCTTTATTTACTTGAATCGGAATGTTGGTTGATTAATTGAAAAAAGTTTTTCTTGAGTTTATGTGGTGGAGTTGGAAATGACAGGGGTAATTCTAATATTTATTGTTTTCTATAAACTTCGGAAATTAAGCAAAGCATATTTGTATAGTTTTATGGTCCTGAGCCATGAAAATTTAAGGTAAAAATATAATTAGTTAATAACCTATATTTATTTTAATAATTTTATTGGATGTATTGAAATGAAACTTAAAAAAATTATTGTCTGAAAATGGTAAAAAACTAAAATAAAATAATTTTAATTTGTTTAAAACTAATGCAGGGTTTATAAAAACCTAAAAATCCAGGAACCAATAATGTATAACAAATATAATTAGCCTACTATATAAGGTTATCTTATGAAACAATTATATTTGAAGATATAAGGCAGAGAATGATACTGTAAAAGATAACATAATCCTCAACGAATATGAACTCAGTAATATCTTTTAGTAATTTCTCCGGACTATGATTCAAACTATGCTGAAAATAGATAGTTATTAATCTAAGCTTCCGAGTCAGCATACAATATAATTACGTGCAAGATTAGGAGGATTTGCTATTTTAAACAACAAAATAGGCTTAATCATGTTAGAAGTGCATTGAAGTGTATCCTGAATCTCGTATGCATTAAAATAATTGCATATCAAGTTCATAATTCTTTTCCCGACTTGTCCGGCGAATTTCCTAGATAGCCTACTATGAAACTTCATGGCTTGAATACTGATTAGGCCTATATAAAGTAAGAAATTTATTGAATATTCAAAGTCCGATATAAAATTCAATTTTATTTTATGTTCTTAAAAACGAATAGGAAATAATCTTTCTTCCTATTCTAAATGCTTGCTTAATGATTGTCCTCTATCCTTCCATAAGATAAGATGCCTAGACCTACTCACATATACTGAAGGTCCCCAAACCAAATTACTGGCATGATTTATAATGATCAACATGATCATTCTCTTTTCAAAATTAGATTGTCTTTATACAACCCTAGTACAACTTTACTTTTGTCTACGATTAAAATGAAGGATATTATGAACCAAGTAAAATTAGAAAAATTTAAATGCTCCCTACGATATAAGCCATGAAGGCTCCTAGGATTCATGGAGAGTGAGGGTCTCTGATTTTCTTTTTCAGTCGAAACTGAAAGGTGGTTTTGTTGTCAGCTAAGCACACACTGCGTGCACCTCCAGAATTTCTCTATGAGCAATTGAAAATGTTCAATTATCTCGCTGAACCCTCCACCTTTCGGTTTGTGGCGTAACATAGGCTATTCATTCACGTGTATTATGCTGTGAACTCGAGAGTAGAATTTAGTAAATCATTGCAGTATTTACTTAAGGTTCCATCAATCTGACTCCATTAAGAATATCACATGATATCACGCAAAATAATAATGGAATTGTGAATAAGAAAAAAGGTAGAATCTAAAGGCACTTGATAGAGGGGTATTCACTTTCAGCCCTCTGGAAAGCGATCTCGCTTATAATCCCTCAAGCCTCATTAAAACTGTCATCTGAAGCAGTCACAGCGGATTTCCAGTTCCTATTGGCCACATACACATGTGGATGTTTGTCAACTGCTTCTAACGCTGCCCATTTCTGCCATATAAATTCCACTCTTAGTAAGAAATAAATCATAACGAAATAAATAGAAAACAACTTGGAAAATAAGCAAGGAAAGAAAATTAAATAATTCCAAGAGCTTGGTACTTATCTGATTCTATTTGACATCCACTTCATACTTCACGAGTTTTGGACTTATTTTAGAGTAGGCCGTCATAAAAATCAGTACCAGCTTATGAGACATGAAATTTCGCAGGTAATTCTTGTTTAAAGCAGGATTCTACAATCTCTAAACACAGAATTATTTCACTTCTCTCTCATCTGAAAAATGTGCAACTTGTCATAGTGGGAACTATAAGCTGTAGCCTACTAGAATCGCTGAAATATGTGAAGTACATGTATTATGATGTTTGTTGCTATCTGATAAGGGGAAAGACAAACAAATCGTACTAAAGGTAATAATTAACCTATGCTTTTTGTTCTTTAAGGAACGTGAACTCTCTGACACAAGACCCATGTCATAAGTGTTCCTGTCCAACTTTTAAGAGGAAGGTCAACTAATTTTAGTTGTTGTATTCTACCTTCTGCGGATCAGAGAACCACGAAGTTAATTTGAATAATGTTTTAAAATTTACGTTTATTTCACCAGCTGAATTCAAAATATTTGTTATTAGTAATTAGTAATGAAAATTAACAAATTTCTAACAATTAAATATAGTCTCAAAATGCACGCTGTTCCAAAGAGTGCTAACATTTCAAACTCACAAATTCAGAATGGGAAAAAAATTCAAAACATATCAGTTCTAAACGCGTAGACAATCACTTTAGGCCTAATGGTATACGAGTTGAATAATGCATCAAACGTTACTTATCGATGGACATTTTATTACAAATACACAGTCTATTTTACAAAATGCCACAGAATTATCCAAGAAATGTGGTGCTTATGACGACTACGACCAAGATAAAATTTTTGGTGGACAGAACAGATAGGCCTAATTATAAGAAGATTTTACTCGGGGTTCTTCCGTTTGTGCTATCAATTAACCATTGTACTGTAATTTATCATCTGAAAGAGTAAACTGCCTGAGAGGATTCCAGTAGAAAGAAGCCGATCCTAGTTTGGGGTGAACTACTTTTAAAAAATACACGAGACACTTAACAATAGCGCTTATGCCTAGTATCAAATCCTTTGCTATATCTAAAAGCTTAAGAATTAATTCTGTAGTTATCATGTGCTCTCTAAATCTATTAAAAATTTATTGTAAAGTCTTATGCATTAGTAACAGCGAATTATTGTGGAATGACCTACTCATGTCAGCCATTGCTCTGATTTATTCATCTTTACTTAGTGTTAAATTAGATACCCCGAAACAACTGTTTTATTTATTTTTAATTCTCCTCCACCCTTGGCCATTGTTTATTAGTACTGTTACTTCCCTCTTGAGGAACCGCGTCACAGAGTATAGAGACCGCTACTCATATATAAAGCAATGACCTGGAATTTATTTTGTCTTAATAAAAAGAAAGGAGTGGATAATAAGATTGAACTTTTGGGCAAGATCTCAAACCAGTATCTTATTATGTAATCCGCAAAAAGAATATAATACGAAGCATTGCAAAAACTTGCTACATATTGTGACCCGCTACGCAAATTTATGAAAACTGCGAAGAAGAAAAACTGGTCTTCATTTAAGCTCTTAAAGATTTATCTCAGAAAGAAGTGGATGAATAAGAATGGCCGAGTACGAAAGTAGGGATTGATGCGATGCTACTTAGAACATTTAGTAGCCTAACGTTTTGTGGATTTCGATATTTAAAGTTCTCCACTTGATAACTTTGAAACATTTGGGATCACACTATCCTAATATTGACTTAATATTAACTATACCAATGCATATCATGTTATGCACAATGTTTAGTAAACATAAAGGCTGACCGTTTTGATGATTCCTTGTGATTAAGTAAACCAATGCTTTGCTATAAGTTCTGATTTTGTAGTTTCAAATTACAACAAAACTAGCGCTGTGTAAATAGAATTTACTTGACGCTTGTAGGGAATTCTTTCAATAGTAAGTTAAAGGTTCTATATAAAATGACCTAAATTTCGCACTAGGATATATCATCACATGGATAATGAACAACATAGGCTGATGTTAACTTACTGAAAAAGGACTCCATATTTTTTGATGGAGCAAACGTATACCTAAGACAAAGGAATATATAACATATGAATTAATTTCTATTATAGTTAATAATGACTGAATGAATAAGGAATGAATTTTTAAATAATTTGCCATTAGGCTATTTTGGATAGCTTAAAGAAATGAACACAGTCGTGAGAAAAATGCTGACAGTTCAACTTTAATGGCAAGACAATGAAGTAATTTCGTCTTGTATTAAACTTAAGGGTGGTCTGTGCTTTGAACCTGAGTAAGAAACTGCATACTGGAATAAAACAGTGTCCTAGCAATAAAACCACTCAGATCTGTGTAAGAATCAGGATGTAAAACATTCCAAACCTTATCTTTTCAGGTGACAAGATTAAAAGTTAGGACTGCCGGACACAAGTAAAAAGTAATTAAAAGTTCCTTGCTATTAACTGCTACTAAAGATACCATGTTAACGTCGACTTCTGCATTTACCTGTATATTTTATAATTATTTATTTGATAGTAAACGTATTTTGTTTTTAATTTTATGTTCCATGATATTTATTTAAGCTTGGCTAGCAATAAAATTCACATAGGTTAGTGAACTGAACACAGACGGTGAGAAAATACTGAACATAACGAAAAAGTTCTATAAATTTAAAAAGATTATTTTCGAAAAGTTAAATAGATGTTTCCCGTCTGCGATGTGAATGACTGATAGGGAAGAGAATAGGATGAGTGAATCCATGGCAATAACATTATAAATATGTTTATTTCTAATTAAGGACTGGATCCTATTTAATGCATCTCCTATTATTAGAGATGTAAGAGTTAAAAATCAACTTCTCTACTTAACACCAAAAAAAGAAAGACAAATTATCATCTGACATTTGTGTTAGCGGTTGAGGGAAGGACCCAAAATAATCTCCCATCCACATTACTTGGTTCGAGAGGAATTCAGAACATGCCCCCTTAATTTAAAATTGCTGCCATTTTGAGTAACAGCTCGACCTTAAAATTACTGTTTAAGCACAGCGTAATGAATGGACTGTTAGCATTAGCTAAGATGAAATTTTGTTGTTAAATATATAAATGAATTGCCTCAGAAGCACATCGAATCAGCTACGTTTGTTTCTGAAGTTGTCTAATTGATGGGAAATCTGTTCATATAATGTAAAATATATTTTTTTATCATACATAGCTATTGAAAATTGTTTCAGGGATTTAACCGCAGATATTGATTCGGTAATTTTCCTTTCATCACACTGCAGTATGTCAATATTGATGCAAAGAATGACACCTATCATACGTACTTTCAGTTCAGGTATAAATGCAAGGGGATGGTTCCTTTCGAAATATTGTGTGGAACTACCGTTTAATAATGGTAATAGACTGATTCTGGTGATATTCAAGAGTATAAAATTGATTTCTCAGCTCCAGTAGCCACCATATGTCTCACATTTTCGTTCATATGTCTCACTGAGGAGTAATCACCGAGCAACTTTATTTCTTTTAACATTTTGTTTGACTAGGAAAAGGAATATCTTATGGTTTTGTAATGATTGTATACGATTTTATTTTAAATAATGATTTTTTAAGGATGACAATTTTGAGTTTTGTTTAATGTGGCTATTATACAATTTCGGGCCAGAAGAAACATTGCTAAAACAAAATTATTACATTACTATTATTTACAGTATTGAAAAGACAATTACTACAAAAAGGACGAGGATCTGAAAAATACAATTTGAAACAAACAAGAATAAAATGAATTATTTATGAAACAAGTGTTAAAAACGAAATTTTATTTTGCGAGTAGATATGTTTGCGAAACGAGCCCGTAAGTAGTGTAGCAAAAATAAAATCATTTTATCATGATGTGTCTTACACTATATTTTTTTTATTTAGAAAGCCATTCATATATGTGAAATATTAATTTTATTGCGTACCGTGCAGCCATCTTGGGAGTTTCCAGCTGTTCTGCCACCTAGTGTGAACTTGCGAAGAAAGAGGCTATTTATTTCTGGTGCATGGCTGCAATGGCTGGGATGGACTGGACAACGCTAGTCACCAACAAAGTGACTATTTTTGTGACTACCGGTGGTAAATTTAACTTTTTTAAAAGGCGTAATGAATTTTAACCTTATCAATTTTTATCACAATGATTGTGAGTCTATTTGATAATCATATACAAACATTTAAACCAAAAAGAGTACTTTTTATGTGTCTGAAACCGTAATTGGTAACCCTAGAATGTTAAAATTTTATACCACTCACTGGCATAATTGCCTCCTCTTAATTGATATCATCTATCGTTAAAAGTGTTTCTTTAACCTTCTACTGTTTAAAGAGAACTGTGGTTCAACAAGCACCCTCTTCGGAGTCCTGGAACATTTTATTAATTCAGGTCAAAGGTATAAGCATGTGAGTGAAACATTATTTAAACGAGTACGCTCCAGGTGATACCTTTCTCTACACTTAAGTACATTTAAGAGAAGATATATATTTTTACCTAAATTTTATCTCAGTGAAGAATCTAGAGTTTATGTAAAGTATCTAAAGAATTATTCGCATACATTTCTTATGCATCACGTGTAGAAAATTGTTTCCCGTTGGGTATTAGGCTATTATTCAAGAACACATAATCGGATCTGACCTCCATTTTCCATAATATATCAGATGCATAAGAGAAGGCGGAAGAAGTTACACTTACATGAGTTGCTCCAGTATTTAGCGAATGTCTTATCTGCTTCTGCAATAAATAGTAAACAAGAAATAATCGAAGATTAATGGGTGGAGTGAACAAAAATTAAGCAATTACTACTAGTCATAAGTACTAGTACTAGTAATTACTTTGAGTAGTTACTTACAAGTACCATTTTTTACTTAATTTTAGTGAATAACCTTATACTAGTACTTATAAGTTAATACTGGATAAACATTAGTACGAGTAGTTACTATCGAACCTGGGAACCTCACATTACATACATTTCGGCCAAACTTTCCAGAGTAGTATTTTTGTTGAAAAGCTTAAAGAGCCATTTACCAATAAATTATGTAAGAACAGCATATTTTGCTTTTTTTCAAAGCATAATTACATACGGAATCTTATTATGGGGAAACAGCAGTCACGTTAAACAAATATTGTTACTTCAGAAAAAAGTTATCAGGATAATCTCGGATGAACATAAATTAGAACACTGCAAACCACTGTTTATTAAATTACAATGTTTGACAGTCATAAATATCTATATTTTACAAGCTATATCATATGTTAATAACAATTTATCAAACTATCACACTGGACAAGAAATTCACAGTTACAACACCAGGAACAATACACTTATCAATATTCCGTTTCATAGATTATCAAAGTCATTGAACAGTTATGAGATATTAGGCATAAAAATGTAT
Organism: Ectobius pallidus; assembly: GCA_964059195.1. Classification (NCBI taxonomy): domain Eukaryota; kingdom Metazoa; phylum Arthropoda; class Insecta; order Blattodea; family Ectobiidae; genus Ectobius; species Ectobius pallidus. Next base: position 61,876,596 of record CAXKWD010000003.1, read on the forward strand.
AACAAGCTCCCTCTAAAGATAACTCGGTTACCAGCAAAGCAATTTAAAAACAAGCTTTATAGTTTCCTTATAAAAAATCCATTTTACTGTATAGAAGAATTTTTTAGATACGAGTTTTCAAGTTGACGTGTGTGCCATATGGCCATAATAATATGATTATCTACCTCTATTTTTGTCATATAGGTCAGTGACCGAAACTTTTGTATGTATATTTTATTGTATTTATTGTAATATTATTTTAACCTTACTGACTTTGTCTATTGCAGTAATGCTTAATGGCAATAAAATTATTATTATTATTATTATTATTATTATCTGCTTAGCTGTAGAAACTACGTGTAGTGGGTCATGATTACTGAAAGTAACTCATGATATCTATATAATAAGAGGAAGTGTTTGTCATCCTGTCTGTCTGTTTGTCTGAGTGTGATACCCAGTCAAATCTAGAGCACGTAGAATCCTTATATGTTTTACAAAATAAAATTGTGAGATTTAAAAGCTGAATACTGCATACGATGGACCATGCTGTTTAAATAAGAACAAAACACAACTGAATTTGTTTAAGTAATAGCCTGATACACAGATAACATTTTCAGTATTAATTAAGAATTATGAATTTTGACTCTGATAGCCTGGATCGCTTAAAAATGAAAAATTTATATCTTCTGTCAGTTTGTTAAGGCACCGCCAAGTGTTTCAATATTTTCATCTATGACACGTGAAGTAAGCCATTCCAAATTTCCTTTTCTGAATCTAAATAAATTGTGATAATCATCTTCTTGAGCCTCTGTACACTTTGTGCTTCCTAATAACTGTGAAAAAAAAAAGCATTTCAGATCAAGCATTACAATTGCAGGCAAGATCTGTACCACACTTAGAAATTTCACAGTATTTACTGGTATTGATAAGTAAATATTTGTTATTATTAACATATTTTGCAATAGGTACTACTTGTTCTAATATGTATTGATTACTAATAAGCAACAGTATTTACTAAAACATTTTATTCACTAAAATGCTAGTATTCACTTGAAATTTTGCAGTATCAGCATTTACTCTCTTTTATTCACTCCACACAATGTGGACATTTTCACATTGTCCATTACCTACAATAGAACTACTGAAAGAATTTTAAACTCACAATTAGCAAGCCTATAATGAAAGCTTATATGACATACTACAGTAATTACAAATAATCTACTAATAAAAATGAGCTAATGTATTGTGTCTCCTATGGACTAGAAGCGGTAACACTTTCAAACTCATCACCGGATTAAGCTACTCTCATTCAGAATTGAACTTGGATTGGATTGACTAACCACTGTCTTCACATCTGGTAAAGTGAAGCATACATGAAACCCATCGACATTCGAAGCCTACGTTAAACTGTAGGTTCTAGGTGTCCTTTTCTCGTCATCAATCTTACAGCCTTCATCACTGGGGATACTGAAATTGTACAAATCCTAAAAGATATCGTTTCCGATGGACAAACGCCAGAAAGGTAAGATCGACCATATCCGGAGAATTAAAACAATTTTTCTAAATAAATTTGATCTCCAAATTCATTTGTTCGAAAAACATACCAGCCTCATTTTATTTCTGCTGACAATTTTATAACAGTTGAATAGGTGTTTTCCGTTTGGAATTTTAACATGGAAAGTAATCCTCGTTGCTTTGTTATTGTACGTATGTCGCCCTGATGCAAGAGAACCAGCGCTTTTAAACTCGAAAGGGATAATCTGAAAACGTATTTCTTCTAGACTAGAGGCTCATACCATTCTGTATCCTAAATACTTGAACTTGAGAAACTGATAAAGGCGAGAGTTGAAATTACTCATCGAACTTCCATTTAAATCTAGCATTCTTTAACCCAAGTTACTTACTTACTTAACCCAAGTTATTTACTTATTTGTAGATTATTCCCTCTCATTTCCTGGATGGAATTTTATACAATATGAAGACTTAAAACTGACACATATATATTTTGGGTACTTCTCTTTAATTGTATGATTCTGAGGATAATTCAAAAGGCAAAGTTTTGAAAGGAGTGTATTCATGGGAAAATGTCATATTAAGTTTTTTTGCTATTACAACTGAGATTTCTTGTTATTCTTATCAGTTCAGATTTTCTAGAAGAAATGCTGGGCACTGAGGAGACACCGAGAAGGATCTGGTACCAATGACGTCATAGCCGTCTTTCATTGTCCTGATGTCACATTGCTTCTCACTACACATGACAAGTATTGGTCTTGACAAGAGTACTTGCGTCGGTGCATCAAAGAGTTACAACAGACCTATGTCTGCCTTTATTGTGATTATCATCAAGCAGGACAACTGCCTTCCAAGGAAATAATTTCGTTTCAAGAAAATTATATTGTATTAAAAACGAAATACAGATTAAACCTGTGATAAGAGCATTATAAACGAACTAAAGATGGATGTATCGTTTTCTTCCTTCTGAAGAATTTTTTTAGTTGTAATCTTATACAAGGGAAGGTTTGACAGCTATTTACTTGTGAATAAATGTTAATACTAGAAAAAATATTAGTCTACAGGATATACAAGATATTCAAAGAGATATTCACTGACATAAAATTAAATGTACTGTTTTATACTATATGTAGCCTATGTTTAACCTGTGTAAAACTGAATCTATATTTGAAAGCACAGTAGAACAACTGCCGTAAATTAAATGTAGCTTCATCTTATAGGCCTACATAATTTCTAGAGTGCATATAAAACATTAAAAATTATATGAAGATAAAACGACTGGTATTTGTTAAGAATAATTATTCGTGAACATTCCTGCACCCTTTCCGAAAATGAATAAATTAACAATTTTGGAGAGAATGATCAGCAGCTTACGTGGTTGTCACATAGCACGAAGAAACGGATGCACGTAAATTACCATGAATTCGTATTCTGAATTTGTATAGGTATAGGTTAAGGCTAAATTCGGTTGTGTAGCATTAATTATAGAGTTTATAAGGGAAGGGAAATTAAAAACAAAAAAGTCTAACATTTAAGTTATTGATATTAATTAAATATGTAGGTCTATGTAAAAACTCCTTAAAATAATACAACCGATAAGTTTCGGTCATTACAAATTTTTGAAAGATGCTAGGCCTATAGTATAGGCTATAATGAAAGATATTTGTTTCTAATAGAAAATAAAACAGTTCTGATGTGTCATGCATGACTGAAATTCCTTTGCAAATATGTTAACTGTATAACAGAATCTCGGAAATAGAAAAAAATCTCGACTTCGCCTCATTTTTCTAACTTTTCCTCGATTCTGTTATAACATGCTGCGCGCCCGCAATATACTATATCACAAACTTTGGCTTAAAATGTGGTGATGTAATATAGGATACACAACTGCTAAAGGAAATTATATCAATTGGGATTAAATAACAAGTCAAATGAAAGATACATTTTTATATGTGAAATTTATGCAATATTATAAAGAATATTATAAAGCAATTATTTACCCGATGACGAGCAAATTTTTCTGTGTAATTCAAAACAAACTTCTGTCTTTAATTATAGAGTGGTGTATCTTGAGAATCAGATGTTCTAATTTCTGTGAGCGATCATGTATTAAGCCTACATTGTAAAGGTAAAGGTAAAGTCATCCCTATACAGGCCATGGAGGCCCAGAGGGTTCCAGGAGGTTGAGGCTCCCAGATTTTGGACATTCGGCACATGAAGGTGGTAAGGTTGTCAGCCTTACGCACCGGCCGCCTTCACCCCCAGGATTGCTCCTGGTACTCATTTCTGTTAGAGGCTGAGTCGACCCCAGGGCCATAGTGCCACCAGAAGGATTAGGCCAATTGAAAAATCTCAACGACCTCATCGGGAATCGAACCCGCGACCTTCCGGTTTGTAGCGCAGCGCCTCAACCACTACGCTACGTCGTACCCCCTAAGCCTACATTGTAACAACTATAAATTATCTTTTACAAGTGAGCCTACTTTATGTAATACAAAAAGTGAAGTTTATAAGCCCCGCATGGTTACATTTTATAAATTCATGGAAAGAATATTTCGTTTCGTTTCCTTGACAACCAATTAACCTTATTATTTCAAAATGTCAAACGGTGAAGAATAAAAAGTAGCTATCGTGGAAGTAATCCCGCCTCTAAAACGAACTTGAATTAAAGTTGTAAATATGAAACCATACTGGTATATAATTTCTGATTGAAGTTTACCCTGTGAATATAATTTTAGCACTGTGACATCCAGTATGTGGCTGTATTTAGCTTTTCATCACCTGCTCAGAGACAAACCTACACTACATTGCGTTCGCATGATAAAAGCTAACAACAAAATCAAATCCTCTTTTTGTCGTGTTGTCGATTGAAAAGAATACAGAATAACTATATTAAGATGTGCCAAGTATGCTTATACCATGGCTAGAGCCCTGATTATACTGTATAAGAGCAAGGATAGTATAATAAAAATGAGAGTTCCTGTTTTCTTACATATAGGCCTACATCTATCTACCAGTTCATTTTACTACCTCTCTGCCTCTCTGCATTATATGTGCCTAAGAAACTCGGTCTGTCGGTCTGTAGACATGGATTAATAAATAAGAAAGGCCTTTTTTTGCAGTTTTAGATATCGTAGCTTAAAGTATACGGTGCTTTTTGCTATTTCATGTGTTGGATTTGTAAAAGTGACCTATAAAACAGTTAAAATTACATTTAAATATCATGGTCTATTAATTAAGAAAATATAAATAAAATAAATCTAAAGTATAAATTTAAATATCAAGTTATACGCGATATACAAACATTAAATTTTATATACCAAGGGACTTAGGTTATGTATTTCAACTCATAAGAGTTCAAACAAATCATTTCTGTGAATAAAAAGAATATGATCATGACTTTCATGAAATAAATAATTTAATATAAATATAAAAATATGTGATATCTCATACATAAGCAACATTCATGATTCATGAAACATGTAGGCAGTTAAATCCTATCAGCCCATGCAGGGAAGATGTCAAATGTCAAAGTTTCTTTCTAACTAATCTTAATGCTGATGGATAACACCAACCTACAGAATGAGGTATGGTAACAAGGTTATTTCTGCAGGTTCACTACAGTTTAGTGTTTGTTTCATAACCTGTTTTAATATATTGTTGTATGTACATATATTTTTAGACATTTTGTGGGTTCGTATAAGACTATACTGTATAAGAGTTTACATAAGTACTGTTATCTAAATATTCAGTTTTCTTGGGCACCTGTCAAAAGTACGAAAGCTTCGCACGGGTTTTTCTACTAGTTGTTATTAATTCGTAATATATAATATAAATTGTTATGATTTTATGTGTTGAAAATATTATTTTTTGTCTAATTTCTAGGTATATGGAAGTTAAGAAACTTAAGTGCCACTTGCAATAACAAAGAAAATGGTACACACTTCATATTAGAGTGCAATGAAACTGATACATGAAAGAAATCATATAGCCTATCGACAGGAAACACTGAAAGATGAATATAAATGTAGAGTACTGAAAAATGTGTAAAACAACAAACGATATTTTAGTAAAAAATTGGGACATATTTATTTATAGTTAAGAAGAAATGGATAACAAAAATTGAAGAAACTGGGCCTAACGTGAATAGAAAATAAAATTGTATTAACATGATAAAGCAGTCATGTTTGTCACTGATTAATTAAACAGTGTATCATATATGTTATGTTTAAATATCATAATGTTTCTAAAATCTTATTGAAATTTTAATTTAGGAATCAACATAATTATTAGCATAAAATAAGGAATTCATAAATTTCATTTAAAATAAGGATTTTAGGTATATACTTTGTCGTTTCTAGTTTGTGTGTTTATACTTGTATAAGAAATTTCAGATAAGTATAACGAATTCGTTCAAAAAGGGGGGAGGGCTCAACGGCAAAGCGAGTAATGCATCCGAGAGCCCCCGTATGGATAATTAAGTAAACTTATCTATCTAAATTGAATTATTTCTGGATAGCTTAAAACATGATGTGCTATGTCGCTCTTTTGCATGGTTGTAGTATACTAGCAGGTGCCCGCGGCTTCGCCCACGATAATTAATTGGAAAATTAAAAATTAAGAGCATAATAGGCCTAATTGTTAAAGCATTATATTTTTAACACTTGCACGCGAATCATTCAACCATTAATAACACAGGGCAACAAAAAAAAACTTTTGGAAAATTGTCCAGGGTTTTTCAGCTGAATTAGACTAATTTTGATGCCCTGAGTCCGAAAATGACCTTGGTTTTGCTCAATCAGGTCAGGATTTTTTTCTACAGAAAT